>CM019149.1:7906885-8346575 GCA_009733165.1 Naja naja
TTTCAAGTTCAAAGTCCTCCTTGTGTGGCAAGGTAGGTGGAGGCAACGACTCAGTGCATCAGCATGTCCAATGTCCTTGCCAGGCCTGTGAATCAGTTTTATGAATAGGCTGCAGAAATTCAGTATCTCAGCATTCTTGGTGACAGGATATTAGGTGTAGGTTTGTCTCCCTGCCACAATGCCTAATAAAGGTTTTATGATCTGTAACAATGGTGAATGACCTGCCATACAGATATTCATGAAATTTCTTAACAGCTGCAACAACTGCTGTGCCTCCTTGTCCAGTTGGCTATAATTCCTCTCTGCTTTTTGGACAAAGTGCGAAATAAAATGCAATTGTTCTCTCCCACTTCTGGGAAGCCTGTGGCTCAAAAACCCCACTCCAAAAGGGAATGCATCACAAGTCAAAACAACAGGCAAATCTCAGAGAACTGTATCAACACAGCATCAAACGTGATTAGTCTCTTAATACTGTTAAATGCTGATTGTTCCTTCCTCCCCCAGATCCAAACAGCTTTCTTATCAAGCAGGCGATGTAAAGGCTCAGCAATAGATGCTTTGTGAGGTAGAAACATGTGGTAAAAGTTAATAAGTCCAAGGAAGGCTTGCAAATCTGTCTTGCATCTAGGTTTAGGGGCTTCTTTGATTGCTTTAACCTTGGCATCAGTAGGGTGGATGCCATGCTTGTCAATCAAGTACCCCAGGAACTCAACTCTGTCTGTTTTGAGTGTACATTTGTCTTCCTTCACTTTTAAACCCGCTTTTCTGAATCTGGTAAGGACTTCTCTGAGTCTCTCTTGAAGCTGAGTGTCATTTTCAGCAGAGATTAACACATCATCAAAATAAGGCACTACCCTGGCAGTCCTTGCAACATTCTTTCCATAAGGCTTTGAAAAATGCCAGGTGCCACGCTTACTCCAAATTGCAGTCTTTTACATTTGAAGGCACCTCTATGAGTCACAATTGTTTGTGCCTCTGCAGTGGCATCATCAACTGTTAATTGTTGATATGCCTGAGCCAAGTCCAGTTTAGCAAATACTGTACCCCTGCCAAGGGAATGGAGCAGATGATGCACAACTGGTACTGGGTATGCGCTCTGCTGCAGCACATGGTTAAGTGTCCCCTTATAGTCACCACAGATTCTCACTGACCCATCAGCCTTGACTGGTGTGACTATGGGTGTTTCCCATCTGGAGTGGTCAGTAGGCTCTAAAACCCCTTGAGCAATGAGCTTATCTAATTGTGCATCAATTTTTTCCTTTAAAGCAAATGGAACCCTCCTGGGCTTTAAACGAATTGGGGGGCACCTTGGGGTCTAGGCTGAAAGCAATAGGGGTCCCCATATACTTGCCCAGTCCTTGCTGAAGACCTCTGGAAACTCAGACTTCAAGGCCTCCTCCCATTCAGAGCTGCTCACGTGATTGATGCCAGTCACCTCGATGCCTAGTGGCTTGAACCACTCAAGTCCCAGCAAACTTGGGTGATCCTTGTCCACGATGGTCAGGGGCAAACGTTTGGTGTGGCCTTTAAACTGCGTTGAAATCTCTTGCTCCAACTACTGGAATCTTGTTCCCTTGGTAGTCTTTGAGAGTCAGTGCTTGCTTCTGGAAATGCTTCTTCTGAATTTTGGGAAAGAGTCTGTGGATAGTGTCCCATGACACCATAGATAAATAAGAGCCTGAGTCCACTTCCATTTGACAAGGCCTTCCTTCAATAAACACCTTCACGTGTACTTTTCTGCTTTTAAGGGTGAAGAATGACCAATAGTGATTGTTTGGTGAGTTTCATTCTTGCCATTTGCTTCTGAATTTCGCCCCATCTTTTCAAGGAAATTATTGGGCTTAAAGTCTTTATCAGGAAACTTTTCCTAATCGGTGGAGTTCTGGATGATTTGCAGACTCTGGCTATGTGACCCGTTTCTCAGCGTAGGCAAATGGAGTCAAAGAACTTGCATTCAGTGCGGGGGTGGCCCCACAGCCTCTGCAATAGAATCCTTGCCTGTTTTCCCAGAGTCTTTTCTCTTCTTCTCCATTCTGAGTCTAAAAATCCCCTCCTCTGCCTCACTGCCATCAGAATCAGAGTCTATTTGTTGCAATGGGCAGTTGTGGATTTTCCCCATCAGAATGGCTTGAGGCCTGGCTTGAGGCCTTGTTAATCTTTTCATGGCGCTGCTGAGACTTGGTGGCTTCCGCTGAGACAGCTTCTTCAATGGCCTCTTTAAACCTGATCTTAGGTTTCATTAATAGTTTGCTTTGTAAGACCTTGTCTTTTAGGCCTAAAACAAACCGATCATGCATGGCCTCTTCTAAGTTGGTAAAGTCACAAGCACCCCAATGTCCCTTAAACTTGCCACGAAGTCATTAACATTCTCGGTATCCCTTTGATCCCGACGGTAAAATTCGTGTCTCTTAATGAGGCACGATACTTGTGCGTAATGGGCTCTTAAAAGTTTCTCTAAATCGGGCCATTCCATTACCTTCAGCTCTGCTGCTCCTGCCAACGCCGCCATTTTGAAGACTGCCGGACGCAGTGTGTGAGAAAGACCGCCCTCTTCCGTCTCGGGGATGCGGTGAGATCGTTCCTTCCAGATACATGTGGAAGCGATCATCACGATTCCCAGTCTTCCGCCGCCAGATCGAACGGTGCTGGGGGTGTGTTCAGCGCAGCCATCTCGCTCAGTTGCTTGTTCGTCGCGTCGTCTTCTCTTCAGGGAAATCCCACCTTCGTCGCCAGTGTTATGTTTGCATGAAGAGTCAGACGCGTGGAGTTCCAGCAAAGAGTTTATTAAGTGACTACAGCTCGAATAGACCCGTCCAGGCTTGGCTACGGCTGCCTCTTATAGCCTGCAGCCGTAGCTGCCTGCCAATGGGAGTGCAGGGTTTCTTCCCGCACTATTTAAACCAATACCATTTGACATTTTACAAGAACAGTTCAAATAAACCAATAACATTCAAACCTACATACATAACAGAAGGGACCTTGTAGGTCATCTAGTCCATCTCCTTGCCCAAGCAGGAGACCGTACACCATTTCTGACAGATAGGAGTCCAATCTCTTCTTGAAAGTCTCAAGTGATGGCACTCCCACAACTTCCAAGGGCAAGCTGTTCCATTGGTTGATTGTTCTCACTGTCAGAAAGTTTCTCCTTATTTCCAGGATAAATCTCTCCTTGTTCAGTTTCCATCCATTATTCCTTGTCTGGCCTTCAGGTGCTTTAGAAAATAGCTTGACCACTTCCTCTCTGTTGCAGCCCCTTAGATATATTGGAATACTGCTATCATGGTCCTTCTCTTCACTAGACTAGCCAAGCCCAGTTCCTGTAACCATTCTTCATATGTTTTAGTCTCAAGTCCCCTAATTATCCTAGTGGCTCTTCTGTGTACTTTTTCTAGCGTCTCAACATCTTTTTTATAATGTGGTGACCAAAACTGGATGCAGTACTCTACATGTGGTCTTAATAAGGCTTTATAGAGTGGTATTAGTACCTCACTTGATCTTGATTGTATCCCTCTGTTAATGCAATTTAGGATTGCTTTTTTTTTGGTTGCTGCTGCCCACTGCTGGCTCATATTTAGCTGATTGTCCACTAAGACTCCAAGATCCCTCTTGCAGTTACTGCTATTGAGCCTGGTTTCACGCAATCTATAGACGTACTTTTGGTTTTTCTTGCCCAAGTATAGGACATTACTTTTCTCAACATTGAATTTCATTTTGTTGGATACGGCTCAGTGTGTCAAGATCCCTCTGGATCTTGAGCCTATCTTCTTGGGTGTTAGCTATTCCTGCCAGCTTAGTATCATCTGCAAATTTGGTAAGTTCACCTTCTATTCCTCATCTATTTCATTTATTTATTTATTTATTTATTTATTTATTTATTTATTTATTTATTTATTTATTGGTCTTATGTCACCCTATCTCCCAAAGGACTCAGGGCGGCAGAATTAAAAAATAATTAAACTAATAAGACCAAATACAGTGTTTAAAATCCAATCAACACAACATTTAAAACTAAACCCCACCCCCTCAGTCCAGGCCTGCTTGTTCGAATAACCAAGTCTTTAGGCCATGGCGGAAGCAGCAGAATTCAGGGGCCAATTGTAGCTCCAGGGGAAGCTTGTTCCACAAAGTGGGCGCCCACACAGAGAAGGCCCTCCCCCTAGGGACCACCAGCCGACATTGCTTGGCTGACAGTATCCCAAGGAGGCCCTGTCTGTGAGCGCACACCGGGCGATGGGTATTCGATGCTGGCAGGAGACGTTCCCGCAGGTACCCCAGCCCTAAGACACGTTAATGAAGATATTGAAGAGTATTGAGCCTAAGACAGAAACTTGTGGCACCCCACTGCTTAATCCCTCCATGTAGACTTAAACCAGAAGTGGTATCCAGCAGGTTCTGACCAGTGCTGGAGAACCAGTAGCAGAAATTATGAGTAGTTCAGAGAACTGGCAAATACCACCTCTGACTGGAGATTTTATAGTATCGTTCCCCTGCCAGCCCACCAAGCCACGCCCACAGAGCCAGTAGTAAAAAAAATTGAATCCCACCACTGACTTAAACCCATTGTCATGGTCCAGTAGGACACTAAATTTCTCTCCCAGTTGCTACTGCTCAGCCAGGTATCAACAATTATATAACTGTGCATTTAGTATTTCTTGTCTAGGAATAGGACCTTGATTTTCTCACCAGTAAATTGCATTTTATTGGATAGGGCCCAATGCTTAAGTCTGTCAAGATGCTTCTGAATCTTGAGTCCATCTTTCAAAAGTGTTAGCAATTTCCCCCAGGTTGGTGTCATCTGCAAATTTAATGAGTTCCCCTCCTTTCCTCTCCTCTAGAGCATTTCTGAAGATGTTGAAGAACACTTAGGCCTGAAGAGGGCCCAAGACAGAATCTTGGGGTACCACACTGCATTCTTCCCTCCATGTAGATGCAGTTCCATTGTGGACTACATGCTGAGTGTAGTTTTATCAAAGTGCAGTCACTTTGCAGTGAGACAGGTGGCAAACAAGTTTAATAAATAAATGAATAAATAAAGCCTTCAGCAAGCAATTATTTGTTATTTGTTCACTGAGCAACTATCAACTCTCCTCAATAGGAACTTAACATTTATTTTAGACACAATATCTATTTGATCAATGGGTCAAAAATCGATTGGGTATTTTATACAGTTTTTATATTTAGAAAATATTATTGCCATCTTCCACCCAACTGGATATAAAAGGTATTATTTATACATATGGGTAAATCAAGGTGCCAATAGTGGGACTCAGAACATGGGATATTTTTTTTTAAATTCATTTCGTAGAAAATCATCCCTGTGGGCTTTGTTGCTCTTCAAGCTTTTAAGATGAATTTGATTCTAACTACAAAGGGTAAAAATAGTTGACATTTTGGGTAATATACTTGTAATTTTTAAAAATAAAGTGATTAATTAATGATAGTGATCACTATGAAGCTGAAAGGCATATATGTTTTATCAACAGTAGATAAGATTGGAATTAACAGAATAACAGAGTTGGAAAGGACCTTGGAGGTCTTCTAGTCTGACTCCCAGCTCACTCAGGCAGGAAATCCTAGCAGATTTCGGACAAATGATTGTCCTATCTCTTCTTAAAAACTTCCAGTGTTGGGTTACTTACAACTTCTGGAGGGAAGTTGTTCCACTGATTAATTGTTCTAACTGTCAGGAAATTTCTCTTTAATTCTAGGTTGCTCCTCTCCTTTATCAGTTTCCATCCAGGGTTCCAAGATCCCTCTCACAGTTATTACTATTGAGCTTTTTCTGGGGTGTTTTTGATAGGTTGGACTGTTTTTTTTCCTTTTGTGCAAAAAATAAGTTAAGCAGTTCTGCTTTCTCCCTGTTGCTTGACAACTTCTTGCAACTTTCTTCCATTAATGGACTGATCATTTCCCTGATTTTTTAATTGTTTTTTATATGTTGAAAGAAGTTTTTGGTTGTTGTTGTTGTTGTTGTTGTTGTTATTTTTGAGTTTTGTCACAAGCCTTAGTTCATTTTGAGCCTTGCTCACTTCATCTTTGCATGCTTGGGCTATTTGCTGATATTCTGCCTTAGGTATGTGCTCCTCTTTCCACTTTTTTTTTTTTAAATAAACTTTATTAACACACATCATAACAACAACAACAAAAAACATACATTCAAAACCTATTTAAAAAAACCCCAATCATCCGTATTTTGTATTCGAAGCGAAGAAGTCCTAGTACATATTTGAATTTACACTTGTCCTTTTTTGTCTTTTAATTTATCAGTTTTTTTATGCAACCATGCTGGTTTCTTTTTGAAAGCTGTTATTTTTCTTTTTCATTGTTATTGCTAGACTGGGCCTTTATAATCTCACTTTTCAAAACTTGCCAAGCTGCATTGGTGCTTTTCCCCTTGAGGGTTCTCATCCATGGAATCCTACCCAAGATCTCTCTAACTCTTAAATTATTTTAAATTTTAACTATTATTGGGCTTGTCACTGGTTTAATCCTTTTTTAATTATTTATAATTGTTGTTGTTTTAGTTGTGAGCCCAGTCTTGGAGATGGGGCATACAAATCAAATAATAAATAAATAAATAAATAAATAAATAAATAAATAAATAAATAAATAAATTAACTCTCTTAAAGTCCAAGACTCTATTTTCGCTTGTTCTATTGCTTGTGCTTGCATAATGTTGAATTCCAATATTGCATCCTCATCCCCACCCAAGGTTCCTGTTGCTTGAACACCTTCTATCATTTCATCTCTGTTAGAGAGAATTGAGTGCAGTATGGCTGATCCCCTAATTCCCCTTTCTACTTTTTGAGAGTCAAAGTCGTCTGCTTGGTTTATCAGGAACCTGTTGGATCTTCCACATGGTGCAGAGTTTGTCTCCTGATTGATGTCAGGATAGTTAAAGTCTCCCATTACATTTTTAAAGGGATTACTATATACTTAGTTAACTGAGTAGCAAAAAGTTCCAATATTTTCTTTGATTGTGTGGCTTATAGTGTGCCATTGTCACAGTGCCACTGTGCCATTCCCTCCCCCCTTATATGGACCTATGTGCATTCAAGACAGTTTTTAGAATTGTTGCGCTCTATTTCTGTAAAGATGTACTTATTTCTCATATACATTACAACTCAGCCTACTCTTTTATGTGGTCAGTTTCTTTTAAATAATTTAAATCCCTCTAGCTGTGTATTCCATTTGTGGGTTTCATCCCACCAAGTTTCCCTAATGGCAACAATATCATATCTGCCCTCATTTGCTTGAATTTCTAATTCACCCTATTCCTCATACTCTGTGTGTTGTGCATAGACATTTAAGTCCCTTTTAATGGATCATTGGTCAGAATGCCTTTATACCTTTATTGTCATTGCATTCCACAAATACAATGAAATTTGAAAGCCACTCCAGCACAGTGCCCCCAAACACCACATCACAATCACACTACAGAGTATTTAAAAATAATAATAATAATAATAATAATAATAATAATAATAATAGGACTAAATCACAAATGCACTGTTTGTTTCAAGACAATTACTGCATTGGAAAAGAAACTGTTTCTCAATCTATTAGTCCTTATTTAAAGACACCTATAACACCTCCCTGATGGTAACAGTTCAAAATACGAATGTACAGGATGAAAATAGTCTGTGGAGGTTTTTAGTGCTCTAGGAGTTTGGTCATCGCAGTATCTTCCAGAGAAGAAAGAGAGCAGCAGATGATTTTTTGTGCTGTGTTTATAACTCTCTGGAGCATCATCTTATCCACTGCAGAGCATCCAGCATACCACACTGTTACACAGTATGCCAAGATGCTCTCGGTGGTAGAATGGTAAAAGGTAACCAGCAACTTCTCTTTTACTTTCTACCTAGCCTGTTTTGTGCCTGAGTTCCTCTACTTCCTTACCACTTGTTTTATTAGAGCACAAGGTATAGCACACACTATCAAAAGCTTGACTTTCCTTGACAGCAAGGTTGATATTCTTATGCGGACAAACATCAATGTTACAAGCACTGCTTACTCTATAATTTTTAGATTGCTGGGGAGAAAAGTGTTCTGTATCAATTAACTCTGTGTCCCCATTATTTACTTAAATGTTTCGCCAGAAAATAAATGAATTTAATGCCAAGTAATTCAGTCCCTTCCTTGATGGATGCAAAGCACCTCTTTCACAATTATTTCCGTGAATATGGCACTTGTTCAGCATCAGTTTTCTAAGATCATGTACAAAATGTCAGCTCTCCATCAGTGCTGTACTCTCTTATTTTACGGTAGACCCTTTGATTAGACACAGAGCCTCTCCTCACCTTCACAAGTATGCATCTGAAGCCCCCAGAGCAATAGAGATGCTATCAAGAGAGGCTATGGCTATTTTGATACATGCTCCCAATCTAATCTGTATTCCAGTTTCCAGTTCCTACAATGGACATAGTGAAAAGCAGCTCTTGAACTCCAAAGAGAAGATACGGGTGGATCTATCCTGCACCCACTATCATCCCACTCACTTTATTATAAGGAGAAACACACACACAAACCTGTGGTACTTTGTAGGGGCTTACTAAAGTTGACATCTGGAGGGAAATCTGTCTGTCAGCAGCATCAAGAAGAGCCAAAATGTTGTCCTTCCTTCCACAGCTGTAGTTGGGAACATTGGCTTCTCCGGTAGAGAGCATGTCCAGCAAGACTTCTGAAGTGCCAAGTGTGTTCAAATAGTTGTCATGGATGTTGTAGCCAAGTGTGAAATTGCACAGGAGCTGGATATTCTTGTTTATCTCTTGAATGGTGAAAATAAAACGTTCTATTCCTTTGGAAGTATAAGTTTCACTAGTGTAAAAAAATGCTTTGGTTAATATAAGCATCATCAACAGCAGTAATGCAATACCTTTCCCCAAATTTCATCCTCTTTATCAACACATGACTATTGAGTATGATGCCAATAGTGATCAAAAACCAGAGGCAAATGATATTCACCCATCAATATTTAATATTTGTAAATGTTGAGAAAATGGGAAGCAGGTAAGAATCACAAATAATCTCTTATTTATAGCAGCAGTAATTTTCATCAGCACAGTGCCCAGCCTGCAAAATCATTCCTATATTAAACTACAACCATCATAAAAGGAAGAAGATATTTCATAACTGATCCAGAAAAGCTTTTCTAAAAACAATTCACTATTACTATAAAGGATCAGGTACTGAATATCAATGAGTAATTATGGAAATGAGTTAGTCAAGGTTAACTACAGCAATTGCTACTTTAAACAAAAGTCAGTATTCAAGTCATAAATTCTAGATTGGATGTGAAGAGGAAAATAATGTGGACTTCTTTCAGTTATTTTTTTCTGCTCCAGCTTCATATTTGTGCTACTAAATAAGACAAAAGAGGAAACTCATGGAAATCTGATCAATCAACAAAATTAATCAGTTCCTGAAATATAGGAATACGCAGAATAAGGAGAAAACAATTAGAGTTAGGACTGCAGATGGAGGAATATAATTTCATCACACTGAATCACTTACAAGTAAGACTGAGTATAAGGAAGCAGGTTGAAAAGCAACAACTTCTGGTTTAGTGTTACTGCACTGGTGACTACACCAATGAGATGATCTCCTGGCTTGTAGTAGCTCCATGGTCTTTCTCTATCCAGATGGACCATATTCAGTGGGCACTTCATTCTAAGCCTCTCAGAGACTGTCTGGGACACCAGTAGCAATGAAAGCAGAAGCAGGAGGTCCATAATTCATGGAGCTGAATCAATTTCCTGTTTCCAAAGAAGAGGTAGATGATTTCAAAGCACCCTCAGAAAATGGAATATCATGGCTTTTCTTATTGAAACAGAAACAAATCCAGCTTCATCTGGAAAAGAGAGAAAGGTACATTCAACAGCACAGCCCCTGCCCAAATCTTGTGCAAACCATTCAGCATGAGTAGAGCCTTATATGTTTTTCTGATGCAAGATCCATTCCATGTTGCTTCAGTCTGACATTGTATCAAAGGCAGTCACTGGAAGGGCCTTGGTGGTGCAGGCTGTTAATAGCCTAGCACTTAGCTCCAGCTGCCTGTAATTATTGCAGACTCGAATCCCACCAGGCTCAAGGTTGACTCAGCCTTCCATCCTCTCGGGGTAGGTAAAGTGAGGACCCAAGATTGTTGGGGGCAATAAGCTGACTTTGTAAAAATGCCGCTTAGTAATAAGCAGGCATATACAATGGAATGAAGGCTATTGCTGAGCGCATTGGGTTGTATCCCAAAAACTGTAAGCCACCCTGAGTCTCCAGAGAAGGGTGGGATATAAATATGAATAAAAAATAAATAAAATAAAATAATAATTACTGTGAGTGATAATTTGCCCTCTTCCAGGGCTCCATGTACAGAAGGGTAGCCAGAGAAAAGGATTCTTATGAAATGTTCCAGATACGTCCCTGGAGACACTCTTCTAAAATGATTGTTATTCTTCCTATCAGGACATGTCCAGAAAGTGATGCTGGAGGAAGATGCTTCAATACGCAGGGAATTGACTTTTGCTGTCTGCCATTCTGGAATATGGTCTCCAGAGAATGCTAGAGAAGACCACCCAGAGCTATGCAGTTTGGTGGCACACTAGGTTCTTGACACTTTAATGCTCTCTGACACCTTCTACCTTTGAACCCTGCCTAATAGCAACAGCACTTAGACTTATATACCACTTTATAGTGCTTTACAGCCCTCTCAAAGCAGTTTACAGTGTCAGCATATTGCCCCCAACAATTTGGGTCCTCATGTTACCAACCTCAGAAGGATGGAAGGCTGAGTCAACCTTGAGCCTGGTGAGATTCGATCTGACAAATTGCAGTAGGAGTAGCTTGCAGTACTGCACTCCAACCACTGTGCAACTGAGGCTCCTCTGTTAATGTTAAGAGCAGGTCTTCTTTGTGATTTTCTTTTCTTTTCTTTTTTAAGTTTTATTTGTCTTATTAATATAATATATAAAAATTCCATTTCAATTGAACAGTGTGTTTTCTGGGAACAATTATTTTTAGGCAATCAAAATCCAAGTATTCACAATAATATGTATCTCAATAACATTAATAACATAGTGACAATAATATTTTCTTTGTCTATTTTAACAAATTTTCATTTTAACATTTATCCTTTTTATGTCCCTTTCTTTCTAACTTCTGTTTTTATTTTCTAGCAATCAATAAAATAAACCCCATGTCAAAAAGTAGTTAAGTTTCTTCTTTATCTTTGATCATAAGGGTTAGCCTATCCATTTCTGCACATCCTAATATTTTCTTAATTACCTTCTCATCTGTCGGGATCTCATCACATTTCCATTGTTGAGCACTCTCTCCGTGATGTCCCAGTGCCTGGAGGCGGTACGGGTCTGGATGGGTAGTAACAGGCTCCAGCTCAACCCCACCAAGACTGAGTGGCTGTTCTTACCGGCATCTCGGTCCTTACTGGATGTACCATCTTTGGTCAGGGGGGGAGAGGTGTTGCCCCCCGTGGATAGGGTGAGGAACCTGGGTGTCCTCCTGGATTCACAGCTCGGTTTGGAGGAGCATGTGGGAGCTGTGGCCAGGGGGGCTTTTGCCCAGGTCCGGCTGATTCGCCAGCTTCGCCCTTATTTGGACCGAGATGCCCTTCGAACAGTTACTCATGTGCTCGTGACCTCTAGAATCGACTACTGCAATGCTCTTTACATGGGGCTCCCCTTGTGGACGATCCGGAGGCTACAGCTGGTGCAGAATGCGGCCGCACGGGCTGTGATGGGGGTATCCCGATACTCCCATGTTACACCCCTCCTGTGTGGCTTGCATTGGTTGCCGGTTGCCTCCTGGGTCGCCTTCAAGGTGTTAGTAACAACTTATAAAGCCCTTAATGGCTTGGGTCCAGGGTACTTGCGGGAACGCCTCCTGCCAGCATCATTTTCCGATCGCCCTGTTCGCTCTCATAGGAGGGGCCTCCTTGGGGTACCGTCGGTCAGACAGTGTCGGCTGGCAGTTCCCAGGGCTAGGGCCTTCTCTGTGGGAGCGCCTGCCCTTTGGAACCAGCTCCCCGTGGATCTCCGTTTGGCCCCTGACCTTCGCTCGGGACCTGAAGACTTGGTTGTTTCAACAGGCCGGCCTGGAATGACCCTGGGGGGGAGGGTTGACGGTTTTAAATTTTTAATTTTTAATTGTATTCGGCTTGTTTATTTGTTTAATTCTTTTTTATTGTAAACTTCTGTTTTAATGTTCGCCACCCTGAGTCCTTAGGGAGTAGGGCGGCATACAAGTCAAATAAATAAATAAATAAATAAATAAATAAATAAATAAATAAATGGCAGAGGCAGCAGACGGCCCAAGAGTAACACATGGGGTAGGCAGGAAGCCCAGGTAGAGGGTCCAGAGTCAATGCAGCTGTTAATTTCATCACCACAGCCAAGGTCCAGAGCCATGAAAACCGGCCGACCATGGGGGTCTCTCCTCCGATGTTAATACCAACTTCTGACCCCCACCAGGCCAGTACCAGCTCACCCGACCTGGCCAACGCCCAACGGAGCCAACACTCCAGGCTAGAGTCAGTCCAGCCAACTGTTGTTTCCACACCAGCCAACGCCCAATGGCGCTGACACTCCAGGCTCGGAGCACTCCAGCCATCTGTCACCACCAACTCCTCCACTTCCACCTGGGCCATCGAAGCCAACAAGACTGCCAAGCTGACGAGACCGCCCAGGTCGCCGGGCCACCAAAAACGCCACCAGGGCAACCAAGAGCATCGTCGGATAGCCCTGCAGCCAACAGCAACAACACGCAGGGCCGCCGCTATCACCACCACAGCCCCCGCCGCCACAGCCTCCGAAGCCTCCGAAGCCGCCGAGGTCACCGCCGAAGCCGCCAAAGTCGCCGCAGCAGCCGGAGCCTCCGCCGAAGCAGCTGCCATCTCCGCTGCCTCCGCCACCTCCGCCACCGCAGCCTTCACAGCCACCGAAGCCACTGAAGCCGCCGAAGTCACCGAAGCCGTCGCTGCTGCCAGGACCCCCATCGAAGCAGCCGCCATTTCCCCCACCGCCGGGACTGGCAGCTGAAGTCGAAACCCGGCTACAAACTCGCCACCAACCAAGCCGGGCTGAAAACAGCTCGGCTGCACGCCCAGACCCTCTTGGAAAAATCCCAGAAGGTCCAACAGCGTCAGGGGGGTCTCCACCGCCACACACCGCCGAAACAAACAGCCATCCCCGGAGAGCTTACTCAGCAAGCAACCACCATCTTGGGCGTGCGCAAACCAACCCATATAGACTGGGTGAAACCAGGCACAATAGCAGTAACTGTGAGAGGAATCTTGGAGTCTTAGTGGACAAACAGCTAAATATGAGCCAGCAGTGTGCAGCAGCAGCCAAAAAAGCTAATGCAATCCTAAGTTGTATTAATAGAGGGATACAATCAAGATCAAGGGAGGTACTAATATCACTCTATAAAGCCTTAGTAAGACCACATCTAGAGTACTGCATCCAGTTTTGTTCACCACATTATAAAAAAGATGTTGAAACGCCAGAAAAAGTACAGAGAAGAGCAACCAGGATGATTAGGGGACTTGAGAACAAGGCATATGAAGAATGGCTACAGGAGCTGGGCTTGGCTAGTCTAGTAAAGAGAAGGATTGGGGGAGACATGATGGCAGTGTTCCAATATTTGAGGGGCTGCCACAGAGAGGAAGCCGTCAAGCTATTTTCTAAAGTGCCTGTAGGCCAGACAAGGAATAATGGATGGAAACTCAACAAGGAGAGATTTATCCTGGAAATAAGGAGAAACTTTCTGACAGTGAGAACAATCAACCAATGGAACACCTTGCTCTCGGAAGTTGTGGGAGTGCCATCACTTGAGACTTTCAAGAAGAGATTAGACTCCCATCTGTCAGAAATGGTGTAGGGTCTCCCGCTTGGGCAGGGGGTTGGACTAGATGACCTACAATGTCCTTTCCAACTCTGATTATCTGTTATCTGAGATTCCATGCAGAAAACCCAATCAAGCCTGGGGGGGATTTTGCAACCCTAAGTTCTATACTTGCAATAAATTTGTTTTCTTTTTGTGTTGTACACGTACCCTTCAAGAAGTGAGGGGAGCTGAATGTCAACTGAAAAATATTTCTCTGGTCTTTTAGAGTTGTCAGTAGAAAGGGAATGGGGGAAGTAATGGATACCTTAAATATTTTCATAGATAATTGCTAGGTAGCTGAAGCTTCTGGCGCACAAGATTATTACTGGAGAGCATGATTGATGACTCTTGGCTATGGATGTGTCCCATTGGAGAATATACATCCAGGGGGTGGGGGAAGATCAGGGTCAAGGGTGAGATGAATGATGTGTCTCAGAGTTGGCTTCACCCAGGTAATACTGACATTGTTCACTCCTAATAAATGATTTCTTTTTTAACTCTGAGAGATGCGGATAGAGGCATGATTTGAATGGGGGTGGATTGTCGGAGCCCTGATAATCGAGGCCTGGTAATCCCATTCCCAATCTGACAGTCCAAAAACCCCTCTTTTTTGGAATCTTGCAATGTTTTCACACCTATTCTTGCTTTCTTCCCTAACCAAACATATCTTAATATTATCTTATTTAATTCCTCAAAATATTTCCCCATTTTTATTGGTATTGTCTGAAATAAATATAATATTGGCAGAATATTCATTTTTGTAATAGCTATGCTTCCTGTTAATGACAGTTGCAAATCTTTCTCCAGGTCTTAATTTAATTTGTTGCATCTGTTTCATATAGTTATCCTCTTTAATTGTTATACATTTTGCTGTCAACTGCACTCCTAGGTACTTCACTTTTTAAACTATCTGCATATCAATTCTTTCCATCAACTCTCTTTTTTGTATATCTGTGAGGTTTTTAACTAAGATCTTTGTCTTATTTTTGTTTAGTTTCAATCCAGCTACTTTGACTCACATTTCTATCTTTTAAACTAGCTTTGGTTCTTCTAATATAAAAACCAGGTCATCTGCAAATACCTGTAGCTTATAGTTCTCTTTTTTATTTCCATTCCTTTTATTTTTTTCATCTCGTTGAATGTTTCTGGCTAATACTTCCAGAGTCAGTATAAATAGCAGTGGGGACAAGACCCACCTTTACTACTAGGCTATCGGGTATCAAGCAAAGGGGTAGAGATCAGTGGTTGGATTCAAATTTTTTTACTACTGGTTCTGTGGGCGTGGCTTGGTAGTCGTGGCAGGGGAAGGATACTGTAAAATCTCCAGTCAGAGGTGGTTTTTGCCGGTTCTCTGAACTATTCAAAATTCCCCTACCAGTTCTCCAGAACTGGTCAGAACCTGCTGAATACCACCTCTGGTAGAGGTAGACCCAGGGAAAGTAAAAGTGATCCTGGAGTGGCAACCCCCTTGAACCCATAAGCAACTTCACAGCTTCTTGGGGTTCCCACACTTCTACTGGAAGTTTATGCCATTGTTCATCAAATTAGCCCTACCCAGCATCAAACTGCTAAAGACAGGCAAAGGAGGGGACCCAACCCCAGCCCAGCCAGCCACTAGAGTGGACCATTTGAAATTCTTCCAAAATTACCTGAACATGATTAAATAAGCTTCGTGTGTTCTATTGCTGAATGGGAAAATCCAGGCTCAGGAGACACATTCAAAAAAGGCAGAAAACACCTGAGGGAATTGTCGTCACAATCCTATCAGTGTTGTCCTCTCACACCCTCCATTGATCAGAAGCATCCTGAGCTGAGCTGCCTTCCAAAACTGCCTTTAGATGTATTTTTTAAAAAAATTATTGGATTGTTGTACACTGCCCAGAATCACTTTTTGTGAGATGTATAGATATAAATATAATATAAATTTGATTAATCAATCACTAAGGACACATCAACAACAGGGGACTTTGGTGCTCTCTGATCTTGGTTGTTTTCTGGCAGATCTTTCATTACCCAAATTAGAGAACATCATCAGTACTAAGTGATGTTACTAGCAGTGATGATGTTACTTTGTTCAGGTACTGAAACATCTTTAAGAAAACAAACAACCTCAGAGAGCACCAAAGAGCCCTTTTTTCAACCCTGAGCTACAAATATTCCCTTTACTGACATCAACAACAGCAATAAAGGTAAAGGTTCCCTTGCACATACATGCTAGTCATTTCTGGCTCTAGGGGATGGTGTTCATCTCTGTTACAAAGCCGAAGAGCCAGCGCTGTCCGAAAACATCTCCATGGTCATGTGGCCGGCATGACTAAATGCTGAAGGTGCATGGAACACTGTTACCTTCCCACCAAAGTGGTCCCTATTTTTCTACTTGGCATTTTTACGTGTTTTCGAACTGCTAGGTTGGCAGAAGCTGGGACAAGTAATGGGATCTCACTCCATTACACAGCTCTAGGGGTTTGAACTGTTGAACTGCCGACCTTTCTGATCGACAAGTTCAGCATCTTAGCCACTGAGCCACCACGTCCCCTTTAACAACACCAATAGCCCTAGTCTAATCTTGAGGTAGTTGGGTCAATCTGGATTTCCAGGGAGGCTCTTCCACAAGACAGGAGGTGTCAGAGAGAAGGGCCGGGTTCTGGATCCAACAGGATGATATGGTTTCACAGATGGGAAGCCAAGAATCTCCCTGCCCTATGCCATATTGGATGCCCCCCAAAATAATGACTTAACCCACTCCATTTCCTGATGGATTCTAGCTATCTACCTCTATTTTATTGATCATTAATTATAAATTTGCTAACTTCTGCTTCTATTTTCTAACCAATTATATAATAAGTCCCAAGTGAAATAATGTTCTGTTTCCTCTTTAACCTTTATTTTCATTATTAACCTGTCCATTTTGGCACAATCCAGTGTTTTCTTTCTTACATTTTCATCTATAGGTATATTTTTATTTTTCCAATTTTGTGCGTACATAATTCTTGCTGCCGTTATTACATGCAATATTAAATATATAATTATTGTGTTATATTTCCCTGGTAATATACCTAGTAAGAACAATTCTGGTTTTAAATCTATTTGTTGTGTTGTCATTTCTTCTAACCACCTTTTTATCTTTAACCAATATTATTTTGCTATTGGACTCAAATCAGTTAAATCAGTGGTAGGATTCAAAAAATTTTACTACTGGATCTGTGGGTGTGGCATGTTGGGTGTGGCGTGGCTTGGTGGATGTGGCTTGGTGGGCATGGTCTCAGCCAGTCCTTATTGAAGATTTGTCTCACCAAAGTGAATAAAGCCACAAGCTTCTATGTAGATATCAATGATGGTTTATTCCATGACAAGCAAACAGCAAACACTCTCTTCTGACAATAGCCTTGGTAGCTCAGGCTGTTAAATGCCTGCTCTTAAGATCCAGCTGCCTACAATTATTGTAGGCTCGAATCCCACCAGGCTCAAGGTTGACTCAGCCTTCCATCCTCTCGGGGTAGGTAAATTGAGGACCCAAGATTGTTGGGGGCAATTAGCTGACCTTGTAAAAATGCCGCTTAGTAATAAGCAGGCATATACAATGGAATGAAGGCTATTGCTGAGCACATTGGGTTGTATCCCAGAAATTGTAAGCCGCCCTGAGTCTTCGGAGAAGGGCGGCATATAAATGTAATTAAAAAAATAATAATAATAATTGCTCAAAGCCAGGTAAGGTTAACACTGAGAGCTTCTGTTCCCCTTCCCTTTTATTAGTATAACACCCACAGCCCTGCCTACATGCAACTGCACTCCTGGCCCCGCCTAGCCCATTATCCCCTATTGCTGCCAACTCATCATCGCCTTACTTTAATTGCCTAAGCCCCTATCTCAGACCCCCTGTTCCTAATTGATCCCCACCTCATGCACCCTCCACCAACCACCTGATGTAACCCTGCACACCAATCCACTCCCACATACCCCTCAGCTGAATCCCAATCCGAGCTGTCAAACGCCAACACTGTTCACAGCTTCTGCTCCATCAGTTGATCAGTTGTCACTCCTCAGCTATCAGCACAAGTGTGGTGACCCGTCACATTGGCTACATCAAACGTAGCATGACTTCTGCTGCAACTAGGGCAGCTCATTGTCTTGGAGATGCTGAAAGCACTCTCGCTGCTCTTTGGTGAACTGACGGGCTCTGAGATAAGTGATGCCGCACTCGGAACGTGACACATAACAGGGGAAGGATACTGTAAAATCTCCAGTCCCTCTCCACTCCAGGGGGAAGATTACTGCAAAATCCCATTCCCTCCCCACCCCACTAACCTGCTTTCCAGTTCCATTCTCCTGTGCAGGGCAACAAAAGAAGACCCAGCTGATCAGCTGGGACTCAGGAGGCAGAGAATAGATGAGGGCAGGACAAGTCAGAGGTGGTATTTGCTGGTTCTCCAAACTACTCAAAATTTCCACTACCAGTTCTCCAGAACTGGTCAGGACCTGCTGAATACCACCTCTGAGTTAAATTTAAATAAAAGGGCTTTCCACATATCCACAGAGGTATGTTGAAGAGATTGGGTGTTGGGATATTTTGGTATGTGCCAAGGAGATAGGCATGGTTGGACCTTCTCCCTTCTTTCATTCATATCTTGGTATTATCCTCCATATCCTCTCCCTATATGTTGACTAATGTTCCAATTCTTCCCAACTCTCTTTTCAGCTCTGTATTCCTGTATTCTTCTGCATGACGTTTTATCTGAAACGAACACCACCATGACTGAATAACATTCCACATTTCATGCAGTCTACATGGTTTCAACCTTTTGCAGATTCTCCTATGTGGATTAAGGGGTTCTCCTTCATATTTATTTCCTTCAGTTAAACATAAGTCATCAAAGAAAGGCAAAGGATGCGTATAAACACAATAATAATGGATACTTAAAAAGTTATGAGACTAAGAAACAATTCCACAGTCATTCCCCAGCTTTTGCCATTAGATGTTCCTTAGTGTTTAGATCTGGTCTCAGGATAATAAGGTAGCACTTGGGGAAGAAGATGCAACCCAAGAGTCCAGCACCAGAGGCCAAGATGGAGAAAACCTGCACTACAACCATGTATTTTCCTTTGGTGCTCAGGTAGGTGGGGAGGAAGGAAATCTAGACACTGCAGAAGACCAGGATGCTGAAGGTGATCAGCTTGGCTTCATTGAAGACCCCAGGCAGGTTCCTGGCCAGGAAAGCCACAGTGAAACAAATGGCAGCCAGGAAGCCCATGTAGCAAAGGACAACATAAAATATGGTAACAGAGCCTTCGTTGCATTGAAGGATGATCTCTCCAGGCTGGGAGTGCAGATCAGAGTCAGGAAACGGGGGAGAAACTCCCAACCATATGGTACAGATGATCTTTGTCCCCCAGGTTTTTGGGTGTTGCACCGGCCACGAGCCCAGGGAAGGGGTGGAGGAGTAGCTATTGTTATTAGGGAGACTCTGTTTCCAAGGGAGGCCACTGTCCCGCAGATTGGCGGTTGCGAGTCCCTCCTTCTGAGGTTGGGCCCGGGTGGTCGGTTGGGCCTGTTGTTGGCGTGCCTGTCCCCAGCTGCGTTGCAGGCCCTTCCCGAGCTGCTGGATGCCCTCTCGGGAGTGGTGGTGGAGTTTCCCAGACTTATTGTTCTGGGGGACTTCAACTTACCCTCCCTGGGGTGGCGTCTGGACTGGCTCGGGAGTTCTTGGCATCCATGACAGCCATGGACCTGACCCAGGTGATTCAGGGGCCCACCCATGAGGGGGCACTCGACCTGGTTTTATCTCGGGGCAGTGGTGTAGTGATCTGGGGGTGGATCTCCGGTTATTCTACCCCTATCATGGACAGATCATTATCTCCTGAGGCTGGTCTTCCAATCTGCTGCTCCTCGCTGCTGGGATGAGGAGCCGTCGATGGTTCCGCCCCAGGCCTGATGGACCGGAGAGGTTTCAGGCGGCCCTGGGGTTCTTGCCCACCTCCCTTGTCCACAGCCCAGCCGAGACTTTGGTGGCCGCCTGGCAGAGGCGGCCTCGGCAGCTTCGACCGGGTTGTCCCCTTGCGGCCTCTCCTTGCGGAGACCTCGTTTAGCTCCTTGGTTTTCAGAGGAGCTTCAGGGAATGGCGGCAGAGGAGGCGCCTAGAGAGCAGGTGGAGGACTAGTCGCTCTGAGTCTGACCGTCTCCAGTTAAGAGCCTATATTAGGACTTACGTGGAAGTGATTAGAGCAGCGAGATGTGCTTACTTCTCCGCTCTGATCACGTCTGCAGATGATCGCCCTGCGGCCCTGTTTAGGGTCACTCACTCCCTCTTGCAATTGAGGGAGGGAGGGGACCCCTCTTGAGGCAGAGCAGAGCAGAGGATTTTAGTTTACATCTGGCGGATAAGGTCGCTCAGATTTGGGCTGGCTTAGACTCTGACTGGCAGGATGTTGACGATGGAGTGGCAATGAGTCTTGTGCATCCTATCTGGGTTGAGTTTGACTCTGTCTCCCTGGATGAAGTGGACAGGATCATGCGGAGGCTGTCCTCCACCACGTGTTTATTGGACCTGTGTCCTTCCTGGTTGGTTTATGCCTCCAGGGAGGTTACACGCGGTTGGCTCCAGGCAGTTATCAACGCTTCCTTGAGTGAAGGGGTTTTCCAGCCCCTTGAAAGAGGCGGTGGTGAGACTCCTCCTTAAGCCTGCTCTGGACCCAACCATTTTGAATAACTATCGTCCAGTCTCCAACCTTAACTTTTAGCGAAGGTTGTTGAGAGGCGTGGTGGTTCAGCAGCTTCCGCTGTTCCTGGAGAAACTGATTACCTTGACCTGTACCAATCGGGTTTCAGGCGGACACAGCACCGAGACAGCATTGGTGCGCATTGGTGGATGATCTCTGGAGGGCTCGGGACGGGGTTTTCCTCTGTCCTGGTCCTTTTAGATCTCTCAGCGGCTTTGATACCATCGACCATGGTATCCTTCTGCTGCGGCTCTGGGGTTGGGAGTGGGGGCACCGTGTTACGGTGGTTCTCCTCTTACCTTCGGACCGTTAGCAGTCGGTGTTGACGGAGAGCAGAGATCCTCCCGAGGCCCCTTAGTTGTGGGGTACCTCAGGGGTGTTCTCTCACCTCTCCTGTTTAATATCTACATGAAACCTGGGCTGAGATCATCCGTGGTTTTGGGGTGAGGTATCATCAATATGCAGATGATACCCAGCTGTATATCTCCACCCCAGACCAGATCAGTGATGCTCTCGGTGATGTCCCGGTGCCTGGAGGCGGTGCAGGCCTGGATGGGGAGTAATAGGCTCAGGCTCAACCCAGCCAAGACTGAGTGGCTGTTCTTACGGCATCTCGGTGTTCAGTTGATGTGCCATCTTTGGTCATGGGGGAGGTGTTACCCCGTGGATAGGGCGAGAATCTGGGCGTCCTCCTGGATGCACAGCTCAGTTTGGAGGAGCAGGTGGGAGCTGTGGCCAGGGGCTTTTGCCCAGGTTGGCTGGTTGCCAGCTTAGCCCTTACCTGAACCGAGATGCCCTTGACGGTCACCCATCGCTCGTCACTTCCAGAATCGACTACTGCAATGCTCTCTACATGGGGCTTCCCTTGCGGATTACTCGGAGGTTGCAGCTGGTGCAGAATGCGGCCGCGCGGGCTGTGATGGGGGTATCCTGATACATCCACCCCTCCTGCGTGACTTGCATTGGTTGCCGGTTGCCTTCCGGGTTTCCTTCAAGGTGTTAGTAACAACTTATAAAGCCCTAAATGGCTTGGGTGCAGGGTACTTGCGGGAACGCCTCCTGCCCGCATCACAGTCCAATCGCCCCATGCGCTCCCATAGGAGGGGCCTTCTGGGAATACCGTTGGTCAGGCATTGTCGGCTGGCGGCTCCCAGAGCTAGGGCCTTTTCTGTGGGAGTGCCATGGAACCAGCTTCCTGCGGATCTGCGTTTGGCCCCTGATCTCCACTCCTTTCGTCGAGACCTGAAGACCTGGCTGTTTCAGCAGGCCGGCCTGGATTGACCATGGGGTGGGTAGTTTTAAGTTTGTTTATTTTGTAATTTTACTGTTTTAGCTGTTTTGTAATTTGGACTTGTTTTTATTCATTATTTTATTGTATATGCTTTTTGTATGTTCACCGCCCTGAGTCCTTTGGGAGTAGGGCGGCATACAAGTCTAAATAAATAATAATAATAATATCTTCAGCACCCTTGTCTTGCCCACTTGTAAGGATCAGTCCTATTTCTCATGGCTCCACTGAGCCCAAAGCACACTCTCTAACAAACGAGCAAAGAACATGGACTAATTGGGATGGAATGGATCTTGGAGATTTTCTAGTTCAATCTGTTCCATTGATTAATTGTTCTCATTGTCAATATTTGTAGATAGGGTACTGAGCAAGTTTAACATTCCGAGTTCCATTTTAAGGGCAATCAATTTCTTCTATGTTTCTAATTTTATTGTGGCAAATTTTTTAAAAGCAGCAAAATATTATTTCCTCTGATTGATATTTTTATAGTTAGATGGTTGAAGATGGAACAATTGTCAACACTGGATCAATTCTGCCTAAAGATTGCTGGTTCTTCTACAAGGAATGCACTTTTCATTATTCATTATTCAAAATATATTTTATTTTATTTTTTGATAAAAGTTTTATTTGGGTTTTCACAAAACATAATACAAATAAAATATCTTTTTGAAACAGCATGATTCCAGGTTATCACATCTCCATACAGACATAATCTCAGTTACATATTCATCTCTGTATTCAATTCCATATCTTGTCACTATTTTATCAATTTCTCAATAATTATTTATTTATTTATTTATTTATTTATTCGACTTATATGCCGGCCCCTCTCCCAAAGGACTGGGCTCACAGATAAAAGAAAAACAACAATAAATTACCTAAAAAGCGTATTAAACAAACTAAGCTGAATTAACATTAAAACCCCCAAAGATTAAAATAAAAAAACCCAAGGAGTCAGCATAGCCCAGATTGTAAAAACAGCCAGGTTTTTAACTCGTGGCGGAAGATGCGGAGATCAGGAGCAAGCGGAGCTCCAGTGGAAGAGATTCCATAAAGTGGGGGCATACAAATAGGCTCTCCCGAGTCCCATAAGCGACATTGAGTGTGAGGGCACCCTGAGAGGCCCTATCGCCCGTGCAGGCGGTTGGTACTGAAACTGGGAGGAGTCGTTCGTAAGTATCCTGGACCCATGCCATGTAGGACTTTGAATGTTAACACTAAAACCTTGAATCTCACCCGGAGGCAACGGAAGCCAATGCAAGTCGCGAGGAGGGGTGTAACATGGGAGTATCGGGAGGCTCCCAGCACTACCTGCGGCACGCATTCTGCACCAGCTGAAGCCTCAGTGGTATGCAAGGGCAGTCCTAAGTAGAGGCGTTACAGTAGTCAGTCGAGGAGGAGACACGAGGGCCTGGTAATGCGTGCTTGGGGCATCCCGGTCCAGATATGGTGTAACTGGTGAACCAGCCAGACCTGGGCAAAGGCCCCTGGCCACGGCTCCCATCTGCTCCTCCAGCAGGCGGCGAGTCCAGGAGGACCCCAGGTTCCGTGCCCTGTCCACGGGGTAACACCTCCCCATGACCAAAGATGGAACCTCAGAACTGGACGGGATGTCGGTATGCACAACCACTCTGTCTTGGCTGGATTGAGTCGGAGCATGTTCCTGTCCATCCAGATCCGCACAGCTTCCAAACAACGGGACATCATGGAGAGAGCATCACTGATGTGGTCGGGGTGGAGATATATAACTGTGTATCATCAGCATACTGATGATAACTCACCCAAAACCACGGATGATCTCCCCAGCGGCTTCATATAAATGTTGAACAAGAGAAGCTGAGAAACCGACCCTGAGGTACCCCACAAGTGAGAGACCTCAGAGTGATCTCTGCCCCCTGCCAACACTGTTTGCGGCGTCCCGAGAGGTAGGAGGAGAACCACTGTAAAACAGTGCCACCCACTCCCAACCCCCAAGGCGCGCGCAACAAGATACCATGGTCGATGGTATCGAAGCAGCTGAGAGATCTAACAGGACCAGGACAGAGGAAAACCCTGTCGAGCCCTAGAGAGATCATCAATCAGCGTGACCAATGCTGTCTCCGTGCTGTACCGGGTCGGAAGCCCGATTGAGTGCGGATCCAGGTAGTCCGCTTCCTCCAGGAAAAGTGGCAATTGCTGGGCCACCACACTCTCAACAGCAACCTTACTAAAAGCAAGGTTGGAGACCGAGAAAGTTGTTCAACACGGCTGGGTCCAAGGCAGGCTTCTTCAGAAGGGCCTCACCGCCTCTTTCAAGGCGGCAGGGGACAACCCCTCCCTCAATGAAGCGTTGACCACTGCCCGAGCCAGCCGCACACGTGACCTCCTGGAGGCATAAACCAACCAGGAAGACGCGGGTCCAATAAACATGTGGTGGAGCTCAGCCGCGCGCATGATCCTGTCCACTTCATCCTCAGAAACAGGATCGAACTCAGTCCAGATGACATTAGCCAAACCACTCGCCTCCCCTCTCCAGACCCCTGCAAGTCCGGCGCAACCCTTCCCGGATCGAGCAATTTTATCCTGCAGATAAAGACCAAATTCCTCAGCTCTGCCCTGCAAAGTCCACCACCTCCCCCAAGTGTAGGAGGGAGCAGGCAACCCCAAACAGAGGCTGGGAGGCGTTATCTGCGGATGCTATGAGGGCGGAGAAGTAAAGTCTCCTCGCGCCCCCACAGCCACCAGGTAAGTCCTAATAAGGCTCTCAACTGGGCTCGGTGGATCTGAGGCGGGTCGCCCTCCACCTACTCTCTAGTCCCCTTCTCTGATGCTTCTCCCAGAGCCCCTCGGTGTACCAGGGGCCAGCAGGGATCTCGTTGAGTAAGGGGATGCATGAGACAACCCTGTCCAGGGCCCCGCGGCCGACTGTTGCCAGGTAGCCACAAGGACCTCGACAGGGCTGTGGGTAAGGGATGCAGGAAAAACCCCAGTTCTGCCTGGAACCTCTCAGGGTCCATCAGGCAGCCTGGGGGAACCATCTAGATGGCTCCTCATCCCAGCGGTGTGGGTGGCTTGTTGGAAGGCCAGCCAGGAGATATGGTCTGACCATGGAACGGGATGGGTTACAATAACACCATCCCCAGGCCACTTCGCCGCACACGCTCGAGACAAAAACCAGGTGAGCATATTGCCCCCTCGTGAGTGTCGGGCCAGCTATTAACTGGGTCAGACCCATAGACTCCATGGAAGCCATGAATTCCTGGGCCAACCCGGCCGCCGCACCCAAGGAGGGAGGTTGAAATCCCCAGAACTATAAGCTCAGGAACTCCACCACCACCCCGGGCGGCATTGAGCAGCCCAGGCAGGGCAGCTGATACACAGCTGGGGACAGGTATGTAAGCAGCGCCCATCTGACCATGAGGCCCGAACCTCACGAGGAGGGACTCACGCCAATCTCAGGAGCAGGGGCCTCCCTTGGAAGCAGGGCCTCCCGGATAACGACAACCACCCCACCACCCCTTCCCTGGGGTCGAGACTGTGCATAACCCGAAAACCTGGGGGCAAATATCAACCAGGGACACAGCCCTCTGGCCCAACCAGGTCTCGGTGATACAAGCCAGGTCAGCGGCCTCCTCCTCAATAACCTCCCGGAGGGCACCTTATTCACCACGGACCTGGCATTAAAATACACCAGCGGAGCCCAGGGGCCCTGGATTCCAAAACCCCAGAAATTGAGAAAGGGTGAGGTGGATACAGCTTGAATGCAGCGGGGGCGTGCTCCCCTAACATGATATGGCCCCCCTCCTCCTCGACTCCTACCCATTCCAACCACCCTGGGAATCAAGGCCCCCACTATTCCATCCGGGACTCCACCACCCCTACCCGACCCCCTCCAACCCCGAGCCTGACTGGGGCTGCAATGAACACCTGTCAACCCCCACCCTTCCCTAACCCACTTAAGAATCGATTCAAAAATTTAACTAAAGAAGGTCTGGAACCCTCCTTCTACCCTGCCCAGAACCCCCACCCCCCCCTACTAGCGCAATGCCAACTCTCTGGGTTCCATGACCGTCCTTGAGATACAGTGTGGAAAGTCCAGCGGCCAAACCGGGAAGGAGCCTCCCGTAAGGCCCACAAGTCCATTGGCAAGTAAGCCCGCATGTTGTTGTGTTAAGCATATAAAGGGAGAGTCGAAAAGATAGAACAAGTCCATCGTAGAGATCTTAAAACACCGGTCCGGTCATAACGTCCATGCTACCGCCAGATGGTCCCAGAGAATAAATCCGGATTGCACTCTCACCACAATCCAGCGGGCCGATGCAAAGGGCCCTCATCCAGGCCAACCACTGCACTCTCACTGCAGGGATGTCAGGCAGGCATGTCCAAATGGCCAGATGGTACTAGAAGATTGGATTACGAGGGGGGGGCTGCAATTACTTTCCTCAACCTTATTTATGATTATCTCATTCCTTTCTAATTCAATTACATATCTTTTTCTAAATTTCTATATCTTTCTAGTCATTATATTTGTACTTTTGTCTGTACAATTTCATACATTCTTTTTCTTTCCATCATCATCCCGAAAAGAAAAAAAACCCAATTCCCTCCCCTTCCAGGCATTGAAAAGCAAGGTTTCCCCTATGATTACCAAGTAGAGTGTGTCACCTTTATATCTTAAACTTGTTATCCTTTCAAATCTCATTAAACATTTAATTTATACATTATACAATTATAACATTCAATTTCTAATATCTATTTTATATGATATAACTCTTATCAACTGAATTCCGCTTGGTACTTTCTCTTAAAAATACACACTAAATTCTAAAAAAAGAAAAATTATATAACAATAATGAATAAAATGGTTATTCTATTCAAATTCATCCTGACAACTGATATTGATTTCATTATAAATCTTTTACATTTCTTTTCAATTGTATTTTATAAATCATTAAGAACAATTAAAGTATTTTCATTCCTTCCTCTTACTCCCTCTTCTTTTACTTTTGTTCCCTTTCTCTCTTTATTTCATTTAATTATTGGCAAAAATTCCATTACATAATAATACCAGTTTTGTCTTTCACTTTAATCACCTATCTGTCATATTTTCTAGCTCATTACTATTTCCAATATAACAATGCTGTCTCTTGTACCCTTGCAGAATCCTCTTTCAATTTATATTTTTAATCATTATCTCTGTGTCTTTTAAATAGGCTAATACCTTTAATCCTTGTACGTTTCCCCTGTTTCTTTATTTCCTGTTTCTGTCCCTTATAACTTCTTTTCCTTTTTATCTTTCCCCTCTTTTTCTCACCACCGTTTTTGTCCCCCCCTCTCTCTGATTCTCCTCTCTGGAATCCTCTCTTCTGCTTCTTCCTAATGTTATATTTACTTTTCAAACTATTCTTTTTTTAAATGGTTTCCTCAGATCTTGAATTTTTAACTCCCTTTCCCCCCTTTTTCCACTTTACCCCACATTGAATTGTTTGGTCATTAAAGATGGCTCCTTCTTTGTCCACCCCCTTCTTGTGTTTCAAGCATTTCTTGTTTTTCATAGTTCAAAATCTCCCTTGCTAAGAGTTGAAGTACGAAGCCAAAAGATCCTCCTCCCTCTTGCGATTCTTCTATTTTTTAAGTTCCATTTTTAATTCCTCAAGGAGTACTGCCATTTTAAGCACTTTTAAACAACCACCCAATTAATTTTAATTCAAATCACTAAAAATCCAACACCCAAAATTCCAAAAATCACCCAATAATCCAAAACTGTTTCTTCTTACTTCTTTTTTCCACTTTTCCTTTCTTGGGGTTCTGTTATCTTGTAACAAAGTTTCTGTTACAATATATCCTTTGGAAGTCTTGTTAAAATTTCACAGTTAATTCTTTTTATTTCCAGGTGGTACTCTCTGTTGTTTCCAAGTTCCACCCTTTATTTCTTCCTCCACTTTTCTCCTTTTAAAGGTTTTAGAATATTCAGAAAGTCTTTATTTTCCCTTTGACACTTGAATTTCAGCTTAAAATTGCCTGTTAGTGTCAAAGTAAATTAACACAAATTTCTTACTTAAATCTCTTCTTTTTAGCATTCAAAGCCAATTGCAACTGTCCATGTGAGAAAGAAAAAAAATCTTTTTTCCTTTTCCCTCTCTTCTCCACCACTTTAAAAATCTTCTTTTAGGAATAACACTGTTAATAGTTTTAGCTCCAGGGTACCTTGCATAGATGTTATCTCTGCTTAGCCCGGTCTGTCAAGTTCTCCCCTTTGTCTTCTCTCCTGCTCAACCTTGTCCGGTCATGTTCCTCTTTGAGGTGGCCATTTTTGACCACCGCTGCAACCGCCTTCAGGAAAGGGAGTAATGACCAGCTGAGGAGGAGAGAAGTGGCTACCCTTGACTCAGCTGGCAGTCTGCCCCCTCTTCGCCACCTCTACGGGGTGGCTTTGGCCCTGAACCCAAGGGATTGGGGTGCTCCAGCGGCGAGCACGGATTGAAACTGCACATGATTGCGGATTTCAATCCATCGCAGAAGAAGCCCAAACTGGAAGTCTGAGAAGCTGATATATATTTTAATCACAACAGCTGTTAGAGATATGGGCCTGGAACTGCTAAAGTGATTTTTAGCTATAGGAATTATGTTTGACTCAAAATGGGTATGGCAGACATTATTTCTATGTGTAAATGAAATTGCCAACCAGTAGGGATGTTTTTGAATTGTTCAGCTGGTAGAAAATCTTCTTCAAGGGCAATGTTGTTTTTCAAACCTTTTATGATGAATTTGATCATGAGCATTTCAGGGTAAAAAGCTAATTAACAGGATGGCTAATATATTTGTAGTTCTATGTAAAATGGTTAATGAATGTTAGTGGTTCTTACAGGTTCATAATATATGTTTTATCAACAGTAGGAAAGATAATCCAGTAAGGTTCAACTTATAAATCTGGGACTTCTTCATGCTTCAGAATATCAATGCTGCATTTTCCTATTGTACAGAAGACTCTTTGATTGAACCCAGAGCCTCTCCTCACCTTCACAAGTATGCAGCAGATTGCATCTAAGCAATGAGGGTCATGAGAAAATATGTCTCTTTTGATCCTTGTTGCCCCCTTCACTGTATATCCCAATCCCTAGTCATGACACCTGGAAATACTATGGTGAAAAGCAGTTCTTGAATTCTATAGAGAAGACATGGTTGGATCTATTGTTCACAAACCAACACCCCACTTACTTTACCAAACAGAGAAATGCAAACACAAACCTGTGGGACTTTGTAGGGGCCTGCTAATGTTGACATTTGGATGGAGATGTTCTCAAGAGCTCCATCAAGAAGAGCCAAAAGGTTGTGCTTCCTTCCACAGCTGTAGTTGGGAACATTGGCTTCTCCAGTAGAGAGCACATCCAGCAAGGCACTTGAAGTTCCAAATATGTTCGAATAATTGTCATGGATGTTGTAGCCAAGTGTGAGATTGAGCAGGAGCTGATATTTTTTGCTAACCATTTCAATATTGAAAGTCATTCTTTCTTTTTCTTGAAATAAATTTCTGTAAAACCATGCTCATGTCGCAGTCCCTGAACTCTGGAACCAACTTCCCCTGGGGCTCTGCCTGGCCCCCGACCTCCGCACCTTCCGCCATGACCTGAAGACCTGGTTATTTGACCAATCCGGGCTGTGACCCATGGGTGGGGTGGTTTTTAGATTTTGGTGGTTTTTAAGTTTTGTATTAATTGGGACCATTAGTTTAATTCTTTTTTAAATATTTATTGTGTTTGTTTTTATTGTAAGCCGCCCCGAGTCTTCGGAGATGGGGCGGCATATAAGTCCCATTAATAAATAAATAAATAAATAAATAAATAAATAGTAGGATCATTAACATTAACAGCAAAAACTAAATACTTTCTCCCTATTTAATCCTTTTTTTTCTCCACAAGCTAAATGCAACTTAATCTAATACTGATCCAAAACCAGAGACAAATTATAGTCACCCATCACCCTTTAATATTTATGAGTGTTGAGAAGATAGGATATAGTCCTCCAAAAGGATTAAAAATTAGACATACACCATTATTTGTAGAAGTGCTAATTTTCATCAGCCCAGTAAAGAGGTTGCAGAATAATTCAGTCATTAAAGTAGAACAATCATAAATAAAAGAGAATTTTTGATGAGTGACCCAGAAAAGTTGTTCTAAAAACAAGTTATTCCTATAAAAATCAGCCATAGAATATCAGTGAGAGGATATAAAAATATGGAAATGATCTGGGCAGAGGAAACTACAACAATCACTACTTTCAACAAAATTCAGTATTCAAGTCATGAATTTAGGATTGAACAGGGAAAGGAAAATAATGTGGACTTAATTCAGGTTTTATTTTCCTTATGTTTGGTTTGGAGTCTCTTCCAGAAAATAAGACAAAAGAGAGAGGCTGTGGAAATCAAAAGGATTCAAGAAATTATTCAGGTCCTGCATTATAGAATAAGTAAAATAATAAGAAGAAAAGAGTGTTAGAACTGCAAATGGAGGGAATGAAACTCCATCACAGTGAATGACTTACAACTGAATCTGAATAGAAGGAGCCACATTGAAAGGTAATATTGTAGGTTCTAATGCTGATGCAGAGACAATTATACTAATCAGAAGATCTCCTGGCCTGTAATAGCTCCATGGCTTTCCTCCATCCTGGTGGTCCAAATTCAGTGGGCACTTCATTCTCTGCTTTCCAGAGAATGGCTGGGACATCAGCAGTATCAGAAGCAGAAGCAGGAGGTTCATAATTCACAGGACTGGATCAATCTCTTTCCTGTTTCTAAAGAAGAATTGGAAGCATTCTCACAGGATGTAATATCCAGCGGCTTTCTTGATTCAAACAGAGACAAATCAAGATTCATCTGGAAGAGAGAGAAAGTACATTCAAGAGGACAGTTCCTGCTTGTCCCATAACTTGAGCCACAAAGAGCATAACCTGTGTTATTTATCCTTTTCTAATGCAAGATCCCTTCCATATTGCTTCAATCTGATGTTTACATCAAAGGCAGTCACTGGAGAAGAGATCTCAAAGCTGGTATACTAATAATAACAGTGAGAAGGAACTTCTCCTCTTGGGAACCCTGTCTTCCATGTAAGGAAGGGTAGCTGGAGAAATGAATATTTGTGAAAAATCAGAGATACATCCCTTGGGGAATTGTTCTCTATTGGGTATAGTCCTTCCTGTTAGGACATGTCCAGAAAGTGATGCTGGAGCAAGATACCTCAACAGCCAGAAAAGTTACTTCTGATAACAGATAATCAGAGTTGTAAGGGACCTTGTAGGTCATCTAGTCCAACCCCCCACCCAAGCGGGAGACCCTACACCATTTCTGACAAATGGAAGTCCAATCTTTTCTTGAAAGTCTCAAGTGAAGGTTCTTCCACAACTTCTGAGGGCAAGGTGTTCCATTGGTTGATTGTTCTCACTGTCAGAAAGTTTCTTCTTATTTCCAGGTTAAATCTCTCTTTGTTCAGTTTCCATCCATTATTCCTTGTCTGGACTACAGGTGCTTTAGAAAATAGCTTCCTCTCTGTGGCAGCCCCTCAAATGTTGGAAGACTGCTGTCCTTCAATGTGGTCTCTTGCCTCCAGAGACTGCTAGGGAATGTCACTCATAATTATGGAGTTTGGTGCCACTCTAGGTTGGTGCCACTTAACTCTAGTGCTGCCTGTGCTCTAATACCATGGAAGCAATCATTATCCTTGAACCCAGCAAATGTTAAGAATAGGGCCTGTCTGGGAATTTCTTCTCAATAAGAACTCCATATATTAATCTTAAATTGGAGCTGATTACTTGTAACTGAAGTGAAATTTCACTTGCCATCTTTTCTAGAAAAAAAAAATATATTTTTCATGAGAATTAAGAGACAGGAAGTAATTTTTGTTTTAGTTTCCTGACACGTTCTGTGTTGTTTTTCCATATTGATAAAACACAGAGGGCCTTTAAAGTTTCTTATGTCAGAAGAAATGTCCATCTGAGTTCGATTCCAAGTGGGGAAAAAGACACTGGAAACATGGTGGCTGCTTGGAAGGATGGTTTAATGGTGGACAGGATCACATGCCTTGGAGATCCTGAGCAAAAAGTGAAGAGAAGCTGAGGGTCCCTGGGTTTTATGCCCTCTGTTGGGATTTGAATTTCAGCTTGTAGTCTGATTGGTTGTCAAACTCCCATGTGGCCATGCAGGGGCAACTCTGTAGGTTGTCCTGAGTCCCAGGCTTGCTTAGTTACAGTGGGCTCTAGCACTTAGATCATTAGAGATGAATACTCCAAGGTCCTTTACAGAGTTTGGATCATCAACAAGGTCTGTTATGAACCCAGGCTTCCGAAGTTCAAGATGACTGTTGTTGGAGCAGGAGATGCCCTGAATCTGCTTCCCAGCCCACTCTAATGCTGCCTGATCACCCTGTGTTGAGAATGTATGTGAGTATTGTGTGAATGAAACTTAGTTGGGCAGCAATACTTACAGCAACCTGAGTAGCCATGTTGGGCATAACTTACTTGAATAGCCTTGTTGGACATAGTAACCTAATCACTACACCAAACTGGTCTGATTCATATCGGTAGAATCCCCTTAGCCTGGTCACTTCACCAGGCTGCATACACGTTTGTAACTTTTAACTATGGTTTGTTTTCTGAAGTTGAATCTGTTGGCGGATGGGTCAGTGAATTACTGGAACTCTGAAGCACATTAATTTAGTGGAGACAAGGTGAATAATAGTTTGTAACTGAAATAACTAGGGACATTTTTCTTTCTGCAAGGATGCCATTCATCTACAAACTTCATTAAATCAGGGAAAATTCTCATAGACAAACTGAGACAGGAAGCAAGTGTAAGTTCAGCCTTCTGAAAGACCATAACAAACCACAAATGTCAACAGTCATCCCTCCTCCTCTCCTCTGGGGGAAAACTACATATTGGCAAGGGCACATATTTGTCCAAAAAGGGGAATTCCTCCCATCTCAACTGGTACCCAGACCCTGAGTGTAGAAGCCACATAGCATTCTCTGGAGACCATATGCCACAATGTTGGACAGCAGAAGTCAATTTATTTATTTATTTATTTATTTTATTTAATTGGTCTTATATGCCGCCCTATCTCCCAAAGGACTCAGGGTGGATCACATAAAAAACACTCAATACAAAAGTTAAAAGAAATTAAAAACAAATTAAACTAATTAGACCAAATAAATATTTAAAACCCAACCCACAAAACATTTAAAACAACCCCCCCCCAGTCCAGGCCGGTTTGTTCAAATAACCAAGTCTTTAGGCCACAGTGAAAGGAGAGGAGGTCAGGGGCAAATTGTAGCTCCAGGGGAAGCTGGTTCCACAAAGTGGGTGCCCCCACAGAGAAGGCCCTCCCCCTAGGGACCACCAGCTGACATTTTTTGGCCAATGGTACACCAAGGAGGCCCTGTCTGTGAGCGCGCACTGGGCAATTGGTGTTCAATGCTTGCAGGAGACGTTCCTGCAAGTACCCCTGGGTATTGGAGCATCTTCCTCGGTGGTGGGATTCAAAAATTGTTACTATCAGTTCTGTGGGCGTGGCTTGGTAGGCGTGGCTTGATGGGCATGGCAGAGGAAGGATACTGTAAAATCTCCATTCCCACCCCTGGGGGAAGGTTACTGCAAAATCCCATTCCCTCCCCACCCCACTCAGTGTCAAGCCCGAAATTGACATATGTGCAACCATTTTGGTTTGGTTTAGTATATAGTATATATTCTTTTTCTTATTTTCTCTTTGGTGGTCATGGAGGAAGGGTTTTGGGCTTGCCACATTCTTAAGGGGGGAAGGAGTGGAGATAGAGAGAGTTGTTGAGGCTAGGAGCTTCTTCTTCCCATGGGAAAACGAGCTGACCATTCTCAGGGCCCTTGAAGTGCTGATTTATGACATCAAGCAATGTTGAATTACTTCTATTGGAGAATGTGACTTTTGGGGGTTCTTTCTAACTTCTAATATTGTGGGGTAATTCCAGGTTGTGTCAGATCTGGAATTACAATGGACTTGGCCAATTTGATGCTTTCCTAAATAAAAGAAATTGTCTTGGGAGATGGACTTTGTTCTCTTCTTTTTAAATGGATTTCATCAATTGGAAACCTGACACTAAGCTGCTTTCCAGCTCCATTCTCCTGTGCAGGACAACAAAAGAAGACCCAGCCAATCAGCTGGGACTTGGGAGGCAGAGAATATTGGGGGCAGAGCCAGTCAGAGGTGGTATTTGCCAGTTCTCCAAACTACTCAAAATTTCTGCTACCAGTTCTCCAGAACTTGTCGGAACCTGATGAATATCACCTCTGGTCTGAATGCAGCATCACTTTCTGGACATGTCCTGACAGGAAGGATAACAGCCATTATAGAAGAGTGTCTCCTGGGATGTATCTGCAACATTTCACAAACATCCTTTTCTCCAGCTGCCCTTCTGTACATGAAGCCCTGGAAGAGGTCCAGAGGACAAATTATCACACACACTGTAATTATCACAATCCCAGACTTTGAGACTTCTCCTGCTACTTCTATAGTGTCTGCCGTTGGTATAACATCAGTCTGAAGCAACATGGAAAGGATCTTGCATCAGAAAAAGATATAAGCCTCTACTCATGCTGAATGGTTTGCACAAGGTTTAGGACACAGGCAGGGGCTGTGATGCTGAATGTACCTTTCTCTCTTTCCCAGATGAAGCTTGGTTTGTTTCTGTTTGAAAAAGGAAAGCTCCGAGATATTCCATTTTCTGAGGGTGCTTTGAAATAATCTAATTCTTCTTTGGAAAAAGGCAATTGATTCAGCTACATGAATTATGGACCTCCTGCTTCTGCTTTTGTTGCTACCGGTGTCCCAGACAGTCTCTGGGAAGCTTAGAACGAAGTGCCCACTGAACATGGTGCACCTGGATAGAGAAAGACCATGGAGCTACTACAGGCCAGGAGACCATCTCATTGGTATAATCACCAGTGCAGTAACACTAAGCCAGAAAATGTTGTTTTTCAACCTGCTTCCTTATACTCAGTCTTACTTGTAAGTCATTCAGTGTGATGAAATTATATTCCTCCATCTGCAGTTCTAACTCTCATAGTTTCTCCTTATTCTGCCTACTCCTCTATTTCAGGAAGTAATTAATTTTGTTGATTGATCAGATTTCCATGGGTTTCCTCTTTTGTCTTATTTAGTGGAAGACACACAAATACAAAGATGGAACAGAAAAAATATCTCAAAGAAGTCCACATTATTTTCCTCTCCAAGTCCAGTCTAGAATTTATGACTTGAATGCAGAGTTTTGTTTAAAGTAGCAATTGTTGTAGTTAAACATGACCAGCTCATTTCCATATTTTTATAACTGCTCGTTGATATTCAGTGCCTGATCCTTTTAGGAATAGAGGATGATCTGTTTTTAGAACAGCTTTTTAGGTCCCTAATGAAATATCCTCTTCCTTTTATGATGATTAAACTTTAAAATAGGAATTGTTTTGCAGACTGGAGTACCATGCTGATGAAAATTATTGCTGCTATAAATAATGGACTATTTGTGCTTTTTATCTGCTTCCCATTTTTTCAACATTTACAAATATTAAGTGTTGATGGGTGGCTATCATTTGCCTCTGGTTTTCAATCAGTATTGGCTTCAATCTCAATAAAGGTAAAGGTTCCCTTCACACATATGTGCTAGTCGTTTCTGGCTCTAGGGGATGGTGCTCATCTCCATTACAAAGCCAAAGAGACTGTCCGAAGATGTCTCCATGGTCATGTGACTAGCATGACTAAGCCCCAAAAGAGCATGGAATGCTGTTACCTTCCCACCAAAGTGGTCCCTATTTTTCTACTCACATTTTTTACATGCTTTTGAACTGCTAGGTTGCCAGAAGACAAGTAACAGGAGCTTACTCTGTTACACAGTGCTAGGAATTTGAAATGCTGAACTGCTGATCTTTTGGATTGCAAGCTCAGCGTCTTAGTCACTGAGCCACCAGACTCAATAGTCACGTGTTAATAAAGAGGATGAAATTGGGAAAATGGCATTGTATTACTGCTGTTGGTAATGCTTGTATTAACCAAAACATTTTTCTTACACTAGTATACCTTATACATTCAAAGGAATAGAACGTTTTATTTTCACCATTCAAGAGATAAACAAGAATATCCAGTTCCTGTGCAATCTCACTCTTGGCTACAATATCCATGAAAACTATTTGAACACACTTGGCACTTCAGATGTCTTGCTAGACATGGTCTCTACTGGAGAAGCCAATGTCCCCAACTACAGCTGTGGAAAGAAGGACAACATTTTGGCTCTTCTTGATGCTGCTGACAGACAGAATTCCCTTCAGATGTCAACAGTAGTAGGCCCCTACAAAGTTCCACAGGTTTGTGTGTGTGTTTCTCTATACATAGTAAAGTGAGTGGGGTGGTAGAGGGTGCAGGATAAATCCAACTATATCTTCTCTATGGAATTCAAAAGCTGCTTTTCACTATGTCCATTGTAGGAATCATGGCTGGGAACTGGGATACACATTAGGCATATATCGAAACAGTCATATCCTCTCATGATAGCATCTCTATTGCTTTTGGGGAGAAATTGCTAACACTTTGGAAGATGGACTCAAGATTCAGAAGGATCTTGACAGACTTAAGCAAAAAAGCCAATGAAAACCTAGGCTGCATCAATAGAGGGATGAAATTGATAAAGGAGAATATTTATAGCTCGGTGTTGAAATGGGGGTTTCTTGTTGCTTTTTGAGGTTGGTCATTTTCTTGCAGACATTTCATTACCCAAACTAGACAAGATCATCAGTGTTAGTAAGGAGTGGTGCATGCTCTCAATTTTATCTTCTAATGACTTGCCCTGGAAGAGCTGGTGGGAATGGTCTTGGAGGTTTTTTGATTAAACTGTTTACTGTTTGTTTGTTTGGCAGATTCTTGATTGGAGTATTGTTTACTTCTTGATTGTTGGTTTGATGTTAATCAACATCAATTACCATCATTAATTATTGGTACAAAATGAAAGCTATGAAAACTGTTAGAACAGACAAAATTTATCTGGGCTTATACAACTGACAAATTATATGAGGAACTACTCTTTCTGTCTCTTGTACAATTGGAGAAGAAAGTAAATAGATGGCTGTACAAAGATCTGAAATAAAGAAGCAGAGAATGATGTAGCAATATTCAAAAATTAAATGTAATATGGCCCTTTATTGGAACAATATCCTTCAGTTAATATTTGCTAGTCTGAGTCTAACTGCATTAAATTGTAGGGGTGATAGAGAAATATGATTTGCATTTTGATTGTTATTCTTTTTTACTTAATTTGTTTCTAGTCTTCCATTTTTATGTAAAGTCTTCTTAATATTCTGTGCTTAATTTTAAATAAAAGCTAATCTACAAACTATTCCAAGATGTTTATCAAAACAAAGTTGTATTTATTAAAATTCATACTTTGGACGACCTGACGCAAATAGGGGTAGGGCCTTCTCTGTGGGAGCACCCACCCTATGGAACCAGCTGCCCCTGGAGCTTCGGGTGGCCCATGACTTCCGACCTTTCCACCGTGGCCTAAAAACATGGCTCTTCCAACTCGCCTACCCGGACTGATGGGGGGGAGGGTTTTTAGTTCTAGTTTTAATTATAATGGTTTGTGAGATTTTCGGTTTAATAGTTTTTTAATATTTGTATTGCTCTGTTTTTAGTATTGTAAGCTGCCCTGAGTCCTCAGGGAGATAGGGCAGCATATAAATCTCATAAATAAAAATAAATAAATAAATAAATATAATACAACATTCTTCCTTCCTTTTCCAGATCAGTCATAGAGTTGTGTCAGAGATTCTGAATGATAAGAATAATTTCCCTTTTTTCCACCGGATGCTCCTTAAAGAAGGGTTTCAGTATTCAGCAATTGTCCGACTGCTCCTGCATTTCAGATGGACCTTGATTGGTCTCCTTGCTTCAGACACAGAGGATGGAGAGAATTTCCTCAGGATTTTTCCTCCTTTGCTTGTTAGGAATGGAATTTGCGTTGTTATAACGCAACAATTCTTAGTAACTGGATATCTAGCACCCTTCAGGGATTCCAGCTTTTCTCAGTGGAAACAAGTCAATGTCTTTGTTCACTTCACAGAACATATTATCGTTTCAAGCACATTTCATATTTTTCATCTAACAATTGACATTTTGTCAGGACCCATTAGAGAGAAAGTCTGGATCACCACAACTTTGGGAAACCATATAATGTATCATCTTGGATATCACAAATACATCCATAGTATTTGGAGCTTTGAATTTCTGCAAAAGATAAGCCTTGAATATGGTGCTTTTGAACCCTTTTCCTTTGTAGACTCCCAGTATGATGACAAGAATTTTCAGTGCTCTTTTTCAAAGCATGTTTCTTCTGTCAAAGGCCGGAAAAGATGCACCCAAAAAACTCCAGTGGAGACAGAAGATGAATTGAATGGGAAGTGGGTTGAAAACAGTGACTCTGTTTACCTGATCTTTATGACTCTGGCCCGCGTCTTGAAGGCTGCATATTCATCCAGATCCTGGAGGAGAAGGAATGAGGCCCAAGAGAGACTGGAGGCTCTAAGGTTGCAGCCATGGCAGGTATGGGGTCCCCACAAGGATCCAACAAACTAATTTCCTTTCGAGATGGAATCTGTTAGAGAACTTTATACAAAATGTTCCTTTGTTCTTTACAACATGTCAACCTATGTGACTTCTTTCACAAGACTAGAGTTGGTTGTTTACATTTTCTTAATGCCATTCTCTTAATATCACACTAATGAAGTTGAATTAGCTCCCATAGTCATATTTTTTATGTTATCTGCCTGGGAGCAGGTTAGCTTGGGAACTTTCATCTTTCATGCATTCTGGTAATCAACCATTCTTTTAAAGGAGTTTATGAATAATCTCTTTTTTTCTGTTGTTCAATTTATTTGATACCTACTGTCGAATGTTCCCTATCTTTGATCAAATGTGACTATTGCATTTTCTCAATACATATATTTTAAAAAAATGATTGACAAATTTAGCTGAACCTTCCTCATTCACTTATGTATTTACTGCTAACACTTGTTGTCCTAATTAAGCATGTTGGCACATTAAAGACAAACTGTACATGAAAATACTAGGTGGAATAACAAACTAAGATTTCTGCTTTTAAAATTCCTTGATGTTTCCATTTCTAGTTCCATCGCTTTCTGGAGAAGAATGAGCTCTACAATCTTTCCCACTGGAATCTTTACATGGACCATAATGGAGAAATAGCTGCAGATTTGGACATTGAGTTCTTGGTGATTTCACCCGAAGGGGACTTGATGAAAAGGAAAATGGGGAGCATTGAAAGACAGAGAGTTATTATTAATGAAATTGCTCTTTCGTGGCTAAGTATGCTCAACAAAGTGGGTCAAATTTTGCTGTATTTTCTCATTTTTGTAAATATTTCAATTCCATTTCAATTCTAGTTAATTCTAATCACCATTGGCAGATGACTTCGAGTTGAATGTACAGAACAGAAAACTTAACGTTTTGTTTAGATGGATTGTGGGAACTTCAGTACTATTCACAAAAGTGTCCTTCAGATGCCATGATAAGGAATATTTTTTAAAACTGATTCAGTCATGTCCAATATTGGATGCTGGGTGATTATTCTTTAGGATGGGACCATGGATCAGGATGATAAGAAATATTCAATATTCTTTTAGCCAGTTCAATTCAGGTTTGGACTGAATCAGATGAAATATAGTCATCACTGGTCAGAGGTCCTGTTGCTGTATGTGAGAAATAAGCCTCACCTTGTCCAGATTGAGGAATGTCTCTCTTGAAAGGTCTCTGATGTTCTGTAAGCAGCCCACACCTGGCCAGAGTTATCCATATCTCTCTTTCACCCAATTGGGATAAGCAATAGGCCTTCTGCTCTTCTGAAGAAGCTCCATAGATGTTTATAATTCACATGGGAGAATTTGAAATGAAATGCTACTTAGATTTGGGTTTTGGCATGTAAGAAGGCACTTTACCTGAAAAATCAAGTTGGGACACCAACTTGCATGGAAACACAAGTCTACATTTCTTATTAGTTAAATTTGGATCTTCCTATTTGCTCCAAGGGACATAACGTAGCTAGCAAAAAATTGCTAGCTACGTTAAGTCCCTTGAAGCAAAAAGGAGGATTTAACTAGTAAGAAATGGAGGCTCGTCTTTCCATGCAAGTTGGTAAGTTGGTGTCCCCTAACTGTAGTCCTTTAGTAGAAAAAGACCCAGATACACAGCTGGACACAAGTCTTCTATTCTTGTCCCACTTGCTGAAGATGAAAAGATCCCCTTTTGAGGGACAAGTTCTCATGACCTCTCATGAATCTCATCTCACCCCAGTTCTAGAAAGTTAGCAGTTTTAGTCTTAGTTGACAGCCATATGAACCGAGGAAAGAAACATAAAAATAAAGAAAGCCCTAATTTTTAAGGATTTCCCCCCCATTATATCTTAATCAGGGGATGGTTTTAGACTTACTTCAAAAGGAAGCAGTTTTGCAATGTTTTATATACTCAAGAAGAAGCCTATCCAGTTCCTACTGTGACAAACTTTCTTTCTTTGTTACAGTGTTATTTTATTTAATAAATCTAATATAATAAAAATTTAATAAATCTTTTACAATAATTTATTTTCCAAAATTTAATGCAATTTTACTGTACGCTTTAAAATCATAGTTAAGTCCAGAACAGAGAAATGCATATTAACAAGACTAGGAAAAGAAGCCAAACTGCTTGTCACTTAAGGCTGAAATCTTTTTAATTCCATCTCACCAATCTTTCTTAAGTAGAAAAATCATTTATTTCAATATTTGATGCCAAAAGCCAAAGGGAGTGAGTAAATGAACAATCTGCCATTATTTATCTCTCCTAATTCTGTTTGGAATGAGTCAAGGGTTTCATATAAGCCCAGGAACTATATCGCTAATGTTAACGTCTGCATCCATTTTCATGCATGCTTCATCCTCATATATTTCCTTTTGCATTCCTTGTTTTTCTGCTTAGTCTCTGCCTCAATCCCAATGTGTGAAAAGTTGTCATCCTGGATTTGTCAAGCAGAAGCAAGAAGGAGAGCCTGCTTGCTGCTATGATTGTATTCCTTGTCCTGAGGGGACCATCACCATCCATGAAGGTGGGGGACACCAAGGAAAAGGACAGGAATTGTGGAAGTTTATTCATCTGAAATACTGTCATACAAATACAAGTCAAAAGACAGATCAAAACACTTTTTTTTGCTAGCAGTTCAGCAGTTTGATTCTCCCCAGCTCAGGGTTGACTCAGCCTTCCATGCTTCCATTGTTGGTAAAATGAGGATGCAGATTGTTGGGAGCAATTGGCTGACTCCAAACCGCTTAAAGTGGGCTGTAAAAGCACTGTGAAGTGGTATATAAGTCTAAGTGCTATTGCTATTATCTTGAAATCACACAATTTCTTATTTAGAGGGAGGAATAGCAGAAAAACCTTGTGGGAAGGCCTAGGAAGAGATAGGTGGTATAGCAGATTGGACAAGGTTCTCTATTGCCAGAAAAAAAAATTTCTGCTTGTTAGTTTGGATTCCAGATTATTTGCAGAACTAACTTTTTTCTAGTTAATTAGATTTCAAAAGGTAGGAATCCAGAGTCAAATATATTACAAAATGCCATCTGTCAGGACCCAGGAAATGTGTCTAAGAAAGATTAATTGATTAATTATCTATGTCTAATAATGAAGGTTCTGCAAATTCCACAAGAAATTATTCAGGTTCCAGGACTTCTTTCAATTTAATAAACTATAAAAATGTTGCTGAATTTTTTAAAAAATATTATTCTTATATTCTTTGTGAAAAGATTTTAAGCAACACTACTCAGCAAATACTGCTGGTAACAAATATTTCCCAAGAAGGAATTCCATGAAAACTACAGAATATTTTTTAAAATGTTGTTTTTTGATTTTATTCAGATGCAGAAAAATGTACCAAGTGTCCAGATGAAAAATATCCAAATGAAGACAGAATCCAATGTATCCCTAAAGTTATATCCTTCCTTTCTTATGAAGAACATCTGGGAATCATTCTGGTCTCTTTTGCCCTATTCTTGTTCTTAACCACAGGCCTTGTTTTAATCATATTCATGAAACATCTAGAAACTCCCATTGTGAAAGCCAACAACCAAAACCTCTCTTACATCCTCCTGGTCTCCCTCCTGCTTTGCTTCTTGTCTCCTTTTCTCTTCATTGGTCAACCAAGGGAAGCCACTTGCCTTCTCCGACAAGCAGTTTTCAGCATCAACTTCTCAGTTGCTGTTTCTTCTCTCTTGGCCAAAACCATCACAGTGGTGCTGGCTTTCCTGGCCACAAAACCAGGAAACCAAATGAAGAGATGGTTGGGGAAGAGGTTGGCCAACTCCATCATCCTTTCTTGTTCTAGTGTCCAAATTATCATCTGCTCCATCTGGCTGGGAGTTTCTCCACCTTTTCCTGACTCTGACCTCCACTCCCAACCTGGAGAGGTAATCCTGCAATGCAATGAAGGTTCTGTTGTCATTTTCTACATCACCATCAGCTACCTGGGCTTCCTGGCTGCCATCTGCTTCATGGTGGCTTTCCTGGCCAGGAACCTCCCTGGAGCCTTCAATGAAACCAAACTGATCAACTTCAGCATGCTGGTCTTCTGCAATGTCTGGATCTCCTTCCTGCCCACCTACCTGAGCACCAAGGGGAAATACATGGTGGCTGTGCAGGTGTTCTCCATCTTGGCCTCCAGTGCTGGTCTGCTGGTCTGCATCTTCATCCCCAAGTGCTACATTATCATTTTGAGGCCAGACTTGAATACAAAGGAGCATCTTACAACCAGAAGAAAATTATAAATGTGGATTCGAGGAATTTCCACTCTCAACACATTCCAGCAGACCAAGGATAGAAATTGTTCCAAGCTGTCCCCTGTAGATAAGCTGGTGCAACAATTTTGAGTTGAAATAATCAAGGGGCAATTGGAAGATAGTGTCCTTCCTCCTTATCCAGGATAATTGAAAGATGTGGATAATCTGGATTGTCCACCTGGTCAAAGTATGTAGAAATAAAATAAAATGGGAACTGAAATACAGCTATATAAGAGTTTTACAAAACAATTCCTAAAGAATCAAGACTATCCATATTTAAATGTCCCATAAATCTGTAAGATAGGGAGGTGGGATTGGGCATAAATACTCCTTACTAAATTGCAACAATTCATCCATCTCATTCTTCTGATGGTAAACACTCCAGAGTTATTTGGAAGGGACTTTGGAGGTGTTCTCATCCAACCCCCTGCTCAGACAGGAAACCATTTCGGACAAATGGATGTCCAATCTCTTTCTATAAACCTCCAGTGTTGGAGCACCCACAACTTCTGAAGGCAAGTTGTTCCACTGATAGATTATTCTGTCATGAAATTTCTCCTTAGTTCTAGATTGCTTTTCTTCTTGATTACTTTTCATCTGTTGCTTCTTGTCCTGCCTTCTGGTGCTTTGGAGAATAAGTTGACTCCCTCTTCTTTGTGGCAGCCCCTCAAAAATTGGAAGACTGCTATCATGTCACCTCGCTCCTTCTTTTCATTAGACTAGATGTACCCAATTTCAGCAACCAATCTTTATATGTTTTACTTCCAGTCCCCTAATCATCATTGTTGCTCTTCTCTGCCCTTTTTCTAGAGATTCAACATCTTTATTACATTGTGGCAACCAAGACTGGATGCAGTATTCCAAGTATGGTCTTACCAAGACACTGAGACATAAAGATGGATCCTGGCATGTTTCAGAAGTTGACAACCTTCCTCATCCTTAGATTAACTAGTTTTCAAAGATTTGGTGTTAATTTTTTAAACTCTAATTGTTCATTTTTAAAATTTGTTTTTCTTCTCTGTGTTCTCCTTTGAATGATGTATTTTGTTGACAGCTGGTCTAAGAGTAAATATATTTTTAATTTTTAATTTACAATCTTGCACAGAACAGTGGGTTGAATTCAATTCCTGTGGGCCTCTTTCACATCTGTGGTTCTAGTTATAATCTTTTTAGCTTTATTGTATCCCTGGACTTTTTCTTACTTAAGCATCATACCAATTTTGTGTGCATGGGTTGACAAATGTTTACAAAAAACAAGTAGGGGGAAAGCAATAATCTTTTTAAAAAATTAGTTTAAACTGTCAGAAAAGATATCAACAAATACCTTTTTCACAGCAGTTATAAGTACAATTATATTTTAACCTCCAGCTTCCTAAAGTTACCTTGTGACTCTTTTATCTCTACTTTCCTCTGTATGAAAACCATAAATCACAACTTCATTTTTAACCAAAAAGTCCATAATGGGTTTCCAGTCACCAATACAAGTAGCCTTTTCCCTATTCAAAGTAGGCAGTTTGTCTATCTCAAGAAGTTCAGTCAATTTCACAAGCCATTCCTCCCTAGTGTTCCATGGCATTTTCCTAACTGATCCTCCATCAATCCTCACAGAAAATATTGAACATTTAGCTTTAAAATCCTCTGTATCACCTGTTTTACATGTCCATCAAGCATAATAAAATGTCCCTTCACATTTTTCAACATTTCCAAGTCTACAAAGCTTTTCAATTTTAAAAAGCCCATGATGTAATATCTAGAAATCTGCTTTAGTAGAATTATTTTGAGAACCTTTATCAATGTAATTTCTCTCATCTTTGTTCTTAGTGCTCCTCGTCTTACTATTTAGCTCTTTCCCAAATTGAAGTGGGTAGAAAGAGCAAAATGTTCAGAACCCTTAAACAGACAGCATTATGGATCTCTCAGGGAACTTGTCCATTTCCTTTGGACAACCTCCTCCCAGATCACAACACCAGACCATGCACCAAGCACTTAAACCTTCCTTCTACAGATCAGGGGAAATCTCAGTAATTTTATCCTCCAGATAGCCTCTGGGGTGGATCCGGCACCTGGATCTTGAGTTTGACACCCCTAACTTACATGAACTTCAGGATCCTGAGAGGACAAGTTGCTTCTCATCATAATTATCACTATTCTGGTGATAATGCTGATCTATTCTGCTACAGTGAATGACTTTGATGTTATGATCGCCCAGTGCCTCAACCTCTACACCAAATTGGTCTGGTTCATATCCATGCAATCCACTTAGCCTGGTCATGTCACCAATGGCTGCATTCACATTTATGGTTTGTTTTCTAACATCGAATATGTTGGCTGATGGGTTAGTGAATTACTGGAACTCTGAAGCCCATTAATTCAGTGGAGACAAGCTGAACAATAGTTTGTAACTGAAATAACCAGTGGCATTTTTCTTCCTGCAAGGATGCCATTCACACAATAGACTTCACTAAATCAGGGAAAATTCCCATAGCCAAACTGAGACAAGAAGCAGGTCTAAGTTCAGCCTCCTGAAAGACTGTAACAAACCACAAATGTCAACAGCCATCCTTCCTCCTCTCCCCTGGGGAAAAACTACATATTGGCCAAGGCAGATATCTGACCGAAAAGGGGGATTCCTCCCATCTTGGGAGGCCCAGACTCTGAGAGTAGAAGTTGAAGGCCATACAGTGGGGAAACTTTCTCACTTTCCTTGTTTCTCACTTCAGGATGGATCTGCATATCCCCTCAGTTCTCTCTTCTCACTCTACCCCAAGTTCTCCATTCAAAGCCAAGCTGTACATAACAAGTGACAGTTCATTTCCATCTGTTCTCCAGGTAAGAAATGGTATCTCAACAATCAATCACCCAGATAAACCAGGAACACAGGTTTCCCAACTGCTCCTTAAAGCACTTGTGGAGGTGTGGAGGTGTCACACAAAGCCTGAGAGATGGGAATGTCAGATGGGGCCCATCCCACCAAGTACATCTCTTACGTCTGCATGAAGAGTCAGACGCGAAGAGTTCCAGCAAAGAGTTTATTCAGTGACTACAGCTCGAATGGACCCGAGTTGGCTGAGCTACGGCTGCCTCTTATAGCCTGCAGCCGTAGTTGCCAGCCGATGGGAGTGCAGGGTTTCTTCCCGCACTATTTAAACCAATACCATTTGACATTTTACAAGAACAGTTCAAATAAACCAATAACATTCAAACCTACATACATAACACCCCTCCCCACTAGGTTCAGTCCATACCAAACCCCAACCTATCTAATGTATTCCTTTAAATAGGTGGGGCTCTTACGTGTACGTTGAGACCTTCGTGGTTCAGAAGTTTTAACGTTCTCACCCAGTGAGAGGGGAAATGTGTCTGCTGACATTTCCTTGTTGGGACTTCCTGTGAAAGGAGACCCTGTTAGAATCTGTTAGACTGTTAGAATCTGGTCTCTCCTCCCAACCCATCTCCATTCCAATGTCAGCACCCAAGTCAGGTAGTGATGTGCAATCTTCCACTTCTAAGGATGGATCTTGGCATTGTGACAGGGTTCGGGATGGTTCCTGTCGTAATGGCTCACTACACATGGGGTTGATTCTTGCTTGCTGATTATCCTCATGTTCCTCCCCCTCCCCCCTAGAAAAGGCATTAGGTATGGGAACTAGAGAGGAACAATTGCGATGTTCCTGAGGGAACCTGGATCTAAGTTGGTCAATGTGCCTGCTCCAGAGGAGTCCATCCTCTGTTTGTACCCTGTAAGAACGAGGGCCAGTGATGTGAGTTATTTCAGCAGGAATCCACAAAGGTTCACCTATAAGGTTCTTAGCATATACAGAATCACCCACACTGAAAGTACGAACTTTGGAAGTGGAATCCAGTGGTGCGTTGGGTGCGTAAGTGGGATGAAGGCGGTCAAGGGAAGACCTAAGTTTCCTACCCATCAACAACTCTGCTGGGGATAAGTTATTTGATGGGCTAGGAGTGATGTGCTGAACACTAAGAAGTTTTTCAAGCTTCTCAGTGATGTCCCCAGGACCCAGCTGCTGAAGCTTCTCTTTGGTAAAACGTACCATGCGTTCAGCCCGGCCATTGGCCGAAGGGTGCCCAGGGGCAGTGAGGGCATGTCTGATACCCTGTGGTGCTAGAAAGGATTCAAAAATGTTAGATGTGAATTGAGGGCTATTGTCAGAGACAAGGACATCTGGTAACCCATGGGTTACAAACAGTTTTCTGAGCTGCTTGATGACAGCATCAGTTGTGGTGGATGTCATGGGAATTACCTTGAGCCATTTGGAATATGCATCTACTATAACCAGAAAAGTATGCCCTCTAGTAGGGCCTGCAAAATCAATGTGGATCCTAGACCAGGGGCCCCTAGGACATTCCCATTCCTGTGGGGGGGCGTGAGGTGGGGCAGGCCTGACTACCTGACAGTTGGGACAAGATGCAACCCAGTTTTCAACCATTTTGTCAATACCTGGCCACCATACATAACTCCTGGCCAATCCCTTCATCCTTACAATACCAGGATGACCCTCATGTAACATTTCCAAAACCTCTCTTTGCAGTTTTGCAGGAATAACCACCCTGTTACCCCACAAAATACATCCTCTTAATACAGATAATTCAGTTTGTCTGGACTTAAAAAGTTGGGCAAGGTGAGGTAGATCTTGAAGAGGCCAACCTTTCTTAATCCAGCCTATAACAGGAGCCAACACAGTGTCCTTGGCAGTCTCTCTGGCAATCTCAGCAGCATGTACTGGAAGCTTAGCAACAGTCTCTAGGAAAAAAGTGTGTGTTTCCGGTTCAAAGTCCACCTTGTGGCAAGGCAGTGGGCAACGACTCAGTGCATCAGCATGTCCAATGTCCTTGCCAGGCCTGTGAATCAGTTTGTATTAATAGGCTGCAAGAAATTCAGTCCACCTCAGCATTCTTGGTGACAGGATAGTAGGCGTAGGTTTGTCTCCTGCCACAATGCCTAATAAAGGTTTGTGATCTGTAACAATGGTAAATGACCTGCCATGCAGATATTCATGAAATTTCTTGACAGCTGCAACAACTGCCAATGCCACCTTGTCCAGTTGGCTATAATTCCTCTCTGCTTTGGACAAAGTGCGAGAGTAAAATGCAATAGGGGCTTCCCTTCCACTGGGAAGCCTGTGGCTCAAAAAAAAAAACCCACTCCAAAAGGGGATGCATCACAAGTCAGTACAACAGGCAAATTCTCAGAGAATTGTATCAATACAGCATCAGATTTGATTAGTCTCTTAATACTGTTATATGCTGATTGTTCCTTCCTCCCCCAGATCCAAACAGCTTTTTTATCAAGCAGACGGTTCAAAGGTTCAGCAATGGATGCCTTTTGAGGTAGAAACATGTGATAAAAGTTAATGAGTCCAAGGAAGGCTTGCAAATCTGTTTTGCATTTAGGTTTAGGGGCTTCTTTGATTGCTTTAACCTTGGCATCAGTAGAGTGTATGCCATGCTTGTCAATCATGTAGCCCAGGAACTCAACCCTGTCTGTTTTAAGTGTGCATTTGTCTTCCTTGACTTTTAACCCCACTTTTCTGAATCTAGTAAGGACTTCTCTGAGTCTTTCTTGAAGCTGAGTGTCATTTTCAGCAGAGATTAACACATCATCAAAGTAAGGCACTATCCCTGGCAGTCCTTGCAGCATTCTTTCCATAAGGCTTTGAAAAATGCCAGGTGCCACGCTTACTCCAAATTGTAACCTTTTACATTTGAAGGCACCTCTGTGAGTCACAATTGTTTGGGCCTCTGCAGTGGCATCATCAACTGTTAGTTGTTGATATGCCTGGGCCAAGTCCAATTTGGCAAAGACTGTACCCCTGCCAAGTGAATGTAGCAGATGATGCACAACTGGTACTGGGTATGCGCTCTGCTGCAGTGCATGGTTAAGTGTCCCCTTATAGTCTCCACAGATTCTCACTGACCCATCAGCCTTGACTGGTGTGACTATGGGTGTTTCCCATCTGGAGTGATCAGTGGGCTCTAAAACCCCTTGAGCAATTAATTTATCTAATTGTGCATCAATTTTTTCCTTTAAAGCAAATGGGACCCTCCTGGGCTTTAAACAAATTGGGGGCACCTTGGGATCTAGGTTGAAAGTGATATGGGTCCCCATATACTTGCCCAGTCCTTCGCTGAAGACCTCTGAAAACTCAGACTTCAAGGACTCCTCCCATTCAGAGTTGCTCACGTGATTGATGCCAGTCACCTCGATGCCTAGTGGATTGAACCACTCAAGTCCCAGCAAGCTTGGGCGATCCTTGTCCATGATGGTCAGAGGCAAACTTTGGTGTGGCCTTTAAACTGCACATTGAAATCCCTTGCTCCAACTACTGGAATCTTGTTCCCTTGGTAGTCTTTAAGAGTCAGTGCTTGCTTCTGGAAATGTTTCTTCTGAATGTTGGGAAGTAGTCTGTGAATAGTGTCCCATGACACCATAGATAAATAAGAGCCTGAGTCCACTTCCATTTGGCAAGGCCTTCCTTCAATGAACACCTTCACGTGTACTTTTCTGCTTCTCAAGGGTGAAGAATGACCAATAGTGATTGTTTGGTGAGTTTCAATCTTCCCATTTGCTTCTGAATTGTGCCTCATCTTTTCAATGAAGTTGTTGGGCTTAAAATCCTTTTCAGGAAATTTCTTCCTACTAGGTGGAGTTCTGGATGATTTGCAGACTCTGGCTAGGTGACCCCTTTTCTCACAACATAGGCAGATGGTGTCTAAGAACTTGCATTCAGTGCGGGGGTGCCCCCCCACAGCCTCTGCAATAATATTCTTGCCTCTTTCTCCCAGGGTCTTTCCTTTTCTTCTCCATTCTGAGTCTAAAAATCCCTTCCTCCACCTCACTGCAATCTGAATCAGAGTCTATTTGTTCGCAATGGGTTGTTGTGGATTTTTCCACATCAGAATGGCCAATAAACCAATAACATTCAAATCTACATACATAACAACATCCATAAAAGCAGAAAAAGGGCCACTGTGTATCTCTAAACCAGTTTCTTGGTAAGTCTGGCAAGAAATGAGGTCACACCATACACCATTCTATGAGCACCACCGCCATCTCAGCTGCAAACTTTACCCCCATCCTTTATTCAATAAACTATGAAACTTCAAAATATAAAAGGATTTCAGTATTTTCCATAAATACTGAAGGACAACAGAGGGTCAAGGAAAATACAATTTTCTATCCCTTCTGTAAATTTCTCTATATATACTCAAGAATATAGTCTATAGACTGCCATATTCCTGCCTCTTAGTCAGCTCTCATCCAAAAAATTATAGTTCTAGAACAGCTGGAAATGAAATGTCATTTCAGATGCAAGGAATTTTGAAATCAGCTCCAAATTAGGATTAATATCTGGAGATCTCATAGAAAATAAAATCACAAGGAAGACCTGCTCTTAACATTAGGCAGGGTTCAAAGATGCAGAAGGTATCAGAGAGCATTAGAGTTAAGTGTCACGAACCTAGACTGCCACCAAACTGCATAGCTCTGGGTGATCTTCTCTAGCATTCTCTGGAGACCATATGCCACAATGGTGGACAGCAGAAGTCAATTCCCTGCATATTGAAGCATCTTCCTCCAGCATCACTTTCTGGACATGTCCTGACAGGAAGGATGACAACCATTGTAGAAGAGTGTCTCCAGGGACGTATCTGCAACATTTCACAAAAATCATCTTCTCCAGGTGCCTCTCTCTACACAGAGCCCTGGAAAAGGTCCTGAGTACAAATTATCACTCACAATAATTATCATAATCCCAGACATTGAGATGTCTACTGCTACTTTTCCAGTGACTGCTGTTGAACACCAGACTGTAGTAACATGGAATGAATCTTGCATCAGAAAAAGATATAAGCCTCTACTCATGCTGAATGGTTTGCACAAGATTTAGGACACAGGCAGGGGCTGTGATGCTGAATGTACCTTTCCCTCTTTTCCAGATGAAGCTCAATTTGTTTCTGTTCGGAAAAGGAAACCACTTGATATTCCATTTTCTGAGGGTGCTGTGAAATAATCTAACTCTTCTTTGGGAACAGGTGGATGATTCAGTTCCATGAATTATGGACCTCCTGCTTCTGATTTTGATGCTACTGGTGTCCCAGAGAGACTCTGGGAAGCTTAGGATGAAGTGCCCACTGAATATGGTCCATCTGGATAGAGAAAGACCATGGAGCTACTACAAGCCAGGAGACCATCTCATCAGTATAGTCACCAGTGCAGTAACACTAAACCAAAAAATTTTGGTTTTCAACCTGCTTCCTTATACTCAGTCTTACTTGTAAGTGATTCAGTGTATTCCTTCCATCTGAAGTTCTAACACTCTCATTCTTTTCTCCTTACCCTGCTTACTCCTATATTTCAGGAAGTGATTAATTTTATTAATTGATCAGATTTTTGTAGGTTTTCTCTTTTGTCTTATTTAGGGGAAGAGATCTACAAGTAGAAAGATGGAGCAGAAAAAAATACCTGAAAGAAGTACAAATTATTTTTCCTCTCCACATCCAATATAGAATGCATGACTTGAATACTGAATTTTGTTTAAAGTAGTGATAGTTGTAGTTAAATTTTCAAATATTTAAAAACTGCTCATTGATATTCAATGCCTGATCCTTATAGGAATAAAGGATGATTTGTTTTTAGAACAGTTTTTCTAGGTCACTTATGAAATATCCTCTTCCTTTTATGATGGTTAAACTTTAAAAAATGAAATTTTGCAGACTGGATACTGTGCTGATGAAAATTATTGCTGCTATAAATAATGGACTATTTGTGCTTTTTATCTGCTTCCCATTTTTTCAACATTTACAAATATTAAGTGTTGATGGGTGGCTATCATTTGCCTCTGGTTTTCAATCAGTATTGGCTTCAATCTCAATAAAGGTAAAGGTTCCCTTCACACATATGTGCTAGTCGTTTCTGGCTCTAGGGGATGGTGCTCATCTCCATTACAAAGCCAAAGAGACTGTCCGAAGATGTCTCCATGGTCATGTGGCTAGCATGACTAAGCCCCAAAAGAGCATGGAATGCTGTTACCTTCCCACCAAAGTGGTCCCTATTTTTCAACTCACATTTTTTTACATGCTTTTGAACTGCTAGGTTGGCAGAAGCTGTGACAAGTAACAGGAGCTTACTCTGTTACACAGTGCTAGGAATTTGAAATGCTGAACTGCGGATCTTTCAGATTGACAAGCTCAGCGTCTTAGTCACTGAGCCACCAGACTCAATCGTCACGTGTTAATAAAGAGGATGAAATTCGGAAAATTACTGCTGTTGGTAATGCTTGTATTAACCAAAACATGTTTCTTACACTAGTGAACCTTATACATCCAAAGGAATAGAACGCTTTATTTTCACTATTCAACTGATCAACAAGAATATCCAGCTCCTGTGCAATCTCACACTTGGCTACAATATCCATGACAACTATTTGAAAACTCTTGGCACTTCAGATGTCTTACTGGACATGCTCTCTACCGGAAAAGCCAATGTTCCCAACTACAACTGTGGAAAGAAGGACAACCTTTTGGCTCTTCTTGATGCAGCTGACAGGGAGATTTCCATACAGATGTCAACATTAGTAGGCCCCTACAAAGTCCCACAGGTTTGTGTGTGTGTTTCTCTATATATAGTTAAGTGAATGGGGTGGTAGTGGATGCAGGAGAGATTCAACCGTATCTTCTCTATGGAGTTCCTGCATTTCACTATGTCCATTATAGACACTGGAAACTGGAATACACATTAGAAAATGGGAGCATGTATCAAAACAGTCATATCCTCTCATGATAGCATCTCTATTGCTTTGACAGCTTCTGCTGCATACTTGTGAAGGTGAGGAGAGGCTCTGTGTCCAAAGGGTTAGGGTTAGGCACCAATATGTTGCAGCTGCCAAAAACGCAAATGCAGACCTAGGCTACATCAATAGAGGGTGGCATCAAATTGATAAAGGACCATATTTGTAGCTTGGAATGAAGGTTTCTTGCTGCTTTCTGAGCTTGGTTATTTTCTTGCAGACATTTCACTAGCCAAACTAGGTAAAATCATCAATGCTAGTAAGGAGTGTGGGGTATGCTCTCAAGTTTATCTTCTAATGATTTGCCCTCTAAGCTCTGGTGGGAATGGTCTTGGTGGTTTTTTCGTTGGGCTTTTAGTTTGTTTGGCAGTTTCTTGATTGGGGTATTGTTTACTTCTTGATTGTTGGTTTGATGTTAACCAACATCAATTAACCAACATCATGTTAATCAACATCAATTAACATCATTAATTATTGGTGTAAATTGAAAGCTATGGAAACTACAGACTCCCAAAATTGTGTCTGTTAGAACAGACAACATTTCAATTAGAAACCTCTTGGCTCATACAACTGAGAAGTTATATGGGGAACTATAGTCTCCTATGTCTTGCACAATTGGAGAAGAAAGTAAAAAAAAAGACTGCACAAAGCCTTAAATATAGAAGTGGAGAATGATATAGCAATCTTAAAAAACCAAACATAATATCGCCCTTTATTGTAACAATGTACTTCAGTCAACATCTGTACATGTGAGCCCAGCTGCATTAAATTGTAGGGGTGATAGAGAAATATGATTTGCATTTTGATTGTTTTCTTTTTTGCTTCTCATGTTCCATTTTTATATGAAGCCTTCTTAATATTCTGTGTTTAATATTTTAAACAATGTCTGATCAAAAATTTATTCTTTTTTAAAAAAATAAACTTTATTAACAAGAATCATACCCACAAAAAAGCACAAACTTTAAAAAGCTGTTAAAAAAAAACATCCAAATTTTGTATCAAAGCAGAAAAGTCCTGGTTAATGTTTAAGTCCAAATTTGACGAGCTTTCCTTATCATTCAAGAGTTCGGTTACCATAGAAGAAAAAAAGGAAGAAAGAAAGAAAAAAATACACAATGATACAATATAAGATTCCATTTCTATTATGAACTATTCCAATGAATATTTCCAAAAATCTACGTATTGTCTTGGCACATCATCCTACTAAACACCTAAAGATTTCTAAGTTTATTATATATATATATATAACTATTAGCTTAAATGTATAATATAAAACAAAAAATTTATCAAAAGTTAAAATTGTATTATTATATAGTATATTGAGAATATATATATATATATATATAAGTATTTCTTATAACTTCTGCCTTTCATAGCACATTACAATCTGTCTCCTTTAGTCCATTATGTTAACTGGCTTTGAGTTTCCCTTTTTGTTCTGCCCAAGTGTACCATTTACTCCAAATCCTATAATAATCTGAATCTTCTTTTCCATTGATTTTTAGTGTAATCCTCTTCAACAGGGCACATTCAAATGTTTTTGATATAACTACATGTATAAGGGGTACCTCTGCCTTCTTCCAGTATTGATCGAGTGCAATTCTTGCCACTGTTAGTAGATGTATCACCAGGTATCTCACATCAGAGGGAAGCTCCCCTCCTCTCAATCCTAATAAGAACAGTTCCAGTTTCAACTCCAGTCCACATTTAATGATCTCTTCAATCCATTCCTTAATTTTTAACTAGTAGCTCTATTTTTGGGCAGCTCCACCATATGTGGAAGTACGTACCTATTTTTTTTTTGCATTTCCAGCAATTGGGATTAGCTGTTGGGAATATTTTTGCCATTCTGGAAGGTGCCAGATGCCACCTATACATCATTTTGTATAGGTTTTCCTTATGTGCAACAGATTTGGTTTGTGTGAGTTTTTTGAGCCAAATTTCTTCCCATTCATCCAATTCTATACTATGGCCAAAATTCTTTTCCCAGGCAAGCATGGGTCTTTTGATTGTAATCTCCACTAATTCATATTCCAATAAAGAATTATACAATTTGGATATCAAACCTTTGTCAGGGCTCATCAGAATCTTATCTAAATGCGTGTCTTTCAATTCAATTCCAGTTTCCTTTACAACTTTATTATATCTTAGTTGGATGTGAAAATAAGACCATTTATCGATACAAATATCTTGAGTCACTAATTCCTGTAAGGATTTCAATTTCCCTTCCTTATCTAAAATTTGATAGTACCTAATTTTTTTGGAAATATCCATGGTATTGGGATGGAACATCGTTTCCATTGTTGAGAGCCATCTTGGGATTTTATTCGTATGTTTACTCCTAATATCAGTCCATATTTTAATTAAGGCTTTTCGAATAATGTGTCTCCTGAAATATGAATGGCTTTTATTATTGGGGTTCCAGAGAAATGCATGCCATCCTATCTGTAGGTCATGGCCCTCGATTATTTATTTATTTATTTATTTATTATTATTTGAACTTATATGCCGCCCCATCTCCGAAGACTCGGGGTGGCTTACAACTAAAACAGGAACAATAAATACTTAAAAAACGATTAAATTAAATTATAAGTTCAAACATTATAAAAACCTTAAAACCATCCCTCCCCCAAGGGGGTCACAGCCCGGGTTGGTCAAACAACCAGGTCTTTAACTCACGGCGAAAGGTGCGGAGATCAGGGGCCAGGCGGAGCCCCAGAGGCAGTTGGTTCCAGAGGTCAGGGGCCGCGACAGAAAAGGCTCATCGTCGGGGAACCGCCAGCCGGCATTGGCCCGCCGACGGGACCCCGAGGAGTCCTTGCCTATGAGCTCGCAACTTTATCCAGTCCTTTATCCATACTAAGGAGGCCACTTTATAGTATATCTCCCAGGCAGGTAGTCCAAAGCCACCTGTACTTTTGAAGTCTTGTAGATAAATTTTTTAAATTCTTGTTTTCTTCCCTGCCCAGATGAACTTCGTAATGATTTTACCCAATTCCTTAAAATAATAATAATAATATGGAGATCGTTTGGAACAAATATAAAATTTTTGGTAGTACATTCATTTTAATTGTTGCGATTCTTCCTAGTAACAAAATCTGTAATTTGTTCCATTTTTCCAGAACTTTCCCAATTTGCTTCAACGGTCTATTGTAATTATCTTCTTTTAGGTTTAAAGTTCTTGCTCTCATACATATACCTAAGTACTTTACTTTATTTACAATTTGTAGCCCCATTCTCTCTTTTAACTGGTTTTGTTTACTATTTATCATATTCTTAACTAATATTTTAGTTTCTTCTTTGTTTATTCTTAATCCTGCTAATTTTCCAAATTTTTCTATTTCCTTCAATAGTATTGGCCCTGTATCTAAAGGGTCTTCCATAATAAACACCATATCGTCCGCAAAGGCCTGCAGTTTATATTCCTGATTCTTAATTTTGGTTCCTTTGATTTTAGGGTTAACTCTAATTCTTTCCAATAAAGTTTCTATTGCCATAATGAATAGCAGAGGGGACAAGGGGCATCCCTGTCTGACCCCTTTCCTTATCTCGAAAGGTTGCGTTACATCAGTGGCTCTTAACCTGGGCAATATCGCCCCCCAAGGGGCGATTTTGTTTTTCAGGGGGGCGATGGAATGAAAAGGGGTGACATGGGGGCGAAGGAATGGAAGGGGGCGATATGGGGGTGATGGAGCGAGATATATTGGGGGGGGAGAGAGAGAGTTCTATATTGGTAGATAGGTATGTAGGTAGGTAGACAAAAAGACAGACAGGTAGGTAGATAGGCAGGAAGGCAGGCAGGCAAACAGACAGACCTTTTGGATGGATGGATGGATGGATGGATGGATGGATGGATGGACAGACAGAAAGAATGCGAGAGCGGCAGCACTTTGGGAAAGCGGTGGCGGCAGCTTTTCCCAACATGCTGCTGCATTCAAGGCACATGTTCAGGTGTGGTACAACAGTCAATGGGGTGAGCCTGCAGGGCCGGCACCTCAAATGCCCCCCTGCCGCCTCTTAGTGTCCCCAAGGGGGCCAGCAGAGGGGTGCTAACAGGTGACAGGGGGGTGTTCGAGGTTCCGGCTGGCCCTGCAGGTTCACCCATTGACTAGCACTGCTCCAGAGCTGGCGCCTCCAATGTGGAAGCAGTGGCACATTACGTGCCACCGCTGCCGCATTCAAAACACTGCCCCCCTGCTGCCTCTTAGTGCCCCTCTGCTGGCCCCTCTTGGCCTTGGGGATGCTAAGAGGTGGCAGGGGGGTGGCACGTCAAATGCGGCCACTGTGGCACATAATGCGCCACCGCTTCCACATTGGAGGTGCCAGCTCTGGAGCATTACTACTGTCAGTGGGTGAACCTGCAGGGCCGGCGCTTCAGCCCCCTGCTCTTAGCGCCCCTCTGCTAGCCCCCTTGGGGATGCTAAGAGGTGGTAGGGGGGTGGTTATGTTGGGGGAGGGGGGCAATGACAACTTCCTCAATGGCTCAAGGGGGCGATTCTTTCAAAAAGGTTAAGAACCACTGCGTTACATCACCATTTATCAATATTTTGGCTTTCTGCATTTGTATAAACTGCGTTTAGCATATTTACGAATTTGTCACTGAATTCCATCATTTTGAATTGCATCTTCATGAAGTCCCAGTTTAAGTTATCAAACGCCTTTTGTGCGTCTAAAAAAACCAATGCCACCTGACTTCCTGGGTGCTCCTCATAATATTCCAAAATATTTATTATCATTCTTACATTATGTTGAATTTGCCTTGTGGGGAGAAATCCATTTTGGTCAGGGTGTATTTTTTCACAGAGTATTTTCTTTTGTCTTTCAGCCATTATTGCCATAAATATCTTATAGTCAGGATTTAATAATGAAATTGGTCTGTAGTTCTTAATTTGGGTAACATCTGCGCTTTCCTTTGGAATTAATGTTATATATGCATCCTTCCATGAATCTGGCATTTTTGCCCTCTGTAGTTCCTCATTGCAGGCTTCCAACAAAGTACTATCTAATACCTCCCACATCTCTTTGTATAGTTCATTGGGCAGTCCGTCTGGGCCTGGTGCTTTATTTCTTTTTTGTTTTTGTATTACCCCTCTCAATTCTTCTAGAGTTATTTCTCTGTTAAGTAAGTCCTTTTGGCTTTCCGATACTGTATTCACACTCCCCTCTTTCAAATATTGTTCTATTTTACCTAATTCAATTGTTTCTTGCTCGTATAGTTTTTCAAAATATTTTCTAACAATTTCCTTTTTATTCTCGAGATCTGATTCTATCACTCCCTCTCTATTTTCTAATTGATATATTGTTGTTGTTGTTTTTTTGTTTTCCTTCTTTAATTTGTATGCCAGCCACCTTCCCGGTTTATTGGCATGCTCAAAATAATTTTGTTTTATATATTGTAATTTTTGTGTTAGTTCTTCTTGGTCCAAAATATTAATCTCATGTTTGAGCAAGACTAGATCCTTTTCACTTTGCTCATTCTCTTGTTGATTTTCCAATTTCTCTAATCTTTCCATTAAGGTCCTTCGTTTCCCCTCTCTCTTTTTTTTCCTGTTAACAGTATAAGCTTTACATAAGCTTTCATAGTATCCCATAGGTTCTGCAATGAGGTATCTTGTTTATTGTTGAACTGGAAGAAACTTATTAATTCTTCCCTAAGTTTTAAAACATATTCTTCTTTGCTTATCTGTATGTTGAGTGACCATCTAATTTTTTTATATAAATTATTTTTCCAAATTATCTGAATTGGTTTGTGGTCAGCCCATGTGTTGGTTAAGATCTTTGTATCCTGAATTTCCTTGTATAGCTCACTGGTTACCCAAGCCATGTCTAATCTGGACCATGATTTATGTGGACTGAGGTCGAAGGTGAACTGTTGAGAATCCAGATTCCTCTTTCTCCATACATCTACTAACTCAGGTTCTTCCACCATCTCAAAAAAGGGTTTAGGCAATATGTTCCTTCTCTTATATTGGTTATAAACGCTATTATAATCTTGTTCATTGTTACTTATTGCATTGTAATCCCCTATAATACATATTCTTTGTATGTCAAATTCCATTAGTTTTTCATATAGATTTTTATAGAACTCATTTTGGCACTTATTGGGGGCATAAATTCCAACTAACAATACTCTCTTGTTGCGTATCTCCACCTCTACCACCTCTACGTTGTCCTTATAAACCAGTTTAGATGTTATGTCTTCTTTCACATACAAAACTACACCTCTTTTTTTTTCTTCCTCTAACACTGCATACTTTTTCCTTAATTTTTTATTTTCTAGACATCTTTGCTCTCTTACTTTAATATGGACTTCCTGGAGACAAATTATATCAGCTCATAATTTCTCTAATTTAAAAAAAGTTCTTTTCCTTTTTTTACTGGGTCATTTAGCCCATTGATGTTAATAGATATTAAATTTACTCCCTTGTTCATACTTTCCCTTGCTCTTAAGCCTCTGCATTCCTATTTGTCATTTGGCTCTTATGCCTGATTCCCTTTGCAATACCTCCTCTGAGTCTCCTTCCCCCTCCCTCTCTTTTCCCCTCTCATTGTTTCTAAACTGTACATCTTCCTGGCTCTCGTTCTCATCTCTGCTACTTAGTTCCTCTATAGTACCCCCTGCCTGTTCAAAAAACTCTTGTGCTTTAGACAAGGTATCGATCTTCATTCTCTTTTCTTTCCATGTTACCAGTATGCCTTCCGGGGTAATCGACCTGAAGGGGATATTCTTCTTATTCAGGAAGTTAGTCAAGAAATGGTATTCTTTTCTAGATTCATGGATTCTTCTTGGAACCTGTTTGAGAACAATCACCTCCCTACCTTTGAATTTTATCCCTTCATCCCTTGTAATTCTATAGACTATATCTTTTACCCTCCTTCTTGCAAATCTGATATGTACTTCTGTAGGTAGTCTGTGATGTCTCACGTAACTTGTGAATTCGATATACATCATCTAATTCATTTATAATTTCATTCTTATCCCTTCTCAACAAATCCGCTAGTAATTCAGCCATAACCAGTGGTAGGTTCTCCCCTCTCTCCTCTTCCACATTTTGGAACCTAAGATAATACGATGCTTTATCTAACTCCAAATATGCCAGTGTCTCATTAGTCTCTTTCTTCTGTTCCCTAAGTTTTTGTTCCATATCTTCCATTTTTTTCCGCTTTATCTGCTTGTTTCTCTATTACATTGATTTTTTCTTCATTTACCTTGATCGCTTGTTGTAACTGACCTATAGTTCCCTCCAAATTCTTAATTTCATTTTTTATTTCCCCAATTTCATTTTTTATTTAATCTTTTATCGCTTCTCTCTCCACCTTACTTTTGGAGTGATTCTTTTGCATTGATTCCTGCAATGCAAGCATTGTATTTTGGATCGATAATAACGATGCTTGTAAAGTTTGCACGCTGGATTGCGTCATCGCCTTCTCTGGGGCCAACATACCTTCAATTGTTTTTTGGTTAGAAGGCACAGTAGGGGTGGTTGGGGTTGTTATGGTAGTTGGCTTTCTTCCTGTTTTTGTGATGGTGGTTGTTGTACTGGTCATCTCTTGAATTATTTTTTTTTATCCTGAACAATCCTCAAGATATTGTCCCAAATTGAATTACCAACCACCATACACTTAATGTCACTTGGTTCATCATCTTTATTCGATTTCTGTTGATTACCCCTCCCCCCGGGGATTCGTTGCTATAAGAACTATTACTTTTCCTAGAGTGAGTTGTTATTCCTAATTTAGGCAGTACAATAAATATATACAATTAACTACTAATCAACAATTTCACAATGTTGCAATCAGTTAATATCTTTCCCTGATTCAATTGAATATTATTATTATTATTTTTAAATATAATATCATAAAAAAGAGGGAAGGAGGGAAAAAAACTTCTAAGATTCAGCTTGTTATTTTCTAAATTACTAACTACTAAATTACTTTAACATAACCAATAATGAAAAAGTGTAGAAAGGATATAGAAAGGGAGGGGGAGAGACAAAGATTAATATATCATCATCTTAATTCATTACTATATTTAACTTAAATTACTACCAATATATTATGCCTTAATCTTATAAATGTTTATGGAAAAGAAAAAAAAGGTATAGAGAAAGTACCTATAGGGTATGAATCAAGGGGTCAATTACCAGAAAAAGAAAATTATTTCTTTGCCCAATATCCACTTCACCAGTAAGAACAGAGAAAAGAATAGTGAGATGTTCGCGGTTTCTTAATTCCCAAGTATGATCAATTTAGCCACAGTAATAGCAGGTGTGTATATAAATGAGTTCTTATAAGTTCCTTACTCATTTATCACTGTCAAAAATACAAGTTCCAAAGATCTTTTCTCTTCTTCCTCCTTTGTTAATGTCAACGGGTAGATCACAAAAGTGCCAGTCACTCCAAAGCTTTACTTTTTGAGTTCTCAGTTCCGGAAATCTCAATCACAGTACTTTCCTCTTTAAACTGCACTGTCACTCAGGTAAAGTTTTCCAAAGTTTAAAGGGTTCAAAGATCTTTTTATAGTTCTGTTCAGCCCGCTGGACTGTACACACTTCATGCCAAAACAAAAGATACTCTCCTCTTTGAACTTTCTATTAAAGGCTAAAAGCTTTCTGTTTGACTGGAGCTAAGTAGAAAAGGAAAGCTCACCCTTGCCGCTCCCCTTCTCCTTTCCCCTTTCCGCTCCAATTTTCCACAGAAGCCTCTCGCTTTTCCAAGTCAAAACTTCTTCTCCCCCATTGTAATCCAATTCATATTGTAGACCAGATCCAGGCTCGAGATCAATCTGTCCAAGTCTCCACTTCAATCTTCTTCCTTGTCTTCCTTCTCCGCTATGCTCAGTCACGGCTTCGGGCCACCCTCGAGAGGATGGCTTCTTCTGCCTCAGGCTTCAGGGCTCCCTTCCATGCCCAATCCTGGATCACAACCACCCAGTTGGGCTCCGAGAGAACTCCCTCTTATGGACAATCCCACCAGGATCCGCTCCCGCCATGAACAGCTGCCCAAACCGCAGAAATCCCGAAAGTAGGAGAGCGATACTCCGATCTCCTACCTCGCCATGCCACGACATCACCGGAAGCCCCCCAAAAATCTATTCTAAGATGTTTATCAAAACAAAGTTGGATTGATTAAAAACTCATATTTTGGACTTGACCTATATAACAGGTCAAGTTACAACAGGATTATAACACAGCATTCTTTATTTCTTTTCCAGATCAGTCAAAGAATGGCTTCAAAGACTCTGAGTGATAAGAATAATTTCCCTTTTTTCCACCGGATGCTCCCCAAAGAAGGGTTTCAGTATTCAGCAATTGTCCGAGTGCTTCTGCACTTCAGATGGACCTTGATTGGTCTCCTTGCTCCAGACACAGAGGAGGGAGAGAGTTTCCTGAGGATTTTTCCTGCTTTGCTTGTCAGGAATGAAATTTGTGTTGCTATATCTCAACAATTCTCAGTAACTGAAGATTTAGCACCCTTGAGGGATTCCAGCTTTTCTCAGTGGAAACAAGTCAATGTCTTTGTTCACTTCATAGGACATATTATCATTTCAAACACATTTCATATTTTTCATCTAACACTTTACATTTTGTCAGGACCCATTAGAGAGAAAGTCTGGATCACCACAGCTTTGGGAAACTACATAATGACTCATCTCGGATATCACAAATACATCCATAGTATTTGGAGCTTTGAATTTGTGCAAATGATGAGGCCAGAATATGATGCTTTTGAACCCTTTTCCTTTGTAGACTCCCAGTATGAAGACAAGAATTTTCAGTGTTCTTTTCCAAAGCATGTTTTTTCTGTCAAAGGCCGGAAAAGATGCACCCAAAATACTCCAGTGAAGACAGAAGATGAATTGAATGGGAAGTGGGTTGAAAACAGTGACTCTGTTTACAATATCTTTATGACTCTGGCCCACGTCTTGAAGGCTGCATATTCATCCAGATCCTGGAGGAGAAGGAAGGAGGCCCAAGAAATACTGGAGGCTCCAAGGCTGCAGCCATGGCAGGTATGAGGTCCCCACAAGGATTCAACAAACTAAATTCCTCTGGAGAAGGAATCTCTTAGAGAAAGAGGGGAATCATATCAACTCCTTGTGCTACAAAAGGCCAATAGATTTGGCCAATCTAGTTGCTTGGGGGATAATTTACCAAGGAGCTGGTACCAGATATATTTTGATATTAAGCACTTCTAATTTTAAAAGGGTGATTCCACTTTTTTTATAAACGAGTTTTTTTATTTCAATCTACACACACACATCAATATATAGGCAGTGTGGCACTAATACATATTATTATTATTATTATTATTATTATTATTATTATTATTATTATTTTTATGCAAACTTTCCTCCAAATAGTCCTTTTATTCTTAATACCGGGATACCTTAAAGTCCATGTATTTTCCCTGGTTCATACTTCACTTGCTGCTTCTCCACTCCAGCACATTCTTAGTTTCCTGGACTGCTCGTCTTTGTGGTGGCCATTTTAGACCACCACTGCAACTTGCCTTTGGAAGGTGTTTTTCTTGTCAGGGAGGGGACTTGTGATTCCCCTCAACCCTCCAAGTGTTTCCACCTTTCTTCACCACCCCTCCAGGGTGGCTCTGGTCCTGATCAGGACCCTCCAACAAGTGAACTCGAAGCAAAACAGCACAATCACGGATTTCGCTCCAACACTGATGATGAGCAACTGGAAGTCTCAGGGTGATTCCACTTTTAACAATATTCCTGTATATAAGGTTTGTGACTAGAATTTTACTGTTATAAATTTTAAGGAGACCCTGAGAATAATGGATGGCCTGACCCTCAGCTGGGTTCTATTTTCCCATGTGAGTAGCTCATGAATCATGATGGAATGAGGAAGTCATCTTTCAGCTGTTTACTCCAGCAGAAATAGAGCTACATCCTTGAGACAGAGATTCATTTCAAGTACTCTGACTAAAAGTTTCCTCAGAACTTTATATAAAATGTTCCTTTATTGTTTACTATATGTCAACCTATATGATTTCTTTCACAAGATCATAATTCACATGGGTGATGTTGGAAGATACATCCATCTGGGTTCAGTTCAAAGTGGGGAGAAAGATAGTGGAAACATGGAGGCTATTTGGAAAGATGATTTAATGGTGGACAGGACCAGATGGTTTTAGGTCCTGGGCAATCAATCACATAGGGGAGAGAGGGATGGAGAGAGGGGGAGAGAGAGAGATTCATACCCTGTCTTGGGCTTTGAACTTGCTTCCCATTTCTTTCTGTGAAAGAAATGTATTCTGATTGTCTGATTGGTTGTCAGACTCCCATGCAGGGGTAACTTTGTAGTTTTCCTTGAGTCCCAGACTTGGTTTAACCTTGCTGGGTGATTCAATTTTCTTAGGTGCCAAGTGGTGAGATGGGTAGAAGGCTAATTCTATTATGTCTTGAGGGTGAAGGTCTTTTGTCTTGTAGATAGGTTGGCACCAGTTTTTCTGGGGCTATTAACAAAGGTGGGGGCTTCTTTCCAAGAGCAAGTTTCTCCTTTTCTCATCCAGGGAGGTATAATAAGACAAGTACAAAAAATGGAAAGAAGGACATACAACTAAGGCAGAATATCAGCAGATAGCCAGAATTTGCAAAGACAAAGTCAGGAAAGCAAAGGCTCAGAACGAACAAAGACTTGCAACAAAAGTCAAAGATAATTTAAAAAGTTACTTCCAACATATAAGTAACAAGAAAAAAAATTAAGGAAACAGTCGGTCCACTAAAAAGAGAAGACGGCAAGGAAGTAACAGGCAACAGAGAGAAAGCAGAACTGCTTAACGCATTCTTTGCATTGGTCTTCATGCAAAAAAAAATTATAGCTCAACCCACCAAAAACATAACTGTAAAAGACAGGACAGAAATAAAAGTTAAAATAAGCAAAAAAAATAGTAAGAGAACACCTGTCTGATCTTGATGAACACAAATCACTGGTCTGATGGATTACATCCCAGAGTTTTAAAGGAGCTGGCAGAGGTCAGCTCAGAACCACTGCACCATATCATTCAAAAATCCTGCAGCACTGGGGAACTACCAGAGGACTGGAAAAGAGCTGATGTGGTTCCCATCTTCAAAAAAGAAAAAAAAACAGACCCAGGAAACTATAGACCAATCAGCCTAACATGAATTCTGTTAAGTCTGCATGAAGAGTCAGATGAGAAGAGTTCCAGCAAAGAGTTTATTCAGTGACTACAGCTCGAATGGACCCGAGTTGGCTGGGCTACGGCTGCCTCTTATAGCCTGCAACCGTAGTTGCCAGCCAATGGGAGTGCAGGGTTTCTTCCCACACTATTTAAACCAATACCATTTGACATTTTACAAGAACAGTTCAAATAAACCAATAACATTCAAACCTACATACATAACACCCCTCCCCACTAGGTTCAGTCCATACCAAACCTCAACCTAGTTTGGGTTTACCCTTTTCATTTAAAATTTCATTATATCTAATAATATGTTCCATTTTAAAAACATTTGGGTATGCAAATACCTCTATTGTTGATAACCAGACTGCTATTTTCATATAATACTGCTCCCTTATTTTTCTCCCATATTGTTAATAAAGTGTCCCTGATATAATGTCTTCAAAAATATCCGTGTGCCTTACTTTCCTTACACCATAAAAATGCATGCCACCCCAATTGCAGATCATGACCTTCTAATGTTAACAATCTAACATTTTTCAATACAATCCATTCTTTCATCCATATCAATATTACTGCCTGGTAGTATAATTCTCAAATGGGTAATCCAAAACCTCCTCTTGTTCTAATGTCCTGTAACAATTTTAGTTTAATTCTTGTCTTTTTCCCCTGCCACTTTAATTTCAACATCATTTTATTTAAATCCTCAAAATATTTTTTCTTCAGTTTTATTGGAATTGTCTGGAATAAGTATAGTATAATTAAATATAATATGGCCCTTTATTGGAACAATATACTTCAGTAACGTCTGCACAGGTGAGTTTAACTGCATTAAATTGTAGGAGTGATAGAGAAATATGATTTCTGTTTTGATTGTTATTCTTTTTTACTTAATTTGTATCTCATCTTCCATATTTATGTAAAGTTTTCTTAATATTCTGTGTTTAATATTTTAAACAATGGCTAATCAACAAACTATTCTAAGATGTTTATGAAAACAAAATTGGATGTAATAAAAACTCATATTTTGGACTCGACCTGACCCAAAATATAACACAGCATTCTTCATTGCTTTTCCAGATCAGTCATAGACTTGTTTCAGAGACTCTGAGTGATAAAAGTAAATTCCCATTTTTCCACCAGATGCTCCTCAAAGAAGGGTTTCAGTATTCAGCAATTGTCCGAGTGCTCCTGCACTTCAGATGGACATTGATTGGTCTCCTTGCTCCAGACACAGAGGAAGGAGAGAATTTCCTGAGGACTTTTCCTCCTTTGTCAGGAATGGAATTTGTGTCGTTATATCACAACAATTCTCAATTAGTGCACATCGAGCAACCTTCAAGGATTCCAGCTTTTCTCAGTGGAAACAAGTCAATGTCATTGTTCACTTCATAGGACATATTATCATTTCAAACACATTTCATATTTTTCATCTAACACTTGACATTTTGTCAGGACCCATTAGAGAGAAAGTCTGGATGACCACAACTTTGGGAAACTATATAATGACTCATCATGGATATCACAAATACATCCATGGTATTTGGAGCTTTGAATTTATGCAAAAAGTAAGCCCCAAATATAGTGCTTTTGAATCCTTTCCCTTTTTAGACTCCCAGTGTAAAGACAAGAATTTTCAGTGTTCTTTTCCAAGGCATGTTTTTTCTGTCAAAGGCCGGAAACGGTGCATTCAAAAAACTCCAGTGGAGACAGAAGATGATTTTAATGGGATATTGGTTGAAAACAGTGACTCTGTTTACATGATCTTTATGATTCTGGCCCACATCTTGAAGGCTGCATATTCATCCAGATCCTGGAGGAGAAGGAAAGAGGCCCAAGGGACACTGGAGGCTCCAAGGCTGCAGCCATAGCAAGTATGGGGTACCAACAAGGATGCAACCAACTAAATTCCTCTGGAGAAGGAATCCATTAGAGAAAGAGGGAAATCATATCAACCTCACTGTACTACAAAAGGCCAACAGATTCGGCCAATCTAGTAGCCTGGGGGTTAATTTACCAAAGAGCTGGTACCAGATATGTTTTGATATTAAACACTTCTAATTTTAAAAGGGTGATTGCACTTTTAACAACATTTCTGTATTTATGGTTTGCTTACAGTAGAATTTTACTGCTATACATTTGAAGGAGACCCTGAGAACAAGGGATGGCCTGAGCCTTAGCTGGGTTCTATTTTCCAATGTGAGTGGCTCATGAATCATGCTGGAACGAGGAAGGCAACATTCAGCTGTTTACTCCAGCAGAAAGAGATCTTCACACTGGGACAGAGGTCCATTTCAAGTTCTCTGAGTAAATGTTAGGTCAGAACTTTATACAAAATGTTCCTTTGTTGTTTACAACATGTCAACCTATGTGACTTCTTTCAGGAGATCAGAGTTTACACTTGGGTGACATTGGAAGAAATGTCCATCTGGGTTCAGTTCCAAGTGGGGAGAAAGACACTGGAAACATGGAGGCTATTTGGAAAGATGGTTTAATGGTGGACAGGACCATATAGTTTGAGGTCTTGGGCAATCAAGCACATGGGTGATAGAGAGAGAGAGATTTATACCCTCTCTTGGGCTTTGAACTTGCTTCCTGCTCCTGTGAAAGAAATGTATTCTGATTTGTTGTCAGACTCCCATGGGGCCATGCAGGGCTAATTTTGTAGGTTGTCTTGAGTCCCGGGCTTGGTTGAACCTTGTTGGGTGATGCAATCTTCCCAGGTGCCATGTGGTGAGATGGGTAGAGGGCTAATCCTATTATGTCCTGAGGGTGAAGGTCTTTTGTTTTGTAGATAAGCTGGCCCAGCCTTTTGTCTTGTAGATAGGTTGGCACCAGTCTTTCTAGGGCTATTAGTAAAGGTGGGGTCTGCTTTCCAAGAATATGTTTCTCCTTTTGTCACCCAGGGAGGTATTTATAATATTCTGCCTTTTTAATATTTCCTGGAACATTTCATTCTTCTGGGAGAAGGATGGGTGCTAACTTTATACCATGATTACATTTGTCTTTTTTGCTGTAGGATTACATTTGTTGTATTTAGTACAAGGTAGAAAAAACTTTCTAATCTTATTATTCTCAGGAATTTCTTGCTGCATGTAGTTTGTCAGTTTTGCAAGGAAGCTGGCAAAGAGGGACACATAGACAGCCCGTTTGGTAATTTAATCAGCTCAAACTTTTGTTGGCTTGTTTCTATGTAACTTCATTGCTTCCTGGCTGACTTGGTGTTGAAACATTATTTGAAACCTTTTTTTCAGCAATAGTATTCTTTTCCTACAGAAGTTATTGCTTTTCCTCCTCCTCCAAGATTTTAAGGGGACTTTCCCTATTTGAAGGATTCCTTTATTTCATATTCTTCATCATTTTACATTCTTAAGCTGTCACCAAGCTATTATAGTCTAACCTAGCGGTCTCCAACTGGTGGGCTGTAAGAAAATTTTGGTGGGCCACTGAGAAATGTCCCCCCCCAAGCAGCCCCGCAAAGTTATTAATCCAGGCTGCGCAGAAACCCAAGGCTGCACTGCCCACATGGCCCGTGGGAACTCTCCCCACCCCCTCACTCCTAACCTGGCAAACTTGTCTGTAAATTGCTATTTTTCCTTTTTCCAACCATCAGCTGTTCTGCTGTGCCAAGAGATTTAGATTAACTAGAAAGCAGGAAATAATTGGATATCTTGCTTTCTAGCTAGTCTTTAGATCTTTGGCTCTGCTTTTAAGCACAGCCGAACCTCCTTTAGGACTGAAGGTTCTATTACTCAGTGCAAACTCATGGCAAGCAAATTTTATGTGACAGACTGAGCTAGCCAATGGCAGATAGATAGATCTCTGAAAGAATCTGTGATTCTGTGAGCAACTCAATCTGCCTGCCTGCTTTGCCTGATTTTGGGTAAAAGCTGCTCTTTTTTAAATAAAACATTCCATATTTATATAAATATTTATAATTTACATACAAGCCATGCCCAGCCAGTCACACAACCACCAAGCCACACCCACACATTAGGCCACACCCACAGCACCAGTTAGTGGTCCCTGGGATTTAAAATTATGAGTTTGGTGGTCCCTGAGGTCCAAAAGCTTGGCAACCCCTGGTCTAACCCTCCTCTCTACAGAATTCCCACTTAAATATTATCTGCAGCAGTGGGATCCTACCTTTTCCACTATCGGTTTGGTGATCACGTGCATGCGTACCTAACATGCGCGTACCTAATACATGCACACACAGTTTTCCTCACACCAGCTGAGGCTCTGCAGCACCAATCAGCTGAGAGGATAAAGAAGAGAAAAGTGCAGGGGCAGGTGGGGGGCCGATCCTGTGCTTTTCGCTTCTTCCTCCTCTCAGCTGAATGTCAGAGGCTTCTTTTTTTTTACTACCAGTTCAACCAAACCAGGCCAAACCAGTAGCATACTACTCCAATTATCTGACTGGTAGCTGCTCAGTTTCTGCATTAAGCCAACCAATGCAGGGGAGACTGAACTTCTCTGGTTCACTGGCAAAGCTGTAAAACTTCTCCTCTTTTTAGGGTATTTTTTTCCTTTAATTCAGCCAGAATATCTTCACTGAGTTCATTTTATCAGGTTCCACACTATTGTATAATTGTGAACAGATCTTAAGCTTCTGTGTAACATCTTCCAGTTTTTGGAAGAATGCTCTATCTTTCCCTTCTCCAGTTACAACACTAGTAGAAAAGATGCTTTTGGGTAATAGACCTTAATTTTATAGAAGTTTATGAATAATCTCTTTTTTGCTGTTGTTCAATGTATTTTATACCTGCTGTAGAAGGTTCCCTATAATTGATCAAATGTGTCTATTACATTTTCTTGATATATATATTTTCAACATATGATTGACAAATTTTGCTGAACCTTTCTTGTTTACTTATGAACTTAGTGATAACACTTGTTCTAATTAAGCATGTTAACACATTAAAAAAATGTAGGAAAAAAGGCCATATGTGAACCTGCCAGGTGGAATAACAAACAAAGGTTTCTGCTTTTTAAATTCCTGGATGTTTCCATTCTAGTTCCATCCCTTTCTGGAGAAGAATGAGTTCTACAATCTTTCCCACTGGAATCTTTACCTGGACCATAAAGGAGAAATAGCTGCAGAAATGGACATCGAGTTCATGATGATTTCACCCGATGGGGATTTGGTTAAAAGGAAACTGGGAAGAATTGAAAGACACAGAATTATTATTAATGAATTTGCTCTTTCATGGATAAATCTGCACAACAAGGTGGGTCAAATATTGCTGTGTTTTCTCCTTTTTTTCTAAAGAGTATGATCCATTTCAAGTGGGTTAACCCTAGTCTCCATGGTGGATGACCCTCACTGGGAGTTGAATATATACAAGAGAAAACTTAACATTTTGCTAGATGGATTGTGGAGACTTCAAAATGCTATTCACAAAAGTATCTTTCAGATGCTATGATAAAAAAGATCCTGTTGGTCTATGTGAGAAATAAGCCTCACTTTGTCCAGATTGAGGAATGTCTCTCTTGAAAGGTCACTGATATTCCATAATGTCTTTAAGCAGCCCACACCTGGCCAGAGTTATCTATATCTTCTCTTTCACCCCACTGGGATAAGCAATAGGCCTTCTGCTCCTCTGAAGAAGCTCCAAAGATGTTCATGCATCACATGAAATCATAAAGGCTGTTTTGATGTGAGATAATGCCCATAACCTGAAAAACTGAAGCACTGAAACAAGATGTTGATTCAAGGAAAAGCTCTTCCTCGTTTTGGAAATAGCAAGGGAGAATTTGAATTTGAAAGAAAATGGTACTTGGATTTGGGTTTTGGTTTGTAAGAGGGTAATTCATCTGAAAAGCTTAGAAGACATAGTATGGTAGACTTGCCGGGATGGCGTGTTGAGCCACAAGGTCACATAGTGTAATAAGATTGGGACTAGGTTAGGGACTTCTGTTCTCACTGTGAGTTGTGTTGGGGATGGGTGCATGAAGGGAGGCTCAACCAATCTCATTGTACACATGTTGTACTCTGACAATAAAGGTAATAATAAAAGACAATTTTTTGCTAGCTATGTTAAGTCCCTCTTAGCGACAAGGAGGATTCAAATTTAACTAATAAAAGATATAGATATGTCTTCCTGTGGAAATTGGTGTCCCCCTAACTGTGGTTCTTCAGTACAAAAACACAGAGCTGGACACAAGACTTCTTACCCTTCTCCCACTTGCTGAAGATGAAAAGATCCCTTTGTAAGGGGCAAGTTCTCATGACCATGCATCTAATCTCACCCCAGTTCTAGAAACTATTCGATCAGTTTTAGTCTTAGCTGAGAACCATAGGAATTGAGGAAAGAAACACACAAATAAAGAAAGCCCTAGTTTTAAAGGATTTTTTTCCCTTTATAGCTTAATAGGGGGATGGTTTTGGACTCCTTTCAAAGGGAAGCAGTTTTGCAATGTTTTATATACTCCAGAAGAAGCCTTTCCAGATCCTACTGGTATGAAATCTCTTCCTTTATTACAGTATTATTTTATTTAACAAATCTAATATAATAAAAAATAATAATAAATCTTTTACAATAATTTATTTTCCAAAATTTAATGCACAATCATTATACTGTACTTTAAAATCATAGTTCTGTGAAGAATGGAGAAATACATGTTAACAAGGCAAGGATGAGGAGGACCCAAAATGGTTGTCACTTAAGGCTGAAATCTTTTCAATTCCATCCCTCCACTCTTTCTTAAGCAGAAAAATCCTTTATTGCAATGTTAGATGCCAAAAGCCAAGGGGAGTGAGTAAATAAACAATCTGCCATTATTTATCTCTCCTAAATCTGTATTTATCTCTCCTAAATCTGTTTGGGGGGATGTGGTGGCTTAGTGGCTAAGACGCCGAGTTTGTTGATCAGAAAGGTTGGCAGTTTGGCGGTTCGAATCCCTAGCACCGCGTAATGGAGTGAGCTCCTGTTCCTTGTCTCAGCTTCTGCCAACCTAGCAGTTCAAAAGCATGTAAAAATGCAAGTAGAAAAAAGGGGCCATTTTGGTGGGAAGGTAACAGCATTCCATGCATTTAGTCATGCCGACCACATGACAATGGAGATGTCTTTGGTCATTGCTGGCTCTTCGGCTTTGTAACAAAGATGAGCCCCACCCCCTAGACAGTGGTGTTATGCTACTGGTTCAGCTCAGTTCGGTCGCACTGGTAGAAAACTTGGTCCTGGTTCAGCCGAACAGGTAGTAAAAAAGCCTCCAACGATCAGCTGAGAGGAGAAAGAAGCCTTTCATCATTCTGAGGTCGGTAAATTGGGAATCCAGACTGTTGTTGGGCTGACTCTAAACTGCTTAGAAAGGGATGTAAAAGCACTGTGAAGTGGTATACAAGCATAAGCACTGTTGCTATTATCTTCAAATTGCACCATTTTTTATTTAGTGGGAGGAATAGCAGAAAAACCTTGAGGGAAGGCCTAGCAAGAGATAACTGGTGTAGCAGATTGGACAAGCTTCTCTACTGCCAGGAAAAAAAAATCTCTTCTGATTTCTAGCTTGGATTCCACATTATTTGCAGAACTAACTTTTTTCCTAGCTAATTATATTTCAAACGATAGGCATCCAGAGTCAAGTATATTAAAAACAGCCATCTCTCAGCATCCAGGAAATGTGTCTAGAAAGATTAATTGATTAATTATCTACCTCTAATAATATAGGTTCTGCAAATGACAGAAGAAATCATTCAGGTTCCAGGATTTCTTCCAAATTCATAAACTATAAAAATATTCCTGATTTTTTTAATGTTATTCTTCTTACCTTCTTTCTGTACAGATTATAAGCAATATTTCTCAGAAAATTCTGCTGGTAATGAATTTTTTAAAATGTTGCTTTTTGTTTTACTCAGGCACAGAAAAATGCACCAAGTGTCCAGATGAAAAATATCCAAATGAGGACAGAATCCAATGTATCTCCAAAGTTATATCCTTCCTTTCTTATGAAGAACATTTAGGAATCATTCTGATCTCTTTTGCCCTGTTCTTGTTCTTAGCCACAGGCCTTGTTTTAATCATATACATGAAACATCTAGAAACTCCCATTGTGAAAGCCAACAACTGAGACCTCTCTTACATCCTTCTGGTCTCCCTCCTGCTTTGCTTCTTGTCTCCTTTTTTAAAAAATCATATTTATATGCCGCCCTTCTCCGGAGACTCAGGGCGGCTTACAATTTTTGGGGGGAGGATACAACCCAATGCACTCAGCAATAGCCTTCATTCCATTGTATATGCCTGCTTATTACTAAGCGGCATTTTTACAAAGTCAGCTTATTGCCCCCAACAATCTTGGGTCCTCAGTTTACCTACCCCAAGAGGATGGAAGGCTGAGTCAACCTTAAGCCTGGTGGGATTCAAGCCTGCAATAATTACAGGCAACTAGAACTAAGTGCTAGGCTATTAACAGCCTGCACCACCTAGGCCCTTCATTTCTCTTCATTGGTCAACCAAGGAAAGCCACTTGCCTTCTCCGACAAACAGTTTTCAGCATTGTTTTCTCAGTTGCTGTTTCTTCTCTCTTCGTTAAAACCATCACAGTGGTTCTGGCTTTCCTGGCCACAAAACCAGGAAACCGAGTGAAGAGATGGTTGGGGAAGAGCTTGGCCAACTCTATCATCCTTTCTTGTTCTAGTGTCCAAAATATGATCTGCTCCATCTGGTTGGGAATTTCTCCCCCATTCTGCGACTTGGACTTTCACTCCCAACCTGGAGAGATCATCCTGCAATGCAACGAAGGCTCTGTTTTCCTGTTCCACATCACCCGCAGCTACATGGGCTTCCTGGCTGCCGTTTGCTTCACAGTGGCTTTATTTATTTATTTATTTATTTATTTATTTATTTATTTATTATTTGGTCTTATATGCCTCCCTCTCTCCCGAAGGACTCAGGGTGGCTCACATAAAAAACAACCATTCAAATACAAAAGTTAAATTAGAATTAAATCAAATTTGACCAAATAATCATTAAAACCCATTTAAAAACATTTAAAAATATTAACACCCCCCCCCCTTAGTCCAGACCAGCCTGTTCAAATAACGAAGTCTTTAGGCTGCGACAAAAGAAGCGAAGGTTGGGGGCCAATTGTAGCTCCAGGGAAAGCTGGTTCCACAAAGTGGGTGCCCCCACAGAGAAGGCCTTCTCCCTAGGGACCGCCAGCTGACATTGTCTAGCCGACGGCACCCCAAGGAGGCCCTGTCTGTGGACACACACCCAGTGATTGGTATTCAATGCTGGCAGAAGACGTTCCCGTAGGTACCCCAGCCCCAAGCCATGGAGAGCTTTGTAGGTAAACACCAACACCTTGAATCTCACACGGAGGGCAACCGGCAACCAATGCAGCTCGTGCAGGAGGGGTGTAATATGGGAGTATCGGGACACCCCCATCACAACCCGCGTGGCCGCATTCTGCACCAGTTGAAGCCTCCGTGTGGTCCTCAAGGGAAGCCCCATGTAGAGTGCATTGCAGTAGTCGATCCGGGACATAACGAACGCATGAGTGACTGTGTGTAGTGCATCTCGGTCCAGGTAGGGATGCAACTGGCGCACCAGGCGAACCTGGGCGAATGCCCCCCAGGCCATGGCTCCCACCTGCTCCTCCAAACTGAGCCGTGAGTCCAGGAGGACAACCAAGTTGAACCCTATCTATGGGGGGCAACACCTCTCCCCCCAAAACCAACGATGGAACACTCTGGATCACCCGAGATGCTGGTACGCACAACCACTCAGGTCTAGGCAGGGTTGAGCTGGAGCCTGTTCCTCCCCATCCAGATCCATACCGCTTCCAGGCAATGGGACATCACGGGGAGGGCATCACTGAGTTGGTTTGGGGTGGACATGTAAAGTTGAGTATCATCAGCATACTGGTGATACCTCACCCCAAAACCATGGATGATCTTGCCCAGCGGCTTCATATAAATGTTGAACAGGAGTGGAGAGAGGACTGACCCCTGAGGCACCCCTCAAGCGAGGGGCTGCTGGGCCGACCTCTGCCCTCCTGCCAACACTGATTGCGAGCGTCCCGAGAGGTAGGAGGAGAACCACCGATGAACGGTGCCTCCCACCCCCAACCCGCCGAGGCGCTGCAACAGGATACCATGGTCAATGGCATCAAAAACCACTGAGAGATCTAATAGGACCAGGACAGAGGAATAACCCCTGTCCCGAGCCCTCCAGAGATCATCCATCAGCGTGACCAATCCCGTCTCCATGCTGTATCCAGGCCTGAAACCCGATTGGCATGGATCTAGGTAATCTGCTTCCTCCAGGAAGCTTGGAAGCCACCATGCTCTCAACAACCTTCACCATAAAGCGAAGGTTGGAGACTGGATGGAAGTTGTTCAAAACGGCAGGATCCAGGGTAGGCTTCTTGAGGAGGGGCCTCACTCCGCTTCTTTCAAGGTGGCCGGGAAGAGCCCCTCACTCAAAGAAGCAGTGACAACTGCCTGGAGCCAGCCTCGTGTAACCTCCCAGGTGGCATACACCAGCCAGGAGGCACACGGGTCCAATAAACATGTGGTGGAGCTCAGCCTCCGCATAGCCCTGTCCACATCATCTGGGGTCACAGGGTCAAACTCGTCCCAGATCGTAATAGCCAGACCCAAAGTTACTCCCTCATCAGACTCTAGCCAGTTGGAGTCCAAGCCGGCCCAAATCTGAGCGATCCTGTCCTGCAGGTGATGGCTAAATTCCTCGGCTCAGCCCTGCAAGGGGTCACACCTCCCCTCGAACTCAAGAGGGAGCGGGCAACCCCAAACAGGGCAGCTGGGCGATTCTCTGCGGATGCGATGAGAGCAGCGAAGTAAGAAGACCTTGCCACTCTCATCGTCATCAGATAGGTCCTAGTAAAGGACCTCAACTGAGACCGGTCAGATTCGGAACGGCTGACCCTCCAACTGCAATCTAGGCCCCTTCTTTGTCGTTTCATCTCCCGGAGCTCCCCGGAAAACCAAGGAGCTAACCGGGATCTGTGGTGTGTCAGGGGCCACAAAGGGGCAACATGGTCAAAAGCCCCTGAGACAGTCTGTTGCCAGGCATCCATGAGGGTCTTGGATGACCTGCGAGTAAGGGAGGTAGGAAATGGCCCAAGCGCCATCTGAAAACCCTCCGGGTCCATCAGGCACCTGGGACGGAACCACCTGGTCAGTTCTGTATCCCAGCAGCTTTCCTGGCCAGGAATCTCCCGGGAGCCTTCAATGAAACCAAGCTGATCACCTTCAGCATGCTGGTCTTCTGCAATGTCTGGATCTCCTTCCTGCCCACCTACCTGAGCACCAAGGGGAAATACATGGTGGCTGTGCAGGTCTTCTCCAACTTGGCCTCCAGTGCTGGGCTATTGGGCTGCGTCTTCATCCCCAAGTGCTACATTATTGTTCTGAGACCAGACTTGAATACAAAGGAGCATCTTACGACCAGAAGAAATGTATAAATGTGAGTTAGAGGAATTTCCACTCTCAACACATTCCAGCAGACCAAGCATAGAAATTGTTTCAAGCTGTCCCTGTATATGAGCTGGGGCAACAATTTTGAGCTGAAATAATCAAAGGGCAATTGGAAGATAGTGTCCTCCATCCTTATCCAGTATAATTGCAAGATGTGAATAATCTGGATTGTCCATCTGGTCAAATTATGTAGAAATAAAATAAAAGAGGAGCTGAAATACAGCCATATAAGAGTTTTACAAAACAATTCCTAAAGAATTGAGAGTATCCATATTTGAGTGTCTGATAAATTTGGTATAAATTGGGAAAGATGGGATTGGGCATAAATACTCCCTAACAATTCATCCATCTCATTCTTCTGACGGTAGACACTCCAGAGTTATTTGGAAGGGAGATTGGAGGTCTTCTACTCCAGTTCCCTGCTCAGACAGGAAATTCTATACCATTTCAGACAAATGGCTGTCCGATCTCTTTTTGAAAACCTCCAGTGTTGGAGCACCCACAACATCTGGAGGCAACTTGTTCCACTGATGGGTTATTCTGTCATTAAATTTCTCCTTAGTTCTAGGTTGCTTCTCTTCTTGATTAGGTTCCATCTGTTTCTTCTTGTCCTGCCTTTTGGTGCTTTGGAGAATAGGTTGACTCCCTCTTCTTTGTGGCAACCCCTCAAATATTGGAAGACTGCTATCATGTTACCCCAGTCCTTCTTTTCATTAAACTAGACCTACTCAATTCCAGCAACCATTCTTAATTAAGAGTGGCAATATGCTGACTCTGTAAACTGCTTAGAGAGGACTGTAAAGCACTTTGAAGCGGTATATAAGTCTAAGTGCTATTGCTATATGTTTTACCTCCAGTCCCCTAATCATCATTGTTGCTCTTCTCTGCCCAGTTTCTACAGTCTCAACATCTTTTTTACATTGTCGCCACTAAAACTGGATGCAGTATTCCAAGTGTGGTCTTACCAAGGCACGGAAAGATCAAGATGGATCCTGGTCTGATCCAGAAGATCTGTTCTTAACTTTTTTTTTAAATTACATTTATATGCCGCCCTTCTCGGAAACTCAGGGCGGCTTACAATTCCTGGGATACAACCCAGTGTGCTCAGCAATAGCCTTCATTCCATTGTATATGCCTGCTTATTACTAAGTGGCATTTTTACAAAGTCAGCTTATTGCCCCCAACAATCTTGGGTCCTCAATTTACCTACCCTGAGAGGATGGAAGGCTGAGTCAACCTTGAGCCAGGTGGGATTCGAGCCTGCAATAATTGTAGGCAGCTGGAACTTAAGTGCTAGGCATTTAGCAGCCTGCACCATCAAGGCCCTTTTGGAAATGGGAGTTTACAAGGACATCCCATTCAAAGAAATGATCACATAGTTTCTCAAATTTAGCAGATATGTGTTTGGTTGGATGTATCTCTCTTCTTGGCTTTATCATGGTTGTACCTTTTTAGCACTGAAGACAGTCTCAGTCTTCCTCATCCCTTCTTGGAACTAGATAAATATGTAGCATTTAAGGGCTATGTCACAATCTGCACATTTAAACAATGTGGAGAAAATCCACATTGAACATTTATCTTTAAAATCCTCTGTATTACCTTTTTTTACATGTCCATCGAGCATAATAAAAATGTCCCTTCACATTTGTCACATTTGCAACTCTGAACTCTTTCCCTCCAGCATTACTTTCTGGACATGTTCTGACAGGAAGGAGAAAAACACTTCCTGGGTTGTATCTCTAAACTAGTTTCTTGGTAAGACTGGCAAGAAATCAGGTCACACCATACACCCTGCTGTGAGCACCACCACCAGCTCACCTGCAGACTTCAACCCCATTCTTTTTTTAATAAACTATAAAACTTCAAAATACAAAGGATTTCAGTATTTTCCATAAATATTGAAGGACAACAGAGAGTCAAGGAAAATACAATTTTCTATCCCTTCTGTAGAATTCTCCCTATTTACTGAAGAATATAGTCTATAGACTGCCACATTCCTGCCTCTTAGTCAGCTCTCATTCAAAAAATTATACTTCTAGAACAGTTGGAAATGAAATGTCACTTCAGACACAAGGCATTTTAAAATCAGCTCCAAATTTGTATTAATATCGGAGGATCTCATAGGAAAGAAAACCACAAATAAGTCCTGCTCTTAACATTAGGCAGGGTTCAAGGGTGCAGAAGGTATCAGAGCATTAGAGTTAAGTGTCAAGAACCTAGACTGCCACCAAACTGCATAGCTCTGGATGACCTTCTCTAGCATTCTCTGGAGACCATATGCCAGAATGGCAGACAGCAGAAGTCATGTCCCTGTGTATTGAAGCATCTTTGTCCAGCATCACTTTCTGGACATGTCCTGACAGGAAGGATGACTAACCATTGTAGAAGAGTGTCTCCAGGGATGTATCTCCAACATTTCACAAAAATCCTTTTCTCCAGCTGCCTCTCTCTACATGGAGTCCTGGAAGAGGTCCTGAGTACAAATTATCACTCACAATAATTATTATAATCCCAGACTTTGAGACACCTACTGCTACTTTTCCAGTGTCTGATGTTGATATAACGCCAGTCTCAAGCAACATGGAATGGATCTTGCATCAGAAAAAGATATAAGCTTCTACTCATGCTGAATGGTTTTGCACAAGATTTAGGACACAGGCAGTGGCTGTGATGCTGAATGTACCTTTCTCTCTTTTCCAGAAGAAGCTTGATTTGTTTCTTTTTGAAAAAGGAAAGCTCTTTGATATTCGATTTTCTGAGACTGCTTTGAAATCATCCAACTCTTCTTTGGAAAAAGGAGATTGATTCAGGTCCATGAATTATGGACCTCCTGCTTTTGCTTTCGATGGTACTGGTGTCCCAGACAGTCTCTGGGAAGCTTAGAACAAAATGCCCACTGGATATGGTCCATCTGGATAGAGAAAGACCATGGAGCTACTACAGGCCAGGAGACCATCTCATTGGTGTAGTCACCAGTGCAGTAACACTAATACACGACATATTGTTTTTCAACCAGCTTCCTTATAGTCAGTCTCACTTGTAAGTAATTTAGTGTGATGAAATTGTATTCCCTCCATCTGCAGTTCTAACTCTCATTCTTTTCTCCTTATTCTGCTTAGTCCTGTATTTCAGGAACTGATTAGTTTTGTTGATTGATCAGATTTCCGCAGGTTTCCTCTTTTGTCTTATTTAGTGGCACAAATACAAAGATGGAGCAGAAAAAAATACCTGAAAGAAATCCAAATTATTTTCCTCTCCACATCCAATCTAGAATGCTTGACTTTTGTGTAAAGTAGTAATGATAAGCTCTTTTCCACATGTTTATAATTGCATGTTGATATTCAATGCCTGATCCCTTTAGCAATAGAGGATGAATTGCTTTTAGAAAAGCTTTTCTGGATCACTTATGAAATATCTTCTTCCTTTTATGATGGTTGTACTTTAAAAAGGAATGATTTTGCAGACCGGGTACTGTGCTGATGAAAATTACTGCTGCTATAAATAATAGATTATTTGTGCTTTTTATCTGCTTCCCCATTTTCTCAACATTTACAAATATTAAATGTTGATGGGTTACGATCATTTGCCTCTGGTTTTCTATCAGTATTAACGTCAGACACAATAGTCATGTGTTGATGAAGAGGATGAAATTTTTTAAAAAGTATTTTATTACTGCTGTTGATGATGCTTGTATTAACCAAAGTATTTTTTAAAAACACTAGTACACCTTATGCTTACAAAGGAATAGAACGCTTTATTTTCACTATTCAAGAAATCAACAAGAACATCCAGCTCTTGTGCAATCTCACACTTGGCTACAACATCCATGACAACTATTTGAACTCCTTTGGCACTTCAGAAGTCTTGCTGGACATGCTCTCTACTGGAAAAGCCAATGTTCCCAACTACAGCTGTGGAAGGAAGGACAAAATTTTGGCTCTTCTTGATGCAGCTGACAGGGAGATTTCCATCCAGATGTCAACATTAGTAGGCCCCTACAAAGTCCCACAGGTTTGTGTGTGTGTTTCTCTATATATAGTAAAGTGAATAGGGTGGTAGTGGGTGCTGGATAGTTCCATCCATATCTTCTCTATGGTATTCCAATATTTGAGGGGCTGCCTCATAGAGGAAGTGGTCAAGCTGTTTTCCAAAGCACCCAAAGGCCAGACAAGGAATAATGGATGGAAACTGATCAAGGAGAGATTCAACCTAAAAATAAGGAGAAATGTTCTGACAGAACAATCAACCAATGGAACAGCTTGCCTTCAGAAGTTGTGGGAGCTTCATCACTGGAAGCTTTCAAGAAGAGACTGGACTGCCATTTGTCAGAAACAATGTAGGGCATCCTGCTTGAGCAGGGGGAGTTGGACTAGATAACCTACAAGGTCCCTTCCAACTCTATTCATCTGAATCTGAAAAGCCAATGAAGACCTAGGCTGCATCAATAGAGGGATGGGGTCAAACTGATAAAGGAGAATATTTGTAGCTCAGTGTTCAAATGAGTGGTTCTTGTTGCTTTTCTTGCAGACATTTCATTACCCAAACTAGGCAAAATTATCAGTGTTAGTAAGGACTGTGGGGTATGCTCTCAATTTTATCTTCTAATGACTTGCCCTGTAAGGGCTGGAGGGAATAGTCTTGGAGGGTTTTTGGTGGGCTGTTTACTGTTAGTTTGTTTGGCAGTTCCTTGACTGTGGTATTGTTTATTTCTTGATTGTTGGTCTGATGTAAATCAATATCAATTAACCAACATCATGTTAATCAACATTAGTTATTGGTGCAATACGAAAGCTATGGAAACAGACTCCCAAAATTGTGTCTATTAGAACAGACAAAATTTCAACTAAAGATTTCTTGGCTTATATACAACTGTCAAAGCATATGAGGAACTATGGTCTCTCTGTCTCTTGTATATAAAAGCAGAGAAAGGTGTATCTTCCAAAATTAAATATAATATGGCCTTTTATTTGAACAATATATTTCAGTTAATGTTTGCACATGCAAGTCTAAGTGCATTGAGTGGTAGGGGTGATCAAGAAATAAGATTTGTGTTTTGAATCTTATTCTTTTTTACTTCTCGTCTTCCATTTTTATAAAAAGTTTTCATAATCTTCTGTTTTTAATATTTTAAACAATGACTAATCAACAAACTATTCTAATTTGTTTATCAAAACAAAAAGTTGGATTTATTAAAAACTCATATTTTGGAGTTGACCTGACCCAAAATATAACACAGCCTTCTTCATTGCTTTTCCAGATTAGTCATAGAGTTGTTTCAAAGACTCTGAGTGATAAAAGTAAATTCCCTTTTTTCCACCGGATGCTCCTCACAGAAGGGTTTCAGTATTCAGCAATTGTCCGAGTGCTCCTGCACTTCAGATGGACCTTGATTGGTCTCCTTGCTCCAGACACAGAGGAGGGAGAGAATTTCCTGAGGAGTTTTCCACCTTTGCTTATCAGGAATAGAATTTGTGTCGTTATATCACAAGAATTCTCAATGACTGGACATCCAGCACCCATCAGGGATTCCAGCTTTTCTCAGTGGAAACAAGTCAATGTCTTTGTTCACTTCACAGAACATATTATCGTTTCAAACACATTTCATATTTTTCACAAAACATTTGACCTTTTGTCAGGACCCATCAGAGAGAAAATCTGGATCACCACAACTTTGGGAAATTGTATAATGTATCATCTTGGATATCACAAATACATCCATAGTATTTGGAGCTTTGAATTTCTGCAAAAGATAAGACCAAAATATGGTGCTTTTGAACCCTTTTCCTTTGTAGACTCCCAGTATGAAGACAAGAATTTTCAGTGCTCTTTTCCAAAGCATGTTTTTTCTGTCAAAGGACTGAAAAGATGCATCCAAAAAACTCCAGTGGAGACAGAAGATGAATTGAATGGAAAGATGATTGAAAACAGTGACTCTGTTTACATGGTCTTTATGACTCTGGCCCATGTCTTGAAGGCTGTATACTCATCTAGATCCTGGAAGAGAAGGAAGGAGGCCCAAGAGACACTGGAGGCTCCAAGGCTGCAGCCATGGCAGGTATGTGGTCCCAACAAGGATCCAATAAACTAAGTTCCTCTGGAGAAGGAATCCAGTAGAGAAAGAGGGGAATCATATCAACCTCCTTGTGCTACAAAAGGCCAACAGATTTGGCCAACCCAATTGCTTGGGGGATAATTTACCAAGGAGCTGGTACCAGATATATTTTGATATTAAACGGTTCTAATCTTAAATGGGCAATTGGACTTTTAACAATATATTTGTATTCATACTATCCATCTATCACTTAACTTGGTCCTAATCATCACATAATGAAATCATTTGCTTCTACATAGTCCTCAATCTATGTCCACAAGTGAGCCCCTAATTTCTGTTGCTAAGTGAATCAATTGTTAAGTGAATTTTCTCCTGTTTTACAACCTTTATTGCCACAGTTGTTAAGTGAATCACTGCAGTTGTTAAGTTAGTATCTGGGTTGTTAAGTGAGTCTGGCTTCCCCATTGACTTTGATTGTCAGGAAAGCACAAATGGGGATCCCATGACCCCGGGACATAGCAACTGTCATAAATATGAACCAGTTTCCCCTCATCCAAATTTTGATCACATGACCCTGGGGATGCTGCAAGTGTGTAAGTGTGAAAATGTGTCATAAGTTACTTTTTTTCAGTGACGTAACTCTGAAGGGTCACTAAATGAACTGTTGTAACTACTTGTGTTTTGCTAAAATCAAGTTATATCACCATCCATTATTCCTTGTCTGGCTTTCAGATGCCTTGGAAAATAGCTTGACCCTATCATGTCTGGTGGATAAGGTCACTCAGATTCGGGCCGGCTTGGACTCCGACTGGCAGGGTGTGGATGATGGAATGGCAATGAGTCTTGTGGATCCTACCTGGGTTGAGTTTGACTCTGTCTCCCTGGACGAAGTGGACAGGATCATGCGGAGGCTGTCTTCCACCACGTGTTTATTGGACCTGTGTCCTTCCTGGCTGGTTTATGCCTCCAGGGAGGTTACACACGGTTGGCTCCAGGCAGTTATCAACGCTTCTTTGAGTGAGGGGGTTTTTCCCGCTGCCTTGAAAGAGGCGGTAGTGAGACCCTTCCTTAAGAAGCCTGCTCTGGACCCAACCGTTTTGAATAACTATCGTCCAGTCTCCAACCTTCGCTTTTTAGCGAAGGTTGTTGAGAGCGTGGTGGTTCAGCAGCTTCTGCTGTTCCTGGAGGAAACTGATTACCTTGACCTGTACCAATCGGGCTTCAGGCCTGGACACAGCACCGAGACAGCATTGGTCGCATTGGTGGATGATCTCTGGAGCGCTCGGGACAGGGGTTTTTCCTCTGTCCTGGTGCTTTTAGATCTCTCAGCAGCTTTCGATACCATCGACCATGGTATCCTTCTGCGACTGCTCCGGGGGTTGGGAGTGGGGGTCACCGTTTTACGGTGGTTCTTCTCCTACCTTTCGGACCATTCGCAGTCGGTGTTGACAGGAGAGCAGAGATCCTCCCCGAGGCCCCTTACTTGTGGGGTACCTCAGGGGTCGGTTCTCTCACCTCTCCTGTTTAATATCTACATGAAACCGCTGGGCAAGATCATCCGTGGTTTCGGGGTGAGGTATCATCAATATGCAGATGATACCCAGTTGTATATCTCCACCCCAGACCAGATCAGTGATGCTCTCTCTGTGATGTCCCGGTGCCTGGAGGCAGTGCAGGCTTGGATGGGGAGTAACAGACTCAGGCTCAACCCGGCCAAGACTGAGTGGCTGTTCTTACTGGCTTCTCGGTGTGCAGTGGATGTGCCATCTTTGGTCATGGGCGGGGGAGGTGTTACCCCCCGTGGATAGGGCGAGGAATCTGGGCGTCCTCCTGGATGCACAGCTCAGTTTGGAGGAGCAAGTGGTAGCTGTGGCCAGGGGGGCTTTTGCCCAGGTTCGGCTGGTTCGCCAGCTCCGTCCCTACCTGAACCGAGATGCCCTTCAAACGGTCACCCATGTGCTCGTCACTTCCAGAATCGACTACTGCAATGCTCTCTACATGGGGCTACCCTTGCGGATTACTCGGAGGTTGCAGCTGGTGCAGAATGCGGCCGCGCGGGCTGTGATGGGGTATCCCAATACTCCCATGTTACACCCCTCCTGCGCGACTTGCATTGGTTGCCAGTTGCCTTCCGGGTTTCCTTCAAGGTGTTAGTAACAACTTATAAAGCCCTAAATGGCTTGGGTCCAGGGTACTTGCGGGAACGCCTCCTGCCCGCATCACAGTCCAATTGCCCTGTGCGCTCCCATAGGAGGGGCCTCCTGGGAATACCGTCGGTCAGGCATTGTCGGCTGGCGGCTCCCAGGGCTAGGGCCTTTTCTGTGGGAGCGCCCGCCCTATGGAATCAGCTTCCTGCGGATCTTCATTTGGCCCCTGATCTCCGCTCCTTTCGCCAAGACCTGAAGACTGGGCTGTTTCAGCAGGCCGGCCTGTATTGACCATGGGGGCGGGTAGTTTTAATAGTTTTGTTTATCATTGTAATTTTAATCGTTTTAGCTGTTCTTTGTAATTTAGACTTGTTTTTATTCAATATCTTTTTATTGTATATATTCTTTTTTTGTATGTTCACCCCCTGAGTCCTTCGGGAGAAGGGCGGCATACAAGTCTAATAAAATAATAATAATAATAATAATAATAATAATAATAATAATAATGTCTCCCCTGGTCCTTCTCTTCATTAGACAAGCCATGCTCAGTTCCTGCAACTGTTCTTCATATGTTTTAGCCTCCAGTCCCCTAATCATCCTGGTTGCTCTTCTCTGCAGTTTTTCTAGAGTCTCAACATTTTTTTTATAATGTGGTGACCAAAACTGGATGCAGTACTCTAGGTGTGGTCTTACTAAAGCTTTATAGAGTGGTATTAATACTCACTTGATCTTGATTGTATCCCTCTGTTCATGCAACTTAGGATTGCATTAGCTACTTTGGATGCTGCTGCACACTGCTGGCTCATATTTAGCTGACTAAGACTCCAAGATCCCTCTCACAGTTACTGCTATTGAGCGTGGTTTCACCCACTCTGTTTGTGTACTTTGGGTTTTTTTTCCTAAGTGTAGGACTTTACTTTTCTCTACATTGAATTTCATTTTGTTAGATAGGGCCCAGAGTTCTAGTCTGTCAAGATCCATCTGGATCTGGAGCCTATCTTCTTGGGTGTCAGCTATTCCTGCCAGCTTAGTATCATCTGCAATTTTGATAAGTTCCCCTTCTATTCCCTCATCTGGGCCTAAGACAGAACCTTGTGGCACCCCACTGCTTACTTCCCTCCATGTAGACTTAGACCCATTAAGGACTATTCGTTGAGTATGGTTTGTCAGCCAGTTGTGAATCTATCTGGTGGTGAAATTATCTATCCCACTTTTTTTCTAGCTTACGAAGAAGTAGGTTGTGGTCTACTTTGTCGAATGCCTTGCTGAAATCTTTGTATATTATGTCCATGGTATTTAGCTGGTCTACTAATTTAGTCACTATATTGAAGAATAAAATAAGATTGATTTGGCATGATCTGTTTTTAACAAACTCATGCTGGCTGCTAGTTATTACTTTACTTGTTTCTAGGTGTTGGCAGATCTTTTTTTACTATTATGTTTTCCAGTATCTTCCTGGGTATTGATGTTAGAATGATAGGTCTATAGTTTCCTGGATCTGTTTTTTTCCCTTTTTTGAAGATGGGAACCACATAAGTTCCTTTCCAGTCCTCTGGTAGATCCCTGGTAATCCAGGATTTTTGAAAGATGTGGTGCACTGGTTCTGAGATGACCTCTACCAGCTCCTTTAGAACTCTGGGATGTAATCCATCAGGCCCTGTGATTTGTGTTCATCAAGATCAGACAGGTGTTCTCTTACTATTTTTTTTTTGCTTATTTTAACTTTTATTTCCAGTCTGGTTTTTACAGTTATGTTAATGGTAGGTTGGGCTATAATTTCTTTTTTTGTGAAGACCAATGAAAAGAATGAGTTAAGCAGCTCTGCTTTCTCTCTGCTCACCAGCATTCCCATAACCTATAAAGGAACTGAATCATATGCAAGAATGACTTTGAGGAAAGGGAGAAGATAACCTGACCAGGGAGTGATCAGATACATTGGGGGATCCTGCAGCTGCATAATGGCCAGCAGAAGAAATTTACAAAGGATCCTCCTTAACTTTTCAGGCTAGAAAATGAATTGGTGGGATATTTGTATTTTTAGACTTGCAAGATTCTCTTAATTGCACTCCAATAAAGTCAAATTAGCTTCTTTGGTTACATTTCTTGTTTGGTTTACTTGGGAGCAGATTATCTTGGGAACTTTCATCTTGAAAAAAAATCCATGCTTTTGTGTAATTGACCTTTATTTTCAAGGAGTTAATGGATAATCTTTTTTGCTGTAGTACAATTAATTGATACCTGCTGTAGAAGGTTCCCTATAATTGATCAAATGTGTCTATTATATTCTCTGAATACATATTTTTTCAATATATGATTGACAAATTTTGCTGAACCTTTCTTGTTCACTTATGAACTTAGTGGTAACACTTTTCAAATTAAGCATGTTGGAGCATTTTTTTAAAATGTAGAAGAAAAAGTCATACATGAAAATACCAGTTGGGATAACAAACCAAGGTTTCTGCTTTTAAAATTCCTGGATGTTTCCATTCTAGTTCCATCCCTTTCTGGAGAAGAACGAGTTCTACAATCTTTCCCACTGGAATCTTTACATGGACCATAATGGAGAAATAGCTGCAGATATGGACATCGAGTTCATGGTGATTTCACCCGATGGGGATTTGATTAAATGGAAACTGGGGAGTGTTGAAAGACAGAGAGTTAGTATTAATGAAATTGCAATTTCTTCGCTAAATCTGCACAACAAGGTGGGTCAAATATTGCTGTGTTTTCTCCTTTTTTCTAAAGAGTATGATCCATTTCAAGTGGGTTAACTCTTGTCTCCGTGGTGAATGACCCTCACTGGGAGTAGAATTTACAGAAGCGAAAACTTAACATTTTGTTAGATGGATTGTGGAGACGATTCCAAAAAAGTTTCCTTCAGATACCGTGATAAGGAATATTCTTTTAAACTGATTCTGTCATGTCCAATATTGCATGCTGTAACAGCATTGCCAAAAAGGCATTAAGAGTTGTAAATCTAATCTTTTAAAAAAAATTATTATTATTTTCAAGACAACAAGACAAACATAACATAAAAAACATAAACCAACGTCAATTTCAAGTGTGTCTGTCGGTTACAAATCTCGGTGCCATCCCCTTACCGTCAATACTCTCCATTGCGGAAAGATAAAGAAAGAATATACAGAACAAACAGAAAATAATAATAAAAAAAATACAACCGCCTATTATCTATTTGAAGAAATCTCAAAAAGCTTATACATTTTAATTCATACATTACCTAAACCGTCTCCTCTATTATCCAACATTATTATTGTCAACTCTCTACAGTATTATAGTCTCTATATTATATTCCCATTCAACAATTATATTTATCTCCATCATATCCATATATTACCAAGTTTTTTTTATCTAGCCATTGATAAAACATACTCCATATCTTAAAAAACTGTTTTTCTTCTTGATCTCTAATTTCAAATGTTAAGCTACTCATTTCGGCACAGTCCAAAATTTTCTTAATCACTTCCTCCTGTGCAGGTATCTTGTCATTTCTCCCATTTTTAGCAAATACAATTCTAGCAGCCGTTAGTACATTAACAACCAAATATTTCAACTCTTTGCTGAACGTCTCTGGCAAAATTCCCAATAAAAATATCTCAGGTTTCAAGTCTATATGTTGTTGTGTTATTTTTTCCAACCACGTGTGGATTTTAGTCCAATATCTTTTTGCATCAGCACAAGTCCACCACATATGGTAATAGGAGCCAGGTATCTAGTGACATTTCCAACACTTATCCGATTTATCCTTAAACATTCTTGCAATCCTTCTCGGGGATAGGTGCCACCTGTAAAACATCTTATACAAATTTTCTTTATATGCAGTTGACGTTGTCATCTTATAGTTCTGATCCCATAGTGTTTGCCATCTCTCTGATTCTATCCCATAACCAAAAATTTTCCCCCAAGCAATCATTGTTTCTTTAACCTGTTCTTCTTCCATTCCAAATTCCCAAGGAGCTGGTACCAGATATATTTTGATATTAAACGGTTCTAATCTTAAATGGACAATTGGACTTTTAACAATATATCTGTATTCATACTATCCATCTATCACTTAACTTGGTCCCTAATCATCACATAATGAAATCATTTGCTTCTACATAGTCCTCAATCTATGTCCACAAGTGAGCCCCTAATTTCTGTTGCTAAGTGAATCAATTGTTAAGTGAATTTTCTCCTGTTTTACAACCTTTATTGCCACAGTTGTTAAGTGAATCACTGCAGTTGTTAAGTTAGTATCTGGGTTGTTAAGTGAGTCTGGCTTCCCCATTGACTTTGATTGTCAGGAAAGCACAAATGGGGATCACATGACCCCGGGACATAGCAACTGTCATAAATATGAACCAGTTTCCCCTCATCCAAATTTTGATCACATGACCCTGGGGATGCTAAAGAATTGTTGAAGAGGAGAGTAAACTACAGATGGTTAGTACCAGAAGGTCTTCTGTTTGTATGGTGGGAACAAAGACATAGAATTGATACAGTGGAAAAAGCAGAACTTTTTTATGATCAATACTTTAGAGGAAAGGAGGGAAATGGAAGACAAGAAGAATTAGTTGTGGAACTTCCAAAGGAATGTGTGGCAATAAGTGAAAATAGGAACAACTTGTGGTGGTAGGGGGTCTACCTAGAGAACAAAGAGAAGTTAGATCTACTAGAGCAATAAAACCCTCCTACAGGACCTAAAATGGATGAAAAAAATTGATTTCGATGAATATAAATGGACTTAATTCGATTGCTAAAAGAAGGAAAATATTTCATAAATTAGAGAAATTAAAATTTGACATAATTTGTTTACAAGAGGTTCATATTAAAAAGCAACATGAATATGTATTGAGACAAAAAAAGAGTTGTAAATCTAATCTTATGAAACTTCTCCTCCGGTAATATAGAATTGCTAACTAGGACATATAAAATTTTTGCTAGACCAATACTCGAATACAGCTCATCTGTGTGGAATCTGCACTGTATATCGGACATTAATACAATTGACCTAGTCCAGAAATATTTCACAAGAAGAGTACTACACTTCTCTGCTCACAACAGAATACCCTATACAACTAGACTTGAAATTTTGGGCTTGGACAACCTTGAACTATTATTATTATTATTATTATTATTATTATTATTATTATTAATTGACTTGTATGCCCTACTCCCTAAGGACTCAGGGCGGCGAACATTAAAACAGAGCAAATTTACAATAAAAAACAATTAGATAAAACAAGTCAAATACATTAAAACATTAAGAAAAGATTAAAAACCCTAACCCCGGTCATTCCAGGCCGTCCTGTTGAAACAACCAGGTCTTCAGGTCTTGGTGGAAGGAGCGGAGGTCAGGTGCCAAACGGAGATCCACGGGGAGCTGATTCCAGAGGGCAGGTGCTCCCATGGAGAAGGCCCTAGCCCTGGGAACTGCCAGCCAACAATGCCTGACTGACGGTATTTTTTATTTATTTATTTAGACTTGTATGCCACCCTTCTCCCTAAGGACTCAGGGCGGCGAACATATAAAAGAGATATATTTACAATAAAAATATTAAACAGGAAACAAGTCTAAAATTGCTAAAAACATTAGAAAAGAATTAAAATTACAATAAAAACAGTACAATTAAAACAACCCATCCCCGGGTCAATCCAGGCCGGCCTGCTGAAACAGCCAAGTGTTCAGGTCTCGACGAAAGGAGCGGAGATCAGGGGCCAAACGAAGATCCGCAGGGAGCTGATTCCAGAGGCGGCGCTCCCACAGAAAAGGCCCTGGCCCTGGGAACCGCCAGCCGACAATGCCTAACCGACGGTATTCCCAGGAGGCCCCTCCTGTGGGAGCGCACAGGGTGATCGGAGTGTGATGCTGGCAGGAGGCGTTCCCGCAAGTACCCTGGACCCAAGCCATTAAGGGCTTTATAAGTTGTTACTAACACCTTGAAGGTAACCCGGGAGACAACTGGCAACCAATGCAAGCCGCGCAGGAGGGGTGTAACATGGGAGTATTGGGACACTCCCATCACAGCCCGTTCGGCCGCATTCTGCACCAGCTGTAACCTCCTGGTCATCCGCAAGGGCAGCCCCATGTGAAGAGCGTTGCAGTAGTCGATTCTGGAGGTGACGAGCGCATGAGTGACCATTCGAAGGGCATCTTGGTCCAAATAAGGGCAGAGCTGGCGAACCAGCCGAACCTGGGCAAAAGCCCCCCTGGCCACAGCTACCACATGCTCCTCCAAGCTGAGCTGTGAATCCAGGAGGATGCCCAGATTCCTCGCCCTATCCACGGGGGGCAACACCTCTCCCCCCATGACCAAAGATGGTACATCCAATGAAGACCAAAATGCCAGTAAGAACAGCCACTCAGTCTTGGTCGGGTTGAGCTGGAGCCTATTACTCCCCATCCAGACCCGTACCACCTCCAGGCACTGGGACATCACAGAGAGAGCATCACTGATCTGGTCTGGGGTGGAGATATAGAGCTGGGTATCATCAGCATATTGATGATACCTCACCCCAAAACCTCGGATGATCTCGCCCAGCGGTTTCATGTAGATATTAAACAGGAGAGGCAAGAGAATGGACCCCTGAGGCACCCCACAAGTGAGGGGCCTCGGGGCCGACCTCTGCCCCCCTGCCAACACCGACTGCGAATGGCCCAAGAGGAAGGAGGAGAACCACTGCAAAATGGTGTCCCCACCCCCAATCCTCGGAGCTGCTGCAGAAGGATACCATGGTCGATGGTATCGAAAGCCCCTAAGAGATCTAACAGGACTAGGACAGAGGAAAAACCCCTGTCCCGAGCCCTCCAGAGATCATCCATCAGTGGGACCAATGCTGTCTCTGTGCTGTGTCCAGCCCTGAAGCCCGATTGATACAGGTCTAAATAATCAGCTTCTTCCAGGAACAAGGGGAGCTGTTGAACCACCATGCTCTCAACAACCTTCACTAAGAAGCGAAGGTTGGAGACTGGACGATAGTTATTCAAAACGGCCAGGTCCAAGGCAGGCTTCTTGAGGAGGGGCCTTACCACCGCCTCTTTCAAGGTGGCAGGAAAGACTCCCTCACTCAAGGAGGCATTGACAATTGCCTGGAGCCAGCCGCATGTAACCTCCCTGGAGGCATACACCAACCAGGAAGGACACGGGTCCAATAAACACGTGGTGGAAGACAGCCTCTGCATGATCCTGTCCACCTCATCAAGGGAGACCGGGTCAAACTCAACCCAGATAGAATCAACCAGACCTGTTGCCACCCCATCATCAGACCCCTGCCAATCAGAGTCCAAGCCGGCATGAATTCGAGCGACCTTATCCACCAGATGTGAACTAAATTCCTCTGCTCTGCCCTACAAAGGGTCATCCCCCTCCCTCAATTGGAGAAGGGAGCGGGTCACCCGAAACAGGGCCACAGGGCGATCATCAGCGGACGCAATCAGAGAGGAGAAGTAGGCATGCCTCACTGCCCTAATCGCTTCCAGGTAGGTCCTAATATAGGCTCACAACTGGACACGGTCCATTTTGGAGCGGCTAGTCCTCCACCTGCTCTCCAGGCGTCTTCTCAGCCATTTCATCCCCCGGAGCTCCTCAGAAAACCAGGGAGCCAACCAGGGTCTACGGTGGGGTAGAGGCCGCAAGGGGACAACCTGGTCGAGTGCCGCCATGGCCGCCTGTTGCCAGGTGGCTGCCAGCTTCTCAGCCGGGTTGTGGCCAAGGGAGGCGGGCAAGGACCCCAGTGCCATCTGAAACCTCTCAGGGTCCATCAGGCACCTGGGGCGGAACCATCGAATTGGTTCCTCATCCCAGCAGCGAGGGACAGCCAATTGAAAGACCAGCTGCAGGAGATAGTGATCCGTCCATGATAGGGGTAGGGTAGATGGAAAACCCTCCCCCAGATCACTACACCACTGCCCCGAGACAAAAACAAGGTCGAGCATGTTCTCCCCCTTGTGAGTGGGCCCATGAATCACCTGGGTCAGGTTCATGGCTGCCATGGATGCCATGAACTCCTGAGCCAAGCCCGACGCCCGCCCCAGAGATGGCAGGTTAAAGTCCCCCAGAACTATAAGCCTGGGGAACTCCACCGCCACCTCCGAGAGGATGTTGAGAAGCTCAGGCAGGGCCACTGCCATGCAGCTGGGGGACAGGTATGTTAGCAGTAAACCCAACCAACCTCCTGGGCCCAATCTCATGAGGAGGGCCTCACACCCGCCTATCTGCGGGACAGTGACCTCCCTTGGAAACAAGGTCTCTCTGACAATTATGGCTACCCCTCTGCCCCTTCCCTGGACCCGAGACCGGTACAGCACACGGAAACCTGGGGGGCATAAATCACACAGAGGGACACCCCCCTCCAGACCCAACCAGGTTTCCCTAATTCATGCCAGGTCTACAGCCTCCTCCTCCATGAGCTCACAGAGGAAGGATGACTTATTGGCTATGGACCTGGCGTTCACATACACCAGCCTGAGCCCAGAGACCATGCCTCCCAAGACCCCAGGGGAGCGGGCAGCGACCTAGGGGTTGGAGGGTGCCACCGCTCATAAACACCGGAAGCGTGCTCCCATAACATAATTTGGCCCCCTGTCCCATCCCCCACTGCCATAGCCGATCACCGTGCAAATAGTCACCCCTGCCCTCTCCCCGCCGGACCCTGAGGCCACCTCACCCAACCCCTCCATACCGAGACCAGTTGCCGGCCTGGAAGGACAGTATTGACCCACAATTTGATCACCCACCCCCTTCCCTAACCCATTAAAACAACGAATTAAAAAATTTAAAAGCTTCCCCTTCATACCAGATTTAAAATTTAGCCCCTTGGTCACGCCATGCCACCTACCATTGCCACCTACCATTGGACTCAAGCATAGTACCCAAAATTATCTGCTGCAATGTCCTACCAGTGAATGACTACTTCAACTGCAACAATACAAGAGCACACAACAGATACAAACTCAATGTAAACCATTCCAAACTTGATTGCAGAAAGTACAACTTCAGCAACAGAGTGGTCAATGCCTGAAATGCACTACCTGACTCTGTTGTTACATCCTCAAACCCCCACTCTTTAACCATAAACTGTCTACTATTGACTCCACCCCGTTCCTAAGATATCTGTAAGGGGCATGCATAAGTGCACAATCATGTCTACCATCGCTATCCTATTGTCCCCATTTATTCATACCTATTTTCTGTATACATACTCATGTTCATTCTTCTACCTATTATCTTGTAAGCAATTGACAAATCAAATAAATAAAAAATAAATAAAACTAAAAATTAAAATTATTCTTTAGGATGGAGATCATGGATCAAGCTGGTGGGATGGATTTGTGTTCCTAATAGCCTCAGGTTCTTTTAACCAGTGTCTGCATTAAAGTTTGGACTGAATCAGATGAAATATAGTCATGACTGGTTAGTGGTCATGTTGGTTCATGTGAGAAATAAGCCTAATCTTGGCCCAATTGAGGAATGTCTCTCTTGAAAGGTTACTGATGTCCTGTAATGTTTTCAAGCAGCCCATACCTGGCCAGAGTTATCCATGTCTCTCTTTCACCCCGCTGGAATAAGAAATAGGCCTTCTGCTCCTCTGAAGAAGCTCCAAAGATATTCATGATTCACATGAAACCATAAACGCTGTTTTGATGTGAGATAATGCCCACAATATAGAAAACTGAAGCACTGAAACAAGACTTTGATTTTTTTTAAAAACCCTTCCTGGAAATAAGGGAGAATTTGAAAGAAAATGCTACTTAGATTTGGGTTTTGGCTTGTAAGAAGGCACTTCATCTGAAAAACCTAGAGCACATTTTATTATCTTCATTGTTAGCTACCTTAAGGCCCTCTGAGCAAACAGGAAGATCCAAATTTAACTAATAAGAAATGTAAACTTGTCTTTCCATGCAAGTCGGTGACCCCTAACTGCAGTCCTTCAGTAGAAAAAGACCCAGATACAGAGCTGGACACAAGTCTCCTACTCCAGTGGTGGGATTCAAATTTTTTTCACTACCAGTTCTGTGGGCGTGGCTTCTGGTCATGGCAGGAAAAGGATACTGTAAAATCTCCAGTCAGAGGTGGTATTTGCCGGTTTTCCGAACTACTCAAAATTTCTGCTACCGGTTCTCCAGAACTGGTCAAAACCTGCTGAATACCACCTCTGTCCTACTCCTGTGCCACTTGCTGAAGATGAAAAGATCCCTTTTTGAGGGATGAGTTGTCATTACCTCTGCTGCATGTCATCTCACCCAGTTCTAGAAAGTAGGCAGCTACTTTTAGTCTTAGTTGAGAGCCATATGAACTGAGGAAAGAAACATACAAATAAAGAAAACCCTAATATTTAAGGATTTCCCCCCTTTATAACTTAATTGGGGGGTGGTTTTAGACACCTTTCAAAGGAAGCAGTTTTGCAACATTTTAGATAGTCCTGAAGAAGCCTATCCAGATCCTACTAGTCTGAAGTTTCTTTCTTCATTACAGTTTCATTTTTTTAAATAAATCTAATATAATAAAAAATTAATAAATATTTTACAATAATTTATTTTCCAAATTCTAATGCAAGATCATCATGCTGTACTTTAAAATCATAGGTATGTGAAGAATGGAAAAATGCATGTTAACAAGGCTAGGAGGAGGAGGACCCAAACTGGTGGTCACAAGGCTGAAATCTTTTTCAATTCCATCCCTCTATTCTTTCTTAAGTAGAAAAATCCTTTATTGCAATGTTTGATACCAAAAGCCAAAGGTAAAGAGGTAAAAGGTAAAGAGTAAATGAATAATCTGTCATTATTTACTTACCCTAAATCTATTTGGAATGAGTCAAGGATTTCATATTTATCTAAGTGAATTTTCATGCATGCTTCATCCCAATATATTTTCTTTGGCATTTCTTCTTTTTCTGCTTAGTCTCTGCCTCAGTCCCAATGTGTGGAAAGTTGTCATCCTGGATTTGTCAAGCAGAAGCGAGAAGGAGAGCCTGCTTGCTGCTACAACTGTATTTCATGTCCTGAGGGGACCATCTCCAGTCATGAAGGTGGGGGAAACCAAGGAAAAGGACAGGACTTGTGGAAGTGGATTCAGACTGAAAAATAATTTTTTTTATATTTGCTAGCAATTTGGCAGTTCGATTCTCACAGACTCAGGGTTGACTCAGATTTTCATCCTTCTGAGGTTGGTAAAATGAGGACCCAGATTGTTGGGGGCAATAGGCTGATTCTAAACAGCTTAGAGCGGGCTGTAAAAGCACTGTGAAGTGGTATATAAGAGCTATTGCTATTATCTTCAAATTGCACAATTTCTTATTTAGAGGGAAGAATAGCAGAAAAACCTTGAGGGAAGGCCTAGGAAGAGGTAGGTGGTGTACCAGATTGGACAAGTTTCTCCACTGCCAGAAAAAAAGATTTCTGATTTCTAGTTTGGATTCCAGATTATTTGCAGAACTAACTTTTTTCTAGCTAATCCAATTCCAAAAGACAGGCATCTAGATTTAAGTATAATAAGAAGTGCCATCTGTCAAGTTCCAGGAATTGTGTCAAGAAAATTAATTGATTCTTTATCTACTCTAATAATTTAGGTTCTGCAAATTATGGAGGGAATCATTCAGGTTCCATGACTTCTTCCATCATCATAAACTATAAAAGTATGATTTTCTGCTTTTTCAGAAAATGTTATTCTTCTTACCTTTTTTGTTCTGAGGTGATTTTAAGCAATACTTCTCAGAAAATACTGCAGATAACAAATTTTGTTGCAAGAAGGTATTTCTTGAAAGGCGAAAGTGCAGAATATTTTTTAAATGTTGTCTTTTGTTTTACTCAGACACAGAAAAATGCACCAAGTGTCCAGATGAAAAATATCCAGATGAGGATAGAATCCAATGTATCCCCAAAATTACATCCTTCCTTTCTTATGAAGAACATCTGGGAATTATTCTGATCTCTTTTGCCCTATTCTTCTTCTTAGCCACAGGCCTTGTTTTAATCATATTCATGAAACATTTAGAAACTCCCATTGTGAAAGCCAACAACAGAGACCTCTCTTACATCCTCCTGGTCTCCCTCCTGCTTTGCTTCTTGTCTCCTTTTCTCTTCATTGGGCAACCAAGGGAAGCCACTTGCCTTCTCCGACAAACAGTTTTCAGCATTGTTTTCTCAGTTGCTGTTTCTTCTCTCTTGGCCAAAACCATCACCGTGGTGCTGGCTTTCCTCGCCACAAAACCAGGAAACCGAGTGAAGAGATGGTTGGGGAAGAGCTTGGCCAACTCCATCATCCTTTCTTGTTCTAGTGTCCAAATTATGATCTGCTCCATCTGGTTGGGAATTTCTCCCCCATTCTGTGACTTGGACTTTCACTCCCAACCTGGAGAGATCATCCTGCAATGCAACGAAGGCTCTGTTTTTATGTTCTACATCACCCTCAGCTACATGGGCTTCCTGGCTGCCATCTGCTTCACAGTGGCTTTCCTGGCCAGGAATCTTCCTGGAGCCTTTAATGAAGCCAAGCTGATCACTTTCAGCATGCTGGTTTTCTGCAATGTCTGGGTCTCCTTCTTGCCCACATACCTGAGCACCAAGGGGAAATACATGGTGGCTGTACAGGTCTTCTCCATCTTGGCCTCCAGTGCTGGTCTGCTGATCTGTGTCTTCATCCCCAAGTGCTACATTATCATTCTGAGGCCAGACCTGAATACAAAGGAGCATCTTACGACCAGAAGAAATGTATAAATGTGAGTTAGAGGAATTTCCACTCTCAACACATTCCAACAGGCCAAGCATAGAAATGGTTTCAAGCTGTCCCCTGTGTCAGCTTTGGAAGGCATACAAGTCGAATAAATAAATAAATAAATAAATAAATATTCAGATCCGATGCTTCCATACTGCCACCATTGAGCCTGGGAAAGTGGGAGGGGGGAATTCATGTCAGTATATAGATTATAGAATTTAGTTATACAAAATAAAATTCTTTTGCTGCATAGTGAAAAGGAAGTCTTACTTTGGGACGGATGGTGATTGGGCTATGTAATGTGGTGATGGGTATAGGGGATGGATTTGTAGTTTTTACTTTTGCAAGGAAGCCCAAAACTTTCAGATTTGGGGTTCCACAGATGTACCAGTTACTATCCAAATAAAAGGAACCTTTGAGAGATGTCTGTCTTGAAGTTATTGGAGGTTTGCTGGAATGCTGACACCCTATACATGAGCTAGGGCAACAATTTTGAGCTCAAATAATCAAAGGGCAATTGGAAGATAGTGTCCTCCATCCTTATCCAGTATAATTGCAAGTTGTGGATAATGTGGATTGTCCATCTGGTCAAATTGTCCATCTGGTCAAGGTGCTGGTATTAACCTACAAAGGCCTGCATGGCTCGGGTCCGGGGTACTTGCAGGAGCGCCTCCTACCAACATCGAGGTCCGATCGCCCTGTACGCTCTCATAGACAGGCCCTCCTGGGGGTGCCGTCAGCCAGACAATGTCGGTTGGCGGTCCCCTGGGGGAGGGCCTTCTCTGTGAGGGCACCCACCCTTTGGAATCAGCTACCTCTAGAGCTGCGTTTGGCCCCGGACCTGCGCTCCTTCCACCGTGATCTCAAGACGTGGCTGTTTGTATAGGCTGGCCTGGACTGAGCAGGGTTGGGAATTTTAATTTAAGGGTATTTTAATTGATTTTATAATTGGATTAGATAATTTGATAAAGGTGTATTTATTGTTTATACATTTTTGTGTAAGCTGCCCCGAGTCCCCTCAGAGATGGGGCAGCATATAAATCCAATTATAAATAAATAAATAAATAAATAAATAAATAATAAAATAAAAGAGGAGTTGAAATACACCCATATAAAAGTTTTACAAAACAATTCCTAAAGAATTGAGAGTATCCATATTTGAGTGTCTGATAAATTTGGTATAAGGTAGGGAGATGGGATTGGGCATAAATACTCCTTACTAAATTGCAACAATTTAGGCACAAAGAATTTTAAAATCAGTTCCAGTTTAGGATTGAAAAATGGAGATCTAATAGAAAAGAAAATAATAAAAAGACCCTACTATTAACTGTCTGGGTTCCAAAAAACCCCAACTCCAATTAAAAAGTCTGAGACAGGCATTTTCTCAAAGTTCCATTTTATTAGAATAGTTATACTAACACATCTGGGAAAACCCGAATCTGAAAGTTCAGGGTTTCCCTCCAATAAGTAAAAATTACAAATCCATGCCCTGCACTCATCATTCCATCACATGCCCCAAACACTATCCATTCCAACTTGAGACATCCCTTCAACCACTCCTCAACCAGGAGGTGCAGGAATAACATGACTTGTCAGAATCTGTCATTAACGTTAAGGAGGGTTCAAGGATAGTTGAACTAGAAGACCAGCAGGATTAAAGTTGTGTCATCAATATAGAGGGTAACCAAACTCCACAGCTCTGGGTGACCTTCCTCAGCAGTCTGTAGAGACAAGACACCACAATGAAGGATAGCAGAAGTCAATTCTCTAGATCAAAGGTTGCCAAACTTTTGGACCTCAGGGACCACCAAACTCATAATTTTAAAACCCGTGGACCAGTAATACGAATCCAGCATGCTGCTTGCTGAAGCACCTGGACTCCCACTGACAGGATGGGGTGTTTCAGACACTTAGTTTGGCTGCCTATTTCTGCAACCTTAAATACTGAAAAGAGTCCAGAGAGCCATTTGGACCCATTTCCCACAGAAACAAAACACTGGGATCTCTAATCTCTCTCTCTCTCTCTCCCTCTCCCTCTCCCTCTCCATCCCTCTCTCTCTCACACACACACACATCTCTTTCTTTCCCTCCTCCTCTCTCCCTTTCTCCCTCTTTCTCCCTTTCTCCCTCTCTCCCTTTCTCTCTCTCTCTCTTTCCCTCCCTCCCTGTCTCTCTCTCTCTCTCTGTACCTTTCTCCCTCTTTCTCTCTCTCTCTCTTTGTCCCTTTCTCCCTTTCTCTCTCTCTCTTCCTTTCTCCCTCTTTCTCTTTCTCTCTCTCTCTCTTCCCTCTCCTCTCTCTCTCTGTCCCTGGGGGTGGGGGTGGGGGTGGGGGAAAGGAATTTCTGAACTGGTGCTGCGTGGTGAGAATCTGATGTCTGGAGGCTGACGAGCCACATGCTGATGACTAAATGGCTGGCAGGGAGGTGGGGGAACAGGGGTGATACTGGTGGCAGATGGACTCACATGCATGGGAGATCACAGCACCGGAGCCCTTCCCAGGTGTTCCCTGGCCTGCAAGGGGGTAGGGGAAAGGGAACCTCTGAACTGGTGTTACCTCCTGTCTCCTGCCTCCACGCATTGAGGAGGTCGAGCGGCTGTCAGCAATGCCCTCAGTTGAAGATGTTGCAAGGGGGAGGCTTGACCCCCTCTCCTGAGGAGCTTCTCTTCCTCCTCATCAGAAGTGCTCACATGCAAAGCGCTCACTGTCCCTCTGACACCCAACAAGCATCCTCCATCCCTCTGAGTGTGTGAGCACTTCTGGTGAGGAAGAAGAGGGGGTCGAGCCTCCCCTTTGCAACATCTTCACCCAAGGGCATCACTGGCAGCCACTTCCTGAGGCTCAGAAGGTCCGTGCTCTTCCCACTGCTGCTCAGCCTCCTTGATGCACTGAGGCAGGAGGCAGCAGCCACGACATGGGTTTGCTAGTGAGGATGCAGGATTGTCCCACCTCCCCACCAGACATCTGGTCTTCAGCACACTGCGGCCCACCAAAATTTTCTCATGGACCACCGGTGGGCTGCGACCCACTGGTTGGCGACCACTGATCTATAGATCCTGTGACAATATTTTAAAACTTTAAATTTAAAATTTAAATTAAAAAAGTCCAATAGTTGGGAACCTGGTCTTGTGAAAATGTTTGAAGCAGGTCATCACACTGTAAGGTCCCAGAAGTTTCCCTGAGCTACGGAGATGCCAAAGAGTGAGACTCAAGATGAGGCTTGCAAAAATAACAGTTTTTTTTTTAATTCTTTGGCCAAAGCAAAAAGTCTGGGTGAATATTATGTCCAAAACATATGGCCAAAATGCATGTAAGGAATAGCCACACCCTGCAATAGTGGCTCAGGGTATTATATACATTTTACACTGATAGAAATAAAATTTATTCAATCAATTTACACTGATAGAAACAAAGTTTATCCAATCAATTTACACTGATAGAAACAAAATTTATCCAATCAGAGATAAAGGTTCGTTATTAATGTGGAGTGTTCCTTGTCCGTGCTCTGTCCATACTTTGTTATTTTACACAGTATTCCTTTTTTTTTTTTTTGGAAAATGTTTCAATATATTTATTTTTCTTTCTTTTCTCTTTTATTTCTTTTATTTAATTTTTTTTTAAATAAATTTTATTGTATAATCACACACAGACAAACATAAACTTAAGCAACATATAACCAAACACAAAACATACATTAAATTTGAACAGGTATTGCTGAGCTCATATCACTTATTGTCCAATGTACATCAAGTCCAGTTTAAGAAAGGCTATTGGATCTTTCTCCTGTCCAGCCAGCCATAAAAATTGTTCCATATTTTATAATAGTCCGTTTCTTCCTTGTTTTTTATTTCCATAGTCAATTTGTCCATCTCCATGCACATAATGATTTTCCTTAGTATTTCTGCTTCAGTTGGAGTTTCAGTATTTTTCCAGTTTTGTGCAAAAGCCATCCTTGCTGCTGTAACAATGTGAATCATTAAGTAAAAAGTGTCTTTCGGGTATGTCCTTTTTGTAATTCCAAGTAGAAAGAATTCTGGAGTAAAGTATATCTCCTCGTTGCACATTTCCTGTAACCATTCATGTACTTGATTCCAAAATTCCTGGGCCTTTCTGCAACGCCACCATATGTGATAATAGGTGCCTTTTTCCTTGTTGCATTTCCAACAGGTAGGTGAGAGTTTATTATTAATTTTAGCTAGTCTTGTTGGTGTCATATGCCACCTGTAGAATAATTTGTAAAGATTTTCCTTATAAGGAGTTGCAAGGGTTATTTTTTTATTTCTAATCCAAATATTCCGCCAATCATCCAAATTTATGTTATAGCCAAAGTCTCTCATCCATAGTACCATTGTTTCTTTTACAATTTCTTCTTCTAATTTAGCCTCTAATAGTACCTGGTAGATTTTTTGGATCATCTTTTTGTCCTGTCCTAACAAAATTTCATCCAGTTCGGTCCTTGTTTTACTAATACCCAATTCCTTCTTGTCTTTTGCGTGTTTAGATTGGAGTTGCAGATAGGCCCACCATTCCAGATCTATTCCTTTTTCAATCAGTTGTTGTCTAGTTAGTAGATCACCTTTCGCATCTAATAACTCTTTGTAGGTAATAATTTTATCGTATCTTAATAAATGTGGATGCATCAGGGCTTCTAGTGTCGATAGCCAGATTGGGGTTTGAATATACATTTGTTTCTTGATTTTAAACCAGGTGTGTAAAAGTGTCTGTCTAAGTTTGTGTTTTTGCACATAGCTATATCCTTTTATATTATCTTGTCCGAGAAAGGCATGCCAACCTGACTGAAGGTTGTATCACTCTAGTGTTAGTACTCTTGTGTTAGTATGATCAATCCAGTCTTTTAGCAAAGTCATTATTGCAGCACTATGGTACAATTCCCAATCTGGCAAGCCCAATCCGCCTCTCTCTGTGGCATCCTGTAGTAATTTTAATTTTATCCTCAGCTTTCTCGTTGCCAAATAAAGCTTGATATTATCTTGTTTTGCCCATCAAAAAAAGTTCTGTTAAGTATTATAGGAGCGTTTTGAAAAAGGAATAGTAATTTAGGTAAGATATTCATTTTTACTGTGGCTATCCTGCCCATAAAAGATAAATTTAAATTATTCCATCTTGTTAAGTCCTCCGTTATTTGTTTGATAAGAGGGTCATAGTTATCCTTCTTAAGAGAGCTGTATCTGGTTGATATGATAATTCCTAAGTACTTTACTTTTTCCACAATTTCAATGTCCATTCTTGTGGCCAATACTTCTTTCTGTTTATTTGTCATATTTTTCGTGATCATTTTAGTTTTGCTTTTATTGATTTTAAGTCCCGCTACAAGGCCAAATTCCTCCAGTTTCTGTAACAATTTAGGTCCAGAGGTTTGTGGTTCTTCCAGAATGAAGAGCAAATCATCAGCGAATGCTTGTAGTTTAAACTCTTCCTTCTTAATTTTTAATCCTTTTATATCACTTTCTTGTTTGATCGTCCTACTTAAGGCCTCCAGGGTCATAATAAACAGCAGAGGGGACAGTGGGCATCCTTGTCTAGTTCCTTTCTGTATTTGAAATCTCCCCATCAGTCCCCCATTTATTAAAATTAGAGCTTCCTGTTTTTGATAAATAGCTGTAATAACATTTATAAATTTGGGTCCTAAATTCAGAAATTTAATTTGTTGTAAAATGAACTCCCATTTCACATTGTCAAATGCCTTTTGGGCATCTAAAAATAGTAGCGCAGCCTGATCAGCACTACATTCTTCATAATACTCTAATACATCTAATGTTACCCTGATATTATTTCTGAGATGTCTTTGTGGGAGAAAACCGTTTTGGTCTGCAGAGATAAATTTGTTAAGTATTCTTTTAAATCTTTCGGCCATAATGGTCATAAAGATTTTGTAGTCCACATTAAGAAGGGAAATTGGTCTATAGTTACCTGGATTTGTCAAGTCAGCACCTGTTTTGGGGATAATAGATATTCTGGCCTCTTGCCAGGATTGAGGGCATTTCGCCTTATCGAGGACTTCATTAAAAATCTTCAACATTTCTTTCCCTAAAGTTTCTTGTTGCGATTTGTAAATTTCTGCGGGTAGGCCGTCTGGCCCCTTGGCTTTATCAGTTTTTTGCCTAGTGATGGCCCCATATACTTCTTGGAGAGTTATGTTTTGATTTTAAAATTCTTTATCCTCGTCTAGAATTTCTGTAAAATCAACATTCTTTAAATAGTTTTGAATCTGGTCTTCTGTTGCATGATTAACTTCTGTATATAAATCACTATAATATTTTTGAATAATGTACTTTTTTTCTTCCTCCTTAAAACATAACTTCCCTTGTTCATTTCTTAGTTTAGTGACCCACCTCTTTTCATTCTGTTTCTTAAGTCTAGAGGCTAACCAACGCCCTGGTTTGTTTGCATTCTCAAATTGATATTGTTTCGTTTTCTTTAATTTCTGGGCAAGTTCATCCTTATCAAGTAGATTTATTTTGTGTTTAACTAAATCCAATTGTAGTTTAATTTGTTTATCTTGTGGTGCGACCTGCAATTTGTCATCCCATTCCTTATGCTCTTGTTGTGATTTTGCTCTCTGTTGTTTTTTCTCCTTGTTCTTCTTGGCCATATATTTAATGAACACCCCCCTCATTACAGCTTTAGCTGTATCCCAGTTGTTCTGTAGCGAGGTATCTTGGGGATTATTTTCTTGAAAGAAAAGTTCTAACTCACTTGTCAGTAACTTATTAAATGCTTCCTCTTTTAGAATGGACCTCTGAAGCATCCAATTTCTTGGTTGTTGTTTCCCTTCCCACCTGAGCCTAATCATATTATGGTCCGCTAATACATTTGGTTCAATTATTATGTCTGCAATTTCTGAGTTTAATCTTTTTGTCATCCACATCATATCCAGTCTTGACCAGGACATGTGGCGATTAGAGTAGTAGGTGAATTGTTTTTTATCTAAGTTCCTTTCTCTCCAGACATCATTAATATTAAACTCTTTAGTGAGGTCTAAGAATGTTTTGGGTAGTTTTTTCTTCTTTTCCAAGTTAGTGTTATTTCCCTTATAATCTAATAGTTTATCCATGACCGCATTAAAATCTCCTATGATAGATAACTCCTGATACCGTAATTCTCTGATTTTATTGTGTAGTTTTTGAAAGAAGGATTCCTGGGGGGCATTTGGGGCATAGATTACAACTAGTAAGCTTTTAATCTCTCTTATTTCAATTTCTACCATTAAAATCCTGCCTTCTTTGTCCAAGTATATTAATGAGGCTGGGATCCTATCTTTTATATAGAGTACCACTCCTCGCTTTTTCTTTTGGTCTAAGGATGAGAACAGGTTTCCCAATTTTTTGTTTTCTAATAAATGTTTTTGTTTTTGTGAAATGTGAGCCTCTTGTAGAGCAATAATGTCAGCTTTTTGTAGTTGTAAGTATTTGAAAAGCTTTTTTCATTTTATTGGGGAATTTAAGCCATTAATGTTCCAAGATATGCAATCACATACGTTTACATTTTTATTGTATTCTATACTTGGTACTTCTAGTGACTCTAACATCTTTAGGTTCTTCTGTGGGTTCCCCTTTCCCATTGTCATCATCTTTATTTTCTATTATATTTACCTTTTTATTTGTGTCTGGGATCTCCCTTTCCTCTCTCCTCATTGATTCTTGGTCTTCCTCTTCTCGTTCTCTATTCAATTGCTGATCAAAAAACATCTCTGCTTTCTCTGTCGTGTCTAGTTTGTATTTCTTGTCCGCCCAAGTCAGCATTACACCTTCTGGGACCAGCCATCTGAAGTTAATGCCTCGCTTTATAAGTTTAGTAGTTAGAAATTGATAGGGTCTTCTTAAGTCCCTTATTCTCTTAGGGGTCTGTTTAAGTATTATAATTTGCTTACCAGCATACTCTACAGTATTGCCCCTAGCTTTATGTAAAATTTCGTCTCTGAGAGATTTCCTTACCAGTTTTACACTTGTCCTTGTGTGTTTGTGCTCCTAGGCAGCCCTCCCCTTTTCTATCGATGTTCCTGGGAATTGTCTCCAAGGATGTGTCTAGCTCTGAAGCAAATTGCAGAGGCAAGAAACCAGATAGAAAAAGATAAAATTCTCTTACAGAATGAATTCCTAACAAATGATTCCCATCCTTAGAAAAATAGTACAAGCAACTTTTTTAACAGAAGCAAAGAGCAAAGATTAGATTGATTCATGTCAATATGTCCTTTCAACACTAAGCCAGCAGTTGGTTTATATATTTTGTCCTAAAAGTGCTTTTTTCAAGAGGCAACTCGACTTTCTGTTTTTTCTTTGAAGTCATTTCATTTCTCATCCAATAAGCTTCTTCAGTGCTGATAGGATAGTGGGGAATGGAAGAAGCTTCTTGGATGTGAGAAGCAAAATGTCTTCAAGGAAAAACAAGAAAGTCCAGTTACCTCCTGAAAAAGCACCTTGGGGACAACCATGATCTGGATGACTGAGAATCTCTATAGATATTTATATATGTAAACCTCCCCTCCCTCTGCATTTCTGGGAGGTTTTGCCTCTCTCTCATCACACTGAAACCTTTTTATTTTATCCTTATTTGAAATTCTCTCTTCAGTCCCCCTTGTCTTTGTTTATTCAACCTCTTCTCCTAGTGCCTGATTGGTGCCTTGAGTTCCCAGGCAACCATTGTCTCTTCCCTCCTGTTTGATTGGCTGCTGCTGGGTAGGCCAGGATGAGAGGCAGCCACTGGGGAGAGAGGGGGGCAGGGCTTTTGCCTTCCCTCAGAACTGGAGGAGTTGAAGGCAAAATCTTTTCTTTTAGGAAACTCTGTGCAGCTGCAGCCCAGAGTAGAGAAAAATAAAAGAATATTTTTTAAAACATATTTTAAAAATGAAGGAAAAATTCAAGACCTTGAGAGAAGGAAAATGGGTAAAAATCCTTTCAAATACAGAGGAATTTAAAGAAATATTCAATGTTTTCTTTGAGGATTGATGGATGATCAGTTAGGAAAATGCCATGGAATCTTGTTTAAATATGTGATTATTGTGGTGGGATTATTCAATTCACAAGGAAACGTTCAGAACTACCCACTAGAGAGGAATGGCTTGTGAAATTGACAGAACTTCCTGAGATGAACAAACTGCCTATTTTGAACAGAGAAAAGGCAACATCTACTTGCCTTGGTAACTGGAAACACATTATGGATTTTTTGGCTAAAAATGAAGTTGTGATTTATGGTTTTCATAGAGAGGAAACTGTAGATAAAAGAGTCTCAATGTAACTTTAGGAAAAGAGGTTAAAATATAATTGTACTTATAATGTCTGTGAAGAATATTGGAAGATATTTGTTGATATTTTTGACAGTTTAGATTATTTAACATTTCTTAAAGTTTATTGCTTTTTCCCTACCTATTTTCTGTAAACAATTGTCAACCCATGCACCCAAAATTGGTATGCTGCTTCAGTAAGAAAAAGTCCAGGGATACAATACAGCAAAGAAGATTATAACTAGAGCCACAGATGTGAAAGAGGCCTGCAGGAATTGAATTCAATCCACGGTTCTGTGCAAAGTTGTAAATTTGCTCAGCTATATTTAGTCTTACATCAACAAAATACATCATTTAAAGGAGAACATAGAGAAGAAAAACAAATTTAAAAAATAAACAATTAGCATTAAAAATAAAAAAAATAACATCAATCTTTGAAAAGTAGTTAATGACATACATGGTTTGAAGAAAATCAACACATGTATATGGTTAACATATACATGTTTCTCTACAAAACAACAGAATAACAGAAGACAAAACTTGGCCATACGTGTTTTTGCAGGTGTATCAGCAAAAACTAACTTTCTCCATCTTGGTTAAAGATGCAGATTGTGAATCAGTCCTTAAACATTACATATTTATCCAGGTCCAAGAAGGGATGAGGAAGACTGAGAATGTCTTCAGTGCTAAAAAGGTACAACCATGATAAAGCCAAGAAGGGAGATACACCCAGCCAAACACATTTCTACTAAATTTGAGAAACTATGTCATAATATGTTTGAATAAGGTGTCCTTGCAAACTTCCATTTCCAAAAGTTAAGAACAGGTCCTCTGAATCAGGCCAGGATCCATTTTTATCTCTCAGTGCCTTGGTAAGACCACACTTAGAATACTACATCCACTTTTGGTTGCCACAATGTAAAAAGAGATGTTGAGACTCTAGAAAGAGGGCAGAGAAGAATAATGATGGTGATTAGGAGACTACAAGTAAAACATATAAAGAACGGTTGCTGGAACTGGGTATGTTTAGTTTAATGAAAAAAAGGAATAGGGTGATGTGACAGCAGTCTTCCAATATTTTGAGGGGCTGCCATAAAGAAGAGAGAGTCAAGCTAGAGGGACAAGAAACAATAGATGGAAAGTAATCAATAATCTATCAGTGAAACAACTTTCCTGAAGAAGTTGTGGGTTCTCCAACACTGGACATTTTTAAAAAGAGACAACCCTTTGTCTGAAATGGTATAGAGTTTCCCGTATGAGCAGGGGGTTGGACTAGAAGACCTCCAAAGTCCCTTCCAAATAACTCTGGAGTGTCTACCATCAGAAGAATGAGATGAATGAATTGTTGCAATTTAGTGAGTATTTATGCCCAATCCCACCTCCCTCCCTTACACCACATTTATGGGACACTTAAATATGGATACTCTCAATTCTTTAGGAATTGTTTTATAAAACTCTTATATGGCTGTATTTCAGCTCCCCTTTTATTTTATTTCTACATGATTTGACCAGATGGATAATCCAGTTTATCCACATCTTGCAGTTGTGCTGGATAAGGATGGAAGGCAATATCTACAAATAGCCCTTTGATTATTAGCTGTATCAGGTCATATATGCGGAACAACTTGAAACAATTTCTATGCTTGGCCTGTTGGAATGTGTTGAGAGTGGAAATTTCTCTAACTGACATTATACATTTCTTCTAGTTGTAAGATGCTCCTTTGCATTCAAGTTTGGCCTCAGAATGATAATGTTGCACTTGGGGATGAAGACACAGCCCAGCAGACCAGCACTGGAGGCCAAAATGGAGAAGACCTGCACAGCCACCATGTATTTACCCTTGGTGCTCAGGTAGGTGGGCAGGAAGGAGACCCAGACATTGCAGAAAACCAGCATGCTGAAGGTGATCAGCTTGGCTTCATTGAAGGCTACAGGGAGATTCCTGGCCAGGAAAGCAACAGTGAAGCAGATGGCAGCCAGGAAGCCCATGTAGCTGAGGGTGATGTAGAACATAAAAACAGAGCCTTCGTTGCATTGTAGGATGATTTCTCCAGGCTGGGAATGAAAGTCCGAGTCACAGAATGGGGGAGAAATTCCCAACCAGATGGAACAGATCATAATTTGGACACTAGAACAAGAAAGGATGATGGAGTTGGCCAAACTCTTCCCCAACCATCTCTTCACTCGGTTTCCTGGTTTTGTGGCGAGGAAAGCCAGCACCACGGTGATGGTTTTGGCCAAGAGAGAAGAAACAGCAACTGAGAAAACAATGCTGAAAACTGTTTGTCGGAGAAGGCAAGTGGCTTCCCTTGGTTGCCCAATGAAGAGAAAAGGAGACAAGAAGCAAAGCAGGAGGGAGACCAGGAGGATGTAAGAGAGGTCTCTGTTGTTGGCTTTCACAATGGGAGTTTCTAAATGTTTCATGAATATGATTAAAACAAGGCCTGTGGCTAAGAAAAAGAATAGGGAAAAAGAGACCAGAATAATTCCCAGATGTTCTTCATAAGAAAGGAAGGATATAATTTTGGGGGTACAATAAATTCTGTCCTGATTTGGATATTTTTCATCTGGACACTTGGTGCATTTTTCTGTATCTGAGTAAAACAAAAAAGCAACATTTAAAAAAAAATTCTGTACTTTCACTTTTCAAGAAATACCTGCTTGGGACAAAATTTGTTACCCTCAGTATTTTCCAAGAAGCATTGCTAAAAATCTCTTCAGAAAGAGGGCAAGAAGAATAACATTTTCTGAGGGAAAAAAGCTATATCTTTATAGTTTATGAAATTGGAAGAAATCCTGGAACCTGAATGAGCCTACTACTATTATTAGATGTAGATAATGAATCAATTAATCTTTCTAGACACGTTTCCTGGATCCTGATAGATGGCACTTCTTAATATACTTGACGGTGGATGTCTATCTTCTGAAATTGAATTAGCTAGAAAACAGTTAGTTCTGCTAATAATCTGGAATCCAAATTAGAAACAGAAGAGATGTTTTAATTTTCTGGCAGTAGAGAAGGTTGTCCAATCTGCTATACCAGCTGTCTCTTCCTAGGCCTGCCCTCAAGGTTTTTCTGCTATTCCTCCCTCTAAATAAGAAATTGTGCAATTTGAAGATAATAGAAATAGCGCTTAGACTTAAAACCACTTCACAGTACTTTTTCAGCTCCCTCTAAACAGTTTACATAGTCAGCTATTGCCCCCAACAATCTGGGTCCTCCTTTTACCGACCTCGGAAGGATGGAAATCAGAGTCAACCCTGAACTGAGGAGAATCTTAACTGCCAAACTGCTAGCAAAAAAAACAAACAATTAAGCTTCAATCAGCCTTTTAACATGTATTTGTATGACAGTGTTTCAGATGAATCCACTTCCACAAGTCCTGTCTTTTTCCTTGGTGTCCCCCACCTTCATGAATGGAGATGGTCCCCTCAGGACAAGGAATGCAGTCATAGCAACAAGCAGGCTCTCCTTCTCGCTTCCGCTTGACAGATCCAGGATGACAACTTTCCACACATTGGGACTGAGGCAGAGACTAAGCAGAAAAAGAAGAAATGCCAAAGAAAATATATTATGATTAAGCATGCATGAAAATGGATGTAGATATTAATATTAGCCAAATAGTTCCTTGGCTTCACTTAGTGAAATATGTATGACTCATTCCAAACTCATTCCAAACAGATTTAGGAGAGATAAGTACTGACAGATAGTTCATTTACTCATTCCCGCACTCTCATAGAACCAGTAGTAAAATTGTAATCCCACCACTGGTCATAATCTTTAGAAAAAAGAGAAGACACAGAAATATTTGACCTACCTTGTTGAGCAGATTTATCCATGAAAGAGCAATTTTGTTAATAATAACTCCCTGTCTTTCAATACTCCCCAGTTGCCTTTTCATCAAGTCCCCATCAGGTGAAATTACCAAGAACTCAATGTCCATATCTGCAGCTATTTCTCCATTATGGTCCATGTAAAGATTCCAGTGGGAAAGATTGTAGAACTTATTCTTCTCCAGAAAGGGGTGGAACTAGAAAGGAAACATCCAGGAATTTTAAAAGCAGAAACCTTGGTTTGTTCTCCCACCAGATATTTTCATATATGACTTTTTCTTCTACAGTTCTTTTTTAAAATACCAACATGCTTAGTTAGGACAATAAGAGTTACCACTAAGTTCATAAGTTAGCAAGAAAGGTTCAGCAAAATTTGTCAATCATATATTAAAAAAATACATATTGAGAAAATGTAATAGACACAGTTTATCAATTATAGGGAACCTTCTACAGCAGGTATCAAATAAATTGAACAACAGCAAAAATTCATAAACTCCTTGAAAACAACAGGTTGATTACCAAAAAGCATGGATTTTTCCAAGATGAAAGTTCCCAAGCCCGTGCTCCCAGGTGGACAAGACAGGAAATATGATCACAGAAACTAATTCAACTTTATTGGAGTGCTGTTAAGAGAATCTTGCAAGTCTAAAAGTACAAATCTCCCACCAACTCATTTTCCAGACTGAAAATTTAGGGAGGATCCTTTCTGAGTTTGTTTTGCTGGCTCTTATGCAGCTGCAGGATCCCTCACTTTATCTGATCACTCCCTGCGCATGTTATCTTCTCCCTTTCCTCAAAGTTATTCTTGCATATCTCTACAGTTCCTTGATAGCTTATGGGAATGATGGTGAAATAATTTATTTCAGCAAAATTTCAGTTACAACAGTTGATTCAGTAACCATTCAAAGTTACATCACTGGCAAAACGTGACTTATAAAAAAAATTTCACACTTATGACTATTGCAGCATCCCTTGGTCATGTGACCAAATTTAGATGCACATTATGATGGTTGCAGTGTCCTGGGGTCATGTGATCCCCTTTTGTGATCTTCTGCCAAGCAAAGTCAATGGGGAAGCCAACTTAACAACTGCAGCAATTCACTTAAAAACTCTGGCAAGAGAGGTCATAAAAAGGGGCAAAATTCAGTTAAGAATTATCTCACTTAGCAAAAAAAAATTGGGCTCAGTTGTGGTTCTAAGTGGAGGACTTACCTGTACTAGCAAATGATTTTGTTATGTGGTGATTAGGAACCAACTTAAGCGATAGCTGGATAGTATGGTAACTAACTGGATAAAAACTCAGATAATTTTTAATCTTCTTAATCTTTCTTATAAAACTAGGTAGTTATAAATAACAATTAGTCTTTGGTCATCTATTCTTCCATATTGTCATTGACAGTAGAGTTGGTAAAGAATTATTTTGTCAAAGATTTGTACCAATTCTCAGAACTTTTTGATCTTTTCTCAGAATATCAAGTTTCTATCCCAGAAAGGTGATTTCCTGATAGGGGTGTATGAGTAAACTCCAGTAGGAAATGATTTTTAGCAATCAGGACTATAACACTTTTTACAAGAACTTCAACATTGCACCAAAAAAGAATGATCAAATTTGATAGGGATATTTGTGAAAATGATATCAAAATAATAGATGATTGCAAACTAAGTGTGAGGCAGCAGTGAGGTGCTCATGGAAAGAAAGCAAATGCACCCATAAGAATTTCAGGATGTGAACATTTAATTGGGGGAACCCAACTCAAGTATCAACCCTCCTTGCAGGCACCCTACTTAGAGAAGACATTTCAGAAAACCTGGATCAACTTTAGGGAACGGTAATAAAGTAAAGGAAGAGGCCAAAGGAGCTGGTTTTAGCCTTCAGGAAAGACCAGAAGGAGAAGAGGAGGAGCGCAGGAGCTGAAAATCAGGCCCCTGGAAGCACCTTTTCTGATAGTATTGTAACTGGAGAGGAAAAGGATAGAGCACCCTTCCAAAAACTGAAAGATGTTACACAGAAGCTTAAGATCTGTTCACAGTTATGCCAGAATCTGGAACATGATAAAATGAACTCAGTGATGATATTCTGGCTGAATTAAAAGAAAAATTTCTTAAGAAGAGGAGCAATTTTACAGCTTCACAAGTGAACCAGAGAAGTTCAGTCTTCCCTTCACTGTTTGGCTTAATGCAGAGACTGAGCAGCTACCAGTCAGATAATATTTAACTGGGGGGGCCTTGGGGTCTGACGGGGTGAGGGTGGGGTTGTCCATCGACAGAGTGATCGGTTATGGCAGGGGGAAGGGGACAGGGGGCCAAATTATGTGCTGGGAGCCGCCCCGATGTTTACGTCGGTGGCGCTCCGACCCCAGGTCGCTTCCGCTCCCCTGGGGTCTTGGGAGACGTGGTCTCTGGGCTCAGACTGGTATATTTGAATGCCAGGTCCGTAGTCAATAAGTCATCCCTCCTCCGTGAGCTCAGAGAGGAGGAGGCTGCGGACCTGGCGTGCATTACGGAGACCTGGGTGGGCCTGGAGGGGGGTGTCCCTCTGTGTGATTTGTGCCCCCTGGGCTTCCGGGTGCTGTACCGGTCTCGGGCCCAGGGACGGGGCGGAGGGGTAGCCATAATTATTAGAGAGACCCTGTTTCCAAGGGAGGTCACTGTCCCGCAGATGGGCGGGTATGAGACCCTCCTCGTGAGATTGGGCCCGGGTGGTCGGTTGGGTTTGCTGCTAACGTACCTATCCCCCAGCTGCGTGGCGGCGGCCCTGGGGCTGCTCGGCGCCCTCTCGGAGGTGGCGGTGGAGTTCCCTAGGCTTATAGTTCTGGGGACTTTAATCTGCCGTCGCTGGGGGCGTCGGGTTTAACTCAGGAGTTCATGGCATCCATGGCAGCCATGAACCTGACCCAGGTGATCCATGGACCCACCCACGAGGGGGAACACACTTGACCTGGTTTTTATCTCGGGCAGTGGTGTAGTGATCTGGGGAGGGTTCTCCATCTACCCTCCCTTTATCGTGGACTGATCACTATCTCCTGCGGCTGGTTTTTCAATTGGCTGTCCCTCGCTGCTGGGATGAGGAGCCTATCGATGGTTCCGCCCCAGGCGCCTAATGGACCGGATAGGTTTCAGACGGCGCTGGGGTCCTTGCCCGCCTCCCGACCACAGCTCGGCCAAGACGCTGACGGCCGCCTGGCAAAGGCGGCGTCGGAGGCGCTTCGACCGGGTTGTCCCCTTGCGGCCTCTTCCCGCCGTGACCCCGATGGGCTCCTGGTTCTCCGAGAGCTCCGGGGATGAAACGGCAGAGAAGATGCCTGGAGAGCAGATGGAGGGCCAGCCACTCCGAATCGACCGTGTCCAGTTGCGATCCTATATTAGGACCTATCTGGAAGCAATCAGGACGGCGGCGTGCTTACTTCTCGCTCTGATTGCGTCTGCCGATGATCGCCCTGCTGCCCTGTTTCAGGTGACCCGCTCCCTCCTTCAATTGAGGGGGGATGACCCGTTGCAGGGCAGGGCAGAGAATTTAGCTTACATCTGGCGGATAAAGTCGCCAATTCGTGCTGGCTTGGACTCTGATTGGCAGTGGTCTGATGATGGGGTGGCGGTGAGTCTGGTGGATTCTATCTGGGTTGAGTTTGACCTGGTCTCCCTCGATGAGGTGGACAGGATCATGCGAGGCTGTCTTCCACCACGTGTTTATTGGACCCGTGCCCTTCCTGGTTGGTATATGCCTCCAGGGAGGTTACGTGCTGGCTCCAGGCAGTTGTTAATGCTTCTCTGAGTGAGGGAGTCTTTCCTGCCGCCTTGAAAGAGGCGGTGGTGAGGCCCCTCCTCAAGAAGCCTGCCTTGGACCCGGCCGTTTTGAACAACTATCGTCCTGTCTCCAACCTCCGCTTTTTAGCGAAGGTTGTTGAGAGCGTGGTGGTTCAGCAGCTTCCCTTGTTCCTGGAGGAAACTGAGTATTTAGATCCGTATCAGTCGGGCTTCAGGGCCGGACACAGCACGGAGACAGCATTGGTCGCACTGATGGATGATCTCTGGAGGGCTCGGGACAGGGGTTTTCCTCTGTCCTAGTCCTTTAGATCTCTCAGCGGCTTTCGATACCATCGACCATGGTATCCTTCTGCAGCTGCTTAGAGGTTTGGGGGTGGGGGAACCGTTTGTTGGTTCTCCTCCTTCCTCTCAGGCCGCCGCAGTCGGTGTTGGCAGGGGGCAGAGGTCGGCCCCGAGACCCCTCACTTGTGGGGTGCCGCAGGGGTCTGTCCTTTCGCCCCTCCTGTTCAATATCTACATGAAACCGCTGGGTGAGATCATCTGAGGTTTTGGGGTGAGGTATCATCAGTATGCTGATGATACCCAGCTTTATATCTCCACCCCAGGCCAGATCAGTGACGCTCTCCCGTGATGTCCCGTGTCTGGAGGCTGCACGGGTCTGGATGGGTAGTAACAGGCTTCAGCTCAACCCCACCAAGACGGAGTGGCTGTTCTTACCGCATCTCGGTCTTTATTGGATGTACCATCTTTGGTCATGGGGGAGAGGTGTTGCCCCGTGGATAGGGCGAGAAACCTGGGTGTCCTCCTGGACTCACAGCTCGGTTTGGAGGAGCATGTGGGAGCTGTGGCCAGGGGGCTTTTGCCCAGGTTCGGCTGGTTCGCCAGCTTCGCCCTTATTTGGACTGAGATGCCCTTCGAACGGTTACTCATGCGCTTGTCACCTCTAGGATTGACTACTGCAATGCTCTCTACATGGGCTTCCCTTGCGGATGGTCCGAGGCTTCAGCTGGTGCAGAATGCAGCCGCTGCTGGTTGTGATGGGGGTATCCCATACTCCCATGTTACACCCTCCCGTGGCTTGCATTGGTGCTGGTTGCCTCCCGGCGCCTTCAAGGTATTAGTTACAACTTATAAAGCCCTTAATGGCTTGGGTCCAGGGTACTTGGGAACGCCTCCTGCCAGCATCACTTTCCGACGCCTGTTCGCTCTCATAGGAGGGCCTCCTTGGGGTGCCGTCAGTCAGATATTGTAGGCTGGCGGTCCCCAGGGCTAGGGCCTTCTCTGTGGGAGCACCTGCCCTTTGGAATCAGCTCCCCGTCGATCTCCGTTTGGCCCCTGACCTCCGCTCCTCCTCGGGACCTGAAGACTTGGTTGTTCCAACGGGCTGGCCTTGAATGACCCGGGAGGGGGTTGGGTTTATTTTAATTTTATTTGGCTTGTTCATTGTTTAATTTTGTTTTATTGTAAATTTTTCTCTGTTTTAATGTTACGCCTGAGTCCTTAGGGAATAGGGCGGCATACAAGTCGAATAAATAAATAAATAAATAAATAAATTTCTGTAGAGAAGAGGGTTAGGCTATGATAGCTTGGTGACAGCTTAAGAAGAATTGGTCACATGACTAGGGGATGCTGCAATAGTCATAAGTGTGAATATTTTGTTATAAGTCACTTTTTGTCAGTGATGTAACTTTGAATGGCAACTGGATCAACTGTTGTAACTGAAATTATATCATCATCATTCCCATAAGCTATTAAAGAACTGTAAGAAAAGTTTTCAATAATATGTCAGCCAGGAGGTGATCAGACTGGAATTCTTTTTCTTTATTGGTCAACTGTAGTTGGACACCCTAGGAATTTGTCTTCGATGTATATGCTTTCAATGTACATAAAAGCTATAAGTAATAAATCATGATCATAGTTATCATAAAATATATTCATCATAAATCTTAAGATACAACACTTAGAGAAAGTCAGAGGATACTGAATAAGCAATCTGTCAGGGTTCTGACCAATGCCCTAATTAAATCATGAGCCTCAGGCCAAGCTTCAAAGGAAATCCAGTTGTTTATTAGGAGCTTCATGTCAGCACAGACCAAGTGACACCAACTCTGACCTTACTTAATTCGTGCCTTGTCCCTAAACCTGTTTCCCCCTCCCCACCAAGGTGTGTCATCAGTCACATTCCCCAATGAAGCAATTTTGTGGGCTGTAGAAGTCACTCCCTCTGGTCACTGTGGATCTCTGTGGAGATTACTTTGATGTTGATGGCTGGAATGTGCTTTGTTTTGACCTCCACACAGCTGCGAGACTCGATTTCCCATCCCCCTGCCTATGACAATTCGAGAGGAGGTCAGGAATGCTTTGCGAGTTGACACAGTCAACATAAATCATACTAGGAAACTAAATAAAACAGTACAAATCATAAAGATACAGGCAACAAATATAGTCGTAAATCCAGTTTTATCAAAGTGCAGAGGCACTTTGCACTGAGACATGTGGCAAACAAGTTTAATAAATAAATGAATAAATAAAGCCTTCAGCAAGCAATTATTTATTTGTTCACTGAACAACTATCAACTCTCCTCAATAGGAACTTAGCATTTATTTTAGACACAATATCCAATTGATCAATGAGTCAATAATTGATTGGGTATTTTATACAGTTTTTTATATTTAGAAAATATTATTGCCATCTTCCACCCATACATAGGGGTAAATCAAGGTGCCAAGAGTGGGACTCAGAACATGGGATTTTTTTAAATTCACTTTCTAGAAAATCATATCTGTGGACTCTGTTGTTCATCAAGCTTTTAAGATTAATTTGATTCTAAATACAAAAGGGTAAAAATAGTTGACATTTGGCTAATATGCTTGTAATTTTTTTTAAATAAAGTGATTAATTAATGATAGTGATCACTATGAGGCTGAAAGGCATATATGTTTTATCAACAGTAGATAAGATTGGAATTAACAGATTAACAGAGTTGGGTGGGACCTTGGAGGTCTTCTAGTCTGACTCTCAGATCACTCAGGCAGGAAATCCTAGACGATTTCAGACAAATGTCCTATCTCTTCTTAAAAACTTCCAGTGTTGGAGTATTTACAACATCTGGAGGCAAGTTGTTCCACTGATTCTAATTGTCAGGAAATTTCTCTTTAATTCTAGGTTGCTCCTCTCCTTTATCAGTTTCTGTTATGTATGCAGGTTTGAATGTCGTTGGTTAAGTTTGAACTGTTCTTGTAAAATGTCAGAAATGATTGGTTTAAAAAGTGCGGGAAAACCCTGCACTCTGATTGGCTGGCAACTGCGGCTGCTGGCTATAAGTAGCAGCGCAGTCCAGCCAAATTGGGTCTGTTATGAGCTGTAGTCACTAATAAACTCTTCACTGAAGCACTCTGCATCTGACTCTTCATGCAAATCTAACACTGGCGACGAAGGTGGGATCCTTCCCGAAGAGAAGACAATGCGGAGAAGAAGCCAAGAGAGATGGCTGTGCTGAACACACCCCAGCCCCATTCGATCCAACGGCAGAAGACTGGGACTCATATGCAGATCATTTCCAAATGTATTTGGAGGGAAACAATCTCGCGAACATTTCTGACAAGTGGAAGAGGGCGGTCTTTCTTACCCACTGCGGTCTGGCCATTTTCAAGATGGTGAAGGCATTGGCGGGAGCTGCAGACATGAGGGTAATGGACTGGCCTGATTTAGAAAAGTTATTAAGAGCCCATTACGCGCCACAAGTATCGTGCCTCATTAAGAGACACGAATTCTACCGTCGGGATCAAGGGGAAAGCGAAAACGTTAATGACTTCATGGCAAGTTTAAGGGACATTGGGGGTGCATGTGAATTTATCAACTTAGAAGAGGCCATGCGCGATTGATTTGTTCTAGGCCTAAAAGACAAGGTTTTGCAGAGCAAATTATTAATGAAACCTAAGATCACGCTTAAGGAGGCCATAGAAGAAGCTTCTTCAGCGGAAGCTACCAAGTCCTCAGCAGCAGCCATGAAGAAAATTAACAAGGCCGCAAGCCATGCTGATGTGGAAAAATCCACAACAACCCATTGCGAGCAAATAGATTCTGATTCAGACTGTAGTGAGGTGGAGGAAGGAATTTATAGACTCAGAATGGAGAAGAAAAGACCTTGGAAGAAAGAGGCAAGACTTTTATTGCAGAGGTTGTGGGGGGTGCCACCCCTGCACTGAATGCAAGTTTCTTGATACCATCTGCCTCCGTTGTGAAAAAAGAGGTCACCTAGCAAGAGTCTGCAAATCATCCAGAACTCCACCAAGCAGAAAGAAATTTCCTGACAAAGATTTCAAGCATAACAACTTCAGTGAGAAAATGGGGCGCAACACAGAAGCAAATGGGAAGAATGAAACTCATCAGTCACCATTGGTCATTCTTCACCCTTAAGAAGCAGAAAAGTACATGTGAAGGTACTAATTGAAGGAAGGCCTTGTCAAATGGAAGTGGACTCAGGCTCCTATTTATCTATGCTGTCATGGGACACCATTCACAGGCTACTTCCCAACATTCAGAAGAAACATTTCCAGAAGCAAGCACTGACTCTTAAAGACTACCAAGGGAACAAGATTCCAGTAGTTGGAACAAGAGAATTCATCGTGAAGTTCAAAGGCCACACCAAATGTTTGCCCCTGACCATCATGGACAAGGACTGCCCAAGCTTGCTGGGACTTGAGTGGTTCAATCCACTAGGCATCGAGGTGACTGGCATCAATCACATGAGCAACACTGAATGGGAGGAGGCCTTGAAGTCTGAGTTTCCAGAGGTCTTCAGCGACGGATTGGGCAAGTATATGGGGACCCCTATCACTTTCAACCTAGATCCCAAGGTGCCCCCAATTCGCTTAAGGCCCAGAAGGGTCCCATTTGCCTTAAAGGAGTTTTAGAGCCCACTGACCACTCCAGATGGGAGACACCCATAGTCACACCAGTCAAGACTGATGGGTCAGTGAGAATCTGTGGGGACTATAAGGGGACATTGAACCATGCACTTCAACAGAGCACATATCCAGTTCCAGTGGTGCATCATTTATTACATTCACTTGGCAGGGGTACAGTCTTTGCCAAATTGGATCTGGCCCAGGCATATCAACAACTAACAGTTGATGATGCCACTGCAGAGGCCCAAACCATTGTGACTCATAGAGGTGCATTCAAATGTAAAAGGTTACAGTTTGGAGTAACCGTGGCACCAGGCATTTTCCAAAGCCTTATTGAAAGGATGCTCCAAGGACTGCCAGGGGTAGTGCCTTACTTTGATGATGTGTTAATCTCTGCTGAAAATGACACTCAATTACAAGAGAGACTCAGAGAAGTCCTTACCAGATTCAAGAAAGCGGGGTTAAAAGTCAAGGAAGAAAAATGCACTCTTAGAACTGACAAGGTTGAGTTCTTGGGCTATATGATTGACAAGCATGGCATCCACCCTACAGATGCCAAGGTTCAAGCAATCAAAGAAGCCCCTAGACCAAAATGCAAAACAGATTTGCAAGCCTTCCTTGGACTTATTAACTTTTACCACATGTTCCTACCTCAGAAGGCAACCATTGCAGAACCATTACACAGATTGCTTGACAAAAAGTCTGTTTGGGTCTGGGGCAGGAAAGAACAATCAGCATTTAACAGTATTAAAAGACTAATCACGTCTGATGCTGTACTCATACAGTTCTCTGAGAATTTACCTGTTGTACTGACTTGTGATGCATCCCCTTTGGAGTGGGGGGTTTTGAGCCACAGGCTTCCCAGAGGAGGGAAGCCCCTATTGCATTTTACTCTCGCACCTTGACCAAAGCAGAGAGGAATTACAGCCAATTGGACAAGGAAGCATTGGCAATTGTTGCAGCTATCAAGAAATTTCATGAGTATTTATATGGGAGAACATTTACCATTGTCACAGATCACAAACCTTTGTTAGGCATTGTGGCAGGAGACAAACCTACACCCATTATCCTGTCACCAAGAATGCTGAGGTGGACTGAATTTCTTGCTGCTTATTCATACAAACTTATCCACAAGCCTGGCAAGGACATTGGACATGCTGATGCCTTGAGTCGTTGCCCACTTCCTTATCACAAGGAGGACTTTGAACCTGAGGCACACACCTTTTTCCTAGAAACTGTTGCCAAGCTTCCAGTACACGCTGCTGAAATTGCCAGAAGACTGCCAAAGACACTTTATTGGCTCCTGTTATAGGCTGGATTAAGAAAGGTTGGCCTCTTCAAGATCTACCTCACCTTGCCCAACCTTTTAAATCCAGGCAAACTGAATTATCTGTATTAAGAAGATGTATTTTGTGGGGTAACAGGGTGGTTATTCCTGCAAAACTGCAAAGGGAGGTTTTGGAAATGCTACATGAGGGTCATCCTGGTATTGTAAGGATGAAGGGATTGGCCATGAGTTATGTATGGTGGCCAGGTATTGACAAAATGGTTGAAAACTGGGTTGCATCTTGTCCCAACTTTCAGGTAGTCAGGCCTGCCCCACCTGTCACCCCCAAAGAGGAATAGGAATGTCCTAGGGGCCCATGGTCTAGGATTCACATTGATTTTGCTGGCCCTACCAGAGGGCACACCTTCCTTATTACAGTAGATGCATATTCCAAATGGCTAGAGGTAATCCCTATGGCATCCACTACAACTGATGCTGTCATCAAGCACCTTAAAAAGCTTTTTGTAACCCACGGGTTACCTGATGTTCTTGTCTCTGACAATGGCCCTCAATTTACATCCAACCCTTTTGAATCCTATCTAGCACAACTGGGTATCAGACATGCCCTGACAGCCCCTGGGCACCCTTCGGCTAACGGCCGGGCTGAACGCATGGCACATTTTACCAAGGAAAAGCTTCAGCAATTGGGTCCTGGGGACATCACTGAGAAAGTTGAAAACTTCTTAGTGTTCAGCACATCACTCCTAACCCATCAATAACTTATCCCGAGCAGAGTTGTTGATGGGTAGGAAACTTAGGTCTTCCCTTGACCACCTTCATCCCACTTACGCACCCAACGCACCACTAGATTCCACTAGCAAAGTTCGCACATTCAGTGTGGGTGATTCTGTTTATGCTAAGAACCTTATGGGTGAACCTTTGTGGATTCCTGCTGAAATAACTCAAATCACAGGCCCTCGTTCTTACAGGGTACAAACAGAGGATGGAGTCCTCTGGAGCAGGCACATTGATCAGCTTAGATCCAGGTTACCTCAGGAACATCGCAATTGTTCCTCTCTAGTTCCCATACCTAATGCTTTTTCTAGGGGAGGGGAGGAACATGAGGATAATCAGCAAACAAGAATCAACCCCATGTGTAACGAGCCATTATGACAGGAACCATCCCAAAACCTGTCACAATGCCAAAATCCATCCTTACAAGTGGAAGATTGCACATCACTACCTGACTTGGGTGCTGACATTGGGCTGGAGATGGTTGGGAGGAGAGACCAGATTCTAACAATCAAACAGGGTCTTCTTTCACAGGAAGCCCAACTAGGGAAATGTCAACAGACACATTTCCCTCTCACTGGGTGAGAACGTTAAAACTTCTGAACCACGAAGGTCTCAACATACGTAAGAGCCCCACCTATTTAAAAGAATACATTAGATAGGTTGGGGTTTGAGTATGGACTGAACCTAGTGGGGAGGGGTGTTATGTATGCAGGTTTGAATGTCATTGGTTAAGTTTGAACTGTTCTTGTAAAATGTCAGAAATGATTGGTTTAAAAAGTGCGGGAAAACCCTGCACTCTGATTGGCTGGCAACTGCGGCTGCTGGCTATAAGTAGCAGCGCAGTCCAGCCAAATCGGGTCTGTTATGAGCTGTAGTCACTAATAAACTCTTCACTGAAGCACTCTGCGTCTGACTCTTCATGCAAATCTAACAGTTTCCATCCAGGATTTCAAGATCCCTCTCACAGTTATTACTATTGAGCTTTTTCCAGTGGTGTTTTTGATAGGCTGGATTGGGTTTTTTTCTCTTTTGTTCAAAAAATAAGTTAAGCAGTCCTGCTTTCTCCCTGTTGCTTGACAACTTCTTGCCACTTTCTTCCATTAATGGACAAATCATTTCCTTGACTTTTTTTATTGTTTTTATATGTTGAAAGAAGCTTTTGGTTGTTGTTGTTATTTTTGAGCTTTGTCACAAGCCTTAGTTCATTTTGAGGCTTTCCTCACTTCATCTTTGCATGCTCAGGCTATTTGCTGTTATTCTGCCTTAGGAATGTGCTCCTCTTTCCAGTTTTTACACTTGTCCTTTTTGTCTTTCAGTTTATCAGTTTTTTTTATGTAGCCATGTTGGTTTCTATTTGAGAGCTATTATTTTTCTTTCATTGCTATTGCTAGACTGGGCTTTTATTTAATAAATCTTTTACAATAATTTATTTTCCAAAATTTAATGCAATTTTACTGTACTTTAAAATCATAGTTAAGTCCAGAACAGAGAAATGCATATTAACAAGGCTAGGAAGAGAAGCCAAACTGCTTGTCACTTAAGGCTGAAATCTTTTTAATTCCATCCCTCCAATCTTTCTTAAGTAGAAAAATCATTTATTTCAACGTTTGATGCCAAAAGCCAAAGGGAGTGAGTAAATGAACAATCTGCCATTATTTATCTCTCCTAAATCTGTTTGGAATGAGTCAAGGGTTTCATATTTATCTAAGTGAAGCCCAGGAACTATATTGCTAATGTTAACGTCTGCATCCATTTTCATGCATGCTTCATCCTCATATATCTTCTTTCACGTTTCTTCTTTTTCTGCTTAGTCTCTGCCTCAGTCCCAATGTGTGGAAAGTTGTCATCCTGGATTTGTCAAGCGGAAGCGAGAAGGTGAGCCTGCTTGCTGCTATGATTGTATTCCTTGTCCTGAGGGGACCATCGCCATCCATGAAGGTGCGGGACACCAAGGAAAAGGACAGGAATTGTGGAAGTGGATTCATCTGAAATACTGTCGTACAAATACAAGTCAAAAGACAGATCAAAACACTTTTTTTTTGCTAGCAGTTCAGCAGTTTGATTCTCCCCAGCTCAGGGTTGACTCAGCCTTCCATCCTTCCGTTGTTGGTAAAATGAGGATGCAAATTGTTGGGAGCAATTGGCTGACTCCAAACTGCTTAGAGGGGGCTGTAAAAGCACTGTGAAGTGGTATATAAGTCTAAGTGCTATTGCTATTATCTTGAAATCACACAATTTCTTATTTAGAGGGAGGAATAGCAGAAAAACCTTGTGAGAAGGCCTAGGAAGAGATAGGTGGTATAGCAGATTAGACAAGGTTCTCTATTGCCAGAAAAAAAATATCTTCTGCTTTCTAGATTGGATTCCAGATTATTTGCAGAACTAACTTTTTTCTAGTCAATTAGATTTCAAAACATAGGAATCCAGAGTCAAGTATATTTATTTATTTATTTGACTTGTATGCCGCCCTACTCCCTAAGGACTCAGGGCGGTGAACATTAAAACAGAAGAAATTTACAATAAAAAGAATTAAACAGATAAACAAGCCAAATACAGTTAAGAATTAAAAATTTAAAACCCTCAACCCACCCACCCCCAGGGTCATTCCAGGCCGGCCTGTTGAAACAACCCAGTCTTCAGGTCCCGGCAGAAGGAGCGGAGGTCAGGGGCCAAACAGAGATCCACGGGGAGCTGATTCCAAAGGGCGGGCACTCCCACAGAGAAGGCCCTAGCCCTGGGAACCGCCAGCTGACAATGCCTGACCGACGGCACCCCAAGGAGGCCCCTCCTATGAGAGCAAACAGGGCGATCGGAAAATGATGCTGGCAGGAGGTGTTCCCGCAAGTACCCTAGACCCAAGCCATTAAGGGCTTTATAAGTTGTTACTAACACCTTGAAGGCGACCCGGGAGGTGACCGGCAACCAATGCAAGCCGCGGGAGGGTGTAACATGGGAGTATTGGGATACCCCATCACAGCCAGCCGATTCTGCACCAGCTGTAGTCTCCGGATCGTCTGCAAGGGGAGCCCCATGTAAAGAGCATTGCAGTAGTCGATTCTAGAGGTGACGAGTGCATGAGTAACCATTCGAAGGGCATCTTGGTCCAAATAAGGGCGAAGCTGGCGAACCAGCCGAACCTGGGCAAAAGCCCCCCTGGCCACAGCTCCCACATGCTCCTCCAAACCGAGCTGTGAATCCAGGAGGACACCCAGGTTCCTCGCCCTATCCACGGGGGGCAACACCTCTCCCCCCATGACCAAAGATGGTACATCCAATAAAGACCGAGATGCCGGTAAGAACAGCCACTCCGTCTTGGTGGGGTTGAGCTGGAGCCTGTTACTATCCATCCAGACCCGTACCACCTCCAGGCACCGGGACATCACGGAGAGAGCATCACTGATCTGGTCTGGGGTGGAGATGTAAAGCTGGGTATCATCAGCATACTGATGATACCTCACCCCAAAACCTCGGATGATCTTGCCCAGCGGTTTCATGTAGATATTAAACAGGAGAGGCGAGCGGACAGACCCCTGAGGCACCCCACAAGTGAGGGGCCTCGGGGCCGACCTCTGCCCCGCTGCCAACACTCACTGCGAGCGGCCTGAGAGGAAGGAGGAGAACCACCGCAAAATGGTGCCCCCCACCCCCAATCCTCTAAGCCGCTGCAGAAGGATACCATGGTCGATGGTATTGAAAGCCGCTGAGAGATCTAACAGGACTAGGACAGAGGAAAAACCCCTGTCCCGAGCCCTCCAGAGATCATCCATCAGTGCGACCAATGCTGTCTCTGTGCTGTGCCCGGCCCTGAAGCCCGATTGATATGGGTCTAAATAATCAGCTTCCTCCAGGAACAAGGGGAGCTGCTGAACCACCACGCTCTCAACAACCTTCGCTAAAAAGCGAAGATTGGAGACAGGACGATAGTTGTTCAAAACGGCCGGGTCCAAGGCAGGTTTCTTGAGGAGGGGCCTCACCACCACCTCTTTCAAGGTGGCAGGAAAGACCCCCTCACTCAAAGAAGTGTTAACAACTGCCTGGAGCCAGCCGCATGTAACCTCCCTGGAGGCATACACCAACCAGGAAGGACACGGGTCCAATAAACACGTGGTGGAAGACAGCCTCCGCATGATCCTGTCCACCTCATCGAGGGAGACCGGGTCAAACTCAACCCAGATAGGATCCACCAGACTCATCGCCACCCCATCATCAGACCACTGCCAATCAGAGTCCAAGCCGGCACGAATTCGAGCGACCTTATCCGCCAGATGTAAACTAAATTCCTCTGCCCTGCCCTGCAAAGGGTCATCCCCCTCCCTCAATTGGAGAAGGGAGCGGGTCACCCGAAACAGGGCCACAGGGCGATCATCGGCGGACGCAATCAGAGTGGAGAAGTAAGCACGCCTCGCCGCCCTGATTGTTTCCAGATAGGTCCTGATATAGGCTCGCAACTGGACACGGTCGAATTCGGAGCGGCTGGCCCTCCATCTGCTCTCCAGGTGTCTTCTCTGCCGTTTCATCCCCCAGAGCTCCTCGGAAAACCAGGGGGCCCATCGGGGTCTACAGCGGGAAAGAGGCCGCAAGGGGACAACCCGGTCGAGCGCCTCCGACGCCGCCTGTTGCCAGGCGGCCATCAGCGTCTCGGTCGAGCTGTGGTCGAGGGAGGCGGGCAAGAACCCCAGCGCCATCTGAAACCTCTCCGGGTCCATTAGGCATCTGGGGCGGAACCATCATATAGGCTCCTCATCCCAGCAGCGAGGGCAGCCAATTGAAAGACCAGCCGCAGGAGATAGTGATCTGACCACGATAAAGGGAGGGTAGATGAAGAACCCTCCCCCAGATCACTGCACCACTGCCCCGAGACAAAAACCAGGTCATTAAGAAGTGCCATCTGTCAGGACGCAGGAAATGTGTCTAGAAAGATTAACTTATTAATTATCTGCAAATTGTACAAGAAATCATTCAGGTTCCAGGACTTCTTTCAATTTCATAAACTATAAAAATGTTGCTGACTTTTTAAAAGAAAGTATTATTCTTATATTTTTTGTGAAAAGATTTTAAGCAACACTAATCAGAAAATACTGCTGGTAACCAATATTTCCCAAGAAGGAATTCCATGAAAAGTACAGAATATTTTTTAAAATGTTGTTTTTTTATTTTATTCAGATGCAGAAAAATGTACCACATGTCCAGATGAAAAATATCCAAATGAGGACAGAATCCAATGTATCCCTAAAGTTATATCCTTCCTTTCTTATGAAGAATACCTGGGAATCATTCTGGTCTCTTTTGCCCTATTCTTGTTCTTAACCACAGGTGTTGTTTTAATCATATTCATTAAACATCTAGAAACTCCCATTGTCAAAGCCAACAACCGAGACCTCTCTTACATCCTCCTGGTCTCCCTCTTGCTTTACTTCTTGTCTCCTTTTCTCTTCATTGGGCAACCAAGGGAAGCCACTTGCCTTCTCCGACAAACAGTTTTCAGCATTGTCTTCTCAGTTGCCATTTCTTCTCTCTTGGCCAAAACCATCACAGTGGTGCTGGCTTTCCTGGCCACAAAACCAGGAAACCGAGTGAAGAGATGGTTGGGGAAGAGCTTGGCCAACTCCATCATCCTTTTTCGTTCTAGTGTCCAAATTACGATCTGCTCCATCTGGCTTGGAGTTTCTCCCCCATTCCATGACTCAGACTTTCATTTCCAGCCTGGAGAGATCATCCTGCAATGCAATGAAGGTTCTGTTGTCATGTTCTACATAACCCTCAGCTACATGGGCTTCCTGGCTGCCATCTGCTTCACGGTGGCTTTCCTGGCCAGGAATCTCCCTGGAGCCTTCAATGAAGCCAAACTGATCAGCTTCAGCATGCTGGTCTTCTGCAATGTCTGGATCTCCTTCCTACCCACCTACCTGAGCACCAAGGGGAAATACATGGTGGCTGTGCAGGTCTTCTCCATCTTGGCCTCCAGTGCTGGTCTGCTGGGCTGCATCTGCATCCGCAAGTGCTACATTATCATTCTGAGGCCAGACTTGAATACAAAGGGGCATTTTACAACCAGAAGAAAATTATAAATGGGAATTAGAGGAATTTCCACTCTCAACACATTCCAGCAGATCAAGCGTAAAAATTGTTCCAAGCTGTCCCCTATAGATAAGCTGGTGCAACAATTTTGAGTTGAAATAATCAAGGGGCAATTGGAAGATAGTGTCCTCCATCCTTATCCAGGATAATTGAAAGATGTGGATAATCTGGATTGTCCACCTGGTCAAAGTATGTAGAAATAAAATAAAATGGAAACTGAAATACAGCCATATAAGAGTTTTACAAAACAATTCCTAAAGAATCAAGACTATGCATATTTAAATGTCCCATAAATCTGTAAGAGAGGGAGGTGGGCTTGGGCATAAAATTACTAAATTGCAACAATTCATCCATCTCATTCTTCTGATGGTAAACACTCCAGAGTTATTTGGAAGGGACTTTGGAGGTGTTCTCATCCAACCCCCTGCTCAGACAGGAAACCATTTCAGACAAATGGATGTCCAATCTCTTTCTAAAAACCTCCAGTGTTGGAGCACCCACAACTTCTGAAGGCAAGTTGTTCCACTGATAGATTATTCTGTCATGAAATTTCTCCTTAGTTCTAGATTGCTTTTCTTCTTGATTACTTTTCATCTGTTGCTTCTTGTCCTACCTTCTGGTGCTTTGGAGAATAAGTTGACTCCCTCTTCTTTGTGGCAGCCCCTCAAACATTGGAAGACTGCTATCATGTCACCTCGCTCCTTCTTTTCATTAGACTAGATGTACCCAATTTCAGCAACCAATCTTTATATGTTTTACTTCCAGTCCCCTAATCATCATTGTTGCTCTTCCCTGCCCTTTTTCTGGAGATTCAACATCTTTATTACATTATGGCAACCAAACCTGATTGCAGTATTCCATGTGTGATCTTACCAAGGCACTGAGAGATAAAGATGGATCCTGGTCTGATTCAGAAGACCTGTTCTTAACTTTAAACAGGCCAGTAACATGCTTCTAATTGAGCCCATATTTGTGGGGCAGTTGCGTCAGGTGAAAAAATAATCTGCAATTCAGTGTCCATTGACAACAATAATATTTATTTATTTATTTATTTATTTATTTATTTATTTGACTTGTATGCCGCCCCCTCTCCAAAAAGGACTCGGGGTGGCTCACAGCTAAAACCACACAATAAATTAATTAAATAAAACCATATTAAACAAACCAAGTCAAATTCATATAAAATCCCCACAATTTAAAACAAAAACACCCCACCCCCAGGAGGTCAGCACAGCCTAGACTGTCCAAACAGCCAGGTCTTTAAGTCATGGTGGAAGGTGAGAAGATCAGGGGCCAGACGGAGCCCCAGGGAAAGCTGGTTCCACAAAGTGGGAGCTGCCGCAGAATAGGCCTTCCCCTGGGACACCGCCAAGCGACACTGGGTCACAGGTGGTACCCCAAGGAGCCCCTGTCTGTGCACTCATACAGGGCGGTTGGCATTCGATGCCGGCATGTTGTGCATGCTTTAGTATCCAAGTCTCTTATGTCAGGAGGCCAAGGTTGTGGTGGAGGATTAAAAACCATACAGTGGGTACCTTCTCTACAAAGTAAAATGCCAACTTCACTGACCCATGCCTTGTAATTTTGTCCTGAGCACTTTAATTTTGAATCACCAGTCAGTGGAGTGATAGAAGATTGCAGAGGAACATGCATAATTTGCACTGGTTGAGCAATACCTGCTTGGCCACCAGGGCGCACTGGAACTGGCACTGGTGTTGGCACTGGTTGACCTGCTAAAAACATTTGCGGCTGTGCCATTGCTGGTCTAACCTGTGGTTGCATGTGGATTTGTTGCTGTTCAGCTGCTATTGGTATTTGAGCACCACCAATTTGGCCTGCTGGAGGTGCTGGCATCTGCATCTGAGGCATTTTACTAGCAGCTATATCAAAAAAATGAGCTGATGCAATTTGGGTAGCCACAGGACGCATTTGCATAACTGGAGATATAATATCTTGTAGAACAGATTTCATCATGGACATACCAGCAAAAGATTTTTGTAATATTTTTTATGATCATGTATTGCATGCATTTCATCAGCAGATGGTGCTACAGCATTAGAAAACACAGGAGCTCTTGCTGAGTCAGGGATAAGACAAACCACATGATGTAGGCACAGCACTCTGCTCTGATTGGTCTGACACCACACCCATGTGACCAACTTGTGGGTGGTCCCTTGGCTTCCAAGAAGAAGGCAAGATGGAGGGCTCAGGAAATTGAACCACACCCATATCTGGTTAAAGGGATGATGCAAAAGCCCTAGCCAGCTTTATATTTTGTTCATAACATTCAATTTCTCTCAAAAAACCATGCATAAGCTTCTGATGCATTGTCTGATCTGGAGGTATTGCAGAATAAAGGATTTCACCTTTCTCTTTGGGTGAAAAATGCTCAGCTGACTGTAAAACTTTAGGCTTTGCTGCAAGTAATTCATAATCTTGAGCATATGTTTTTTCAGACTAAGCTTTCTCTTGGGAAGTAGCACAGCATGTATCATAGGTATAGGAATGATTTACAGACCTGATCTCTTGTTGCTCTTCCATGGCAGCTTTTTCCAGACTCGAAGCAGAAGAATGTAGGAGGGACTGCCATAAATCATCCTCAGACAGAGCCCTTCATCCTTTCATCTTTGCTTTCTTTCGAGGCATATCGAGGAATCACCAATTCCTCGGAATTCTGTGAACTAATTGACTAATAGCCTTATCAGCACAACGAGCAAAAAAAAACCATAATTAATCTTGAAGCTTTGAAAAAAAAACCTGCCTCTGCTACCATTGTCAAAGGCTTCAAAAAACCTTGTGCCAGGGAGTAAAAATCTTCCAAAACATCCCTGTTAATTAGAGGTGATAGACTGTGCTTTTCTTTGCTGTCAATGCTGATAAACTTAGACCTGGAAAGCAATCTAAGAAACATTTTTTATTTATAAAATAAGAAAACCTAAATGGAGCTACATACTTGCAGCTTCCTCAATCTCTCACCAAGGCATATAGAAAAAGAACAAAGGAAAAGTATAACGGAATTTACAGGAAGTGAAGTATAAACTTTTTACACATGCGCAGTAAATCAAAACATCACAAGACTTTCTTATCTCATTACTATGGAGACAAGATAACGCAGTGCTGGCTAGCAGACACCTGCTTGCTATAATATGAGCTTAGAAGCTGAAACAGACAAACCAAAAAAAACCGCAGTGACAGTTCCACTGATAGATTATTCTATCATGAAATTTCTCCTTAGTTCTAGATTGCTTTTCTTCTTGATTACTTTTCATCTGTTGCTTCTTGTCCTGCCTTCTGGTGCTTTGGAGAATAAGTTGACTCCCTCTTCTTTGTGGCAGCCCCTCAAACATTGGAAGACTGCTATCATGTCACCTCGCTCCTTCTTTTCATTAAACTAGAAGTACCCAATTCCAGCAACCAATTTTAACATTTTTTACTTCCAGTCCCCTAATCATCATTGTTGCTCTTCTCTGCCTTTTTTTCAACATCTTTATTACATTGTGGCAACCAAGGCTGGATGCAGTATTCCAAGTATGATCTTACCAAGACACTGAGACATAAAGATGGATCCTGGCATGATTCAGAAGTTCACAGCCTTCCTCATCCTTAGATTAACTAGTTTTCAATTTTTTTAACTCTAATTGTTCATTTTTTAAATTTGTTTGTCTTCGCTGTGTTCTCCTTTGAATGATGTATTTTGTTGACAGCTGGTCTAAGAGTAAATATATTTTTAATTTTTAATTTACAATCTTGCACAGAACAGTGGGCTGAATTCAATTCCTGTGGGCCTCTTTCACATCTGTGCTTCTAGTTATAATCTTTTTTGCTTTATTGTATCCCTGGAATTTTTCTTACTTAAGCATCATACCAATTTTTTGTAGGTGGGTTGACAAATGTTTACAAAAAATAAGTAGGGGGAAAGCAATAATCTTTACAAAAACTTAAATAGTTTAAATTGTCAAAAAAGATATCAACAAATACCTTTTTCACAGCAGTTATAAGTACAATGATATTTTAACCTCCATCTTCCTAAAGTTACCTTGTGACTCTTTTATCTCTACTTTCCTCTGTATGAAAACCATAAATCACAACTTCATTTTTAACCAAAAAGTCCATAATGGGTTTCCAATCACCAATACAAGTAGCCTTTTCCCTATTCAAAGTAGGCAGTTTGTCCATCTCAAGAAGTTCAGTCACTTTCACAAGCCATTCCTCCCTGGTGTTCCATGGCATATTCCTAACTGATCTTCCATCAGTCCTCAAAGAAAATATTGAACATTTATCTTTAAAATCCTCTGTATCACCTTTTCTACATGTCCATCAAGCATAATAAAATGTCCCTTCACATTTTTCAACATTTCAGCTTTTCAATTTAAAAATGCCCATGATGTAATATCTAGAAATCTGCTTTAGTAGAATTGGTTTGAGAACCTTTATCAATGTAATTTCTTTCATCTTTGTTCTTAGTGCTCCTCATCTTACTATTTAGCTCTTTCCCAAATTGAAGTGGGTAGAAAGAGCAAAATGTTCAGAACCCTTAAAAAGACAGCATTATGGGGAGCTTCTGGATTTCTCAGTGAACTTGTCCATTTCCTTTGGACATTCTCCTCCCAGATCACAACACCAGACCATGCACCAGGCACTTTATTTATTTATTTATTATTTATTTATTTATTAATTTGACTTGTATGCCGCCCCCTCTCCGAAAGGACTCGGGACGGCTCACAGCTAAAAATACAACAATAAATAAATTACCTAAAAAACATATTAAACAATTACAAGCCAAATTAGAATTAAAACCCCAAAGTTAAAACAATCAAACCCCCCAGAGGGTCAGCACAGCCCGGACTGTAAAAATAGCCAGGTCTTTAAATCGTGGCGGAAGGTGCGGAGATCAGGAGCCAGCTGGAGCTCCAGTGGAAGAAGATTCCATAAAGTGGGAGCCACCACAGAATAGGCCCTCCCCCGGGTCGCCGCCAAGCAACATTGAGTTGCAGACAGCACCCCAAGGAGACCCCGTCTGTGTGCCCATACAGGGCAGTTGGTATTTGATGCTGGGAGGAGTCGTTCTCGTAAATATCCTGGACCCATGCCATGTAGGACTTTGAATGTTAACACCAAAACCTTGAATCTCACTCTCGCCCAGTCAACAGATTCCATCGTTGGTGATAGGGGGAGAGGTGTTGCCCCCTGTGGGCAGGGCTCGGAACCTGGGAGTCCTCCTGGACTCACGGCTCAAATTGGAGGAGCAGGTGGGGGCCGTGGCCAGGGGGGGCTTTGCCCAGATCCAGCTGGTTCGCCAGCTGCGCCCATATCTGGACCGAGATGCCCTGCGCATGATACTCAGGCGCTCGTCATTTCCCGACTCAACTACTGTAAAGCTCTCTACTTAGGACTGCCCTTGCATACCACTCGGAGGCTTCAACTGGTGTAGAATGCGGCCACGTGGGTAGTGATGGGAGCTTCCCGATACTCCCATATTACACCCCTCCTCCGTGGCCTACATTGGCTTCCAGTTGCCCTCTGGGTGAGATTCAAGGTGTTGGTATTAACATTCAAAGTCCTTTACGACTTGGGTCCGGGGTACTTGCAGGAGCATGTCCTGCCAATATCGAATACCGACCGCCCTGTGCGTGCGCACAGATGGGGACTCCTCGGGGTGCCATCAGCTAGACAATGTTGGCTGGCGGTGCCTCGGGGAAGGGCCTACTCTGTTGTGGCCCCCGCCTTGTGGAACCAACTTCCTTTGGAGCTCCATTTGGCTCCTGATCTTCGCTCTTTCTGCCACGATTTGAAGACCTGGTTGTTTGAACAGGCTGGGCTGGACTGACATCCTGGGGAGGGGTTAAATTTATTTTAATTGTTTTACTGATTCGGCTTGTTTGGTTTAATTTCTTTTTAAAATATTTATTGTTGTCTTTTAATTGTGAGCCGCCCCGAGTCCTTCGGAGAGAGGGCGGCATACAAGTCCAATTATAAATAAATAAATAAATAAGTTCAGCCTTTTGAAAGACAATAAGAAACCACAAATTTCAACAGCTATCCTTCCTCCTCTCCCCTGGGAAAAAACTACATATTGGCAAGGGCAGATATCTGACCATAAAGAGGAATTCCTTCCATCTCGGGAGGCCGAGACTCTGGGAGTAGAAGTTGAAGGCCATACAGTGGGGAAACTTTCTCACTTTCCCTGTTCCTCACTTCAGGATGGATCTGTCTATCCCCTGAGCTCTCTCCTCTCACTCAATCCAAGTTCTCCATTCAAAGCCAAGCTGCACATATCAAGTGACAGTTCATTTCCATCTGTTCTCCAGGTAAGAAATGTAACCTCAACAATAAATCACCCAGATAAACCAGGAACACAGGTCTCCCAACTGCTCCTCAAATCACTTGTGTGTGTGTGGAGGTGTCACACAAAGCCTGAGAGATGGGAATGTCAGATGGGGCCCATCTCACTAAGTACATCCATAAAAGCAGAGAAAGGGCCACTGTGTATTTCTAAACCAGTTTCTTGGTAAGTCTGGCAAGAAATGAGATCACACCATACAGCATGCTGTGAGCACTACCACCATCTCAGCTGCAAACTTCACCCCCATTCTTTATTCAATAAACTATGAAACTTCAAAATATAAAAGGATTTCAGTATTTTCCATAAACATTGAAGGACAACAGAGAGTCAAGGAAAATACAATTTTCTATCCCTTCTGTAAATTTCTCCCTATATACTCAAGATTATAGTCTATAGACTGCCACATTCCTGCCTCTTAGCTCTCATCCAAAAAATTATACTTCTAGAACAGTTGGAAATGAAATGTCACTGCAGACGCAAGGAATTTTGAAATCAGCTCCAAATTAGGATTTATATCGGGAGATCTCATAGAAAAGAAAATCACAAGGAAGACCTGCTCTTAACATTAGGCAGGGTTCAAGGGTGCAGACGGTATCAGAGAGCATTAGAGTTAAGTGTCAAGAACCTAGGCTGCCACCAAACTGCATAGCTCTGGGTGATCTTCTGTAGCATTCTCTGGAGACCATATGCCACAATGGTGGACAGCAGAAGTCAATTCCCTGCATATTGAAGCATCTTCCTCCAGCATCATTTTCTGGACATGTCCTGACAGGAAGGTTGACAACCATTGTAGAAGAGTGTCTCCAGGGATGTATCTGTAACATTTCACAAAAATCCTTTTCTCCAGCTGCCTCTCTCTACACGGAGCCCTGGAAGAGGTCCTGAGTACAAATTATCACTCACAATAATTATCATAATCCCAGTCAGTGAGACATCTACTGCTACTTTTCCAGTGACTGCTATTGATATAACACCAGACTGTAGTAACTTGGAATGGATCTTGCATCAGAAAAAGATATAAGGCTCTACTCATGCTGAATGGTTTGCACAAGATTTAGGACACAGGTAGGGGCTGTGTTGCCGAATGTACCTTTCTCTCTTTTCCAGATGAAGCTCAATTTTTTTCTGTCTGGAAAAGGAAACCATGCAATATTCCATTTTCTGAGGGTGCTTTGGAAAAATCTAACTCTTCTTTGGGAACAGGTGCTTGATTCAGTTCCATGAATTATGGACCTCCTGCTTCTGATTTTGATGCTACTGGTGTCCCAGACAGTCTCTGGGAAGCTTAGAATGAAGTGCCCACTGAATATGGTGCACCTGGATAGAGAAAGACCATGGAGCTACTACAGGCCAGGAGACCATCTGATCGGTGTAGTCACCAGTGCAGTAACACTAAACCAGAAAATGTTGTTTTTCAACCTGCTTCCTTATACTTGGTCTTACTTGTAAGTGATTCAGTATATTCCTTCCATCTGAAGTTCTAACACTCTCATTCTTTTCTCCTTACCATGCTTACTCCTATATTTCAGGAAGTGATTAATTTTATTGACTGATCAGATTTTTGTGGGTTTTCTCTTTTGTCTTATTTAGGGGAAGAGATACAAGTAGAAAGATGGAGCAGAAAAAAATACCTGAAAGAAGTACAAATTATTTTTCCTCTCCACATCCAATCTTGAATGCACGACTTGAATACTGATTTTTGTTTAAAGTAGTGATAGTTGTAGTTAAATTTTCATATATTTAAAAACTGCTCATTGATATTCAATGCCTGATCCTTATAGGAATAGAGGATGATTTGTTTTTAGAACAGTTTTTCTAGGTCACTTATGAAATATCCTCTTCCTTTTATGATGGTTAAACTTTAAAAAATGAAATTTTGCAGACTGGCTACTGTGCTGATGAAAATTATTGCTGCTATAAATAATGGACTATTTGTGCTTTTTATCTGCTTCCCATTTGTTCAACATTTACAAATATTAAATTTGATGGGTGACTATCATTTACCTCTGCTTTTCAATCAGTATTGGCTTCAGACTTAATAGTCATGTTTTTTATGAAGAGGATGAAATTTTAAAAAAATTGTATTACTGCTGTTGATGCTTTTTTCACACTAGTGAACCTTATACTACCAAAGGAATAGAACGCTTTGCAACTGATCAACAAGAATATTGAGTTACTGTGCAATCTTACACTGGGCTATAACATCCATGACAACTATTTGAACACACTTGGCACTTCAGAAGTCTTGCTGGACATGCTCTCTCCAGGAGAAGCCAATGTACCAAACTACAGCTGTGGAAGAAAGGACAACACTTTGGCTCTTCTTGATGCAGCTGACAGGGAGATTTCCATCCAGATGTCAACATTAGTAGGCCCCTACAAATTCCCACAGGTTTGTATGTGTGTTTCTCTATATATTAAGAGCCTTGGTAGCTCAGGCTGTTAAATGCCTGCTCTTAAGATCCAGCTGCCTACAATTATTGTAGGCTCGAATCCCACCAGGCTCAAGGTTGACTCAGCCTTCCATCCTCTCAGGGTAGGTAAATTGAGGACCCAAGATTGTTGGGGGCAATTAGCTGACCTTGTAAAAAAATGCCGCTTAGTAATAAGCAGGCATATACAATGGAATGAAGGCTATTGCTGAGCACACTGGGTTGTATCCCAGAAATTGTAAGCCGCCCTGAGTCTTCGGAGAAGGGCATATAAATGTAATTAAAATAAAATAAAATAAATAAAATAAATATATAGTAAAGTGAATGGGGTGGTAGTTGGTGCAGGATAGATTCAACTATATCTTCTCTGTTGTTAGTCGCAAAGACATGTCCAATCCATCATGACCCCATGGACAATGTTCCTCCAGGCCATCCTGTTCTCTTCCATCTTCTGAAGTCCATCCAAGCTCAGATAACCACCCAGCCGCCCTGTTTCGGGTTACCCGCTCCCTCCTTCGTTTTGAGGGAGGGCCAGACCCATTGCGGGGTAGGGCTGAGGAGTTTGGTCAATATCTGACGGATAAGATCACTGATTGGACGGTTGTCCTCTGATTTGCAGTGGTCGGAGGAACAAGTTGCAGGTAGTCTGGCCACTGTTATCTGGGATGAGTTTGATCCTGTCTCCGAGGATGAAGTGGACAGGATTATGCGCACTGAGTTCCACCACATGTTTGTTGGACCTGTGTCCCTCCTGGCTGACTTATGCCACCAGGGAGGCCACCTGCGGTTGGCTCCGGGCAGTTGTCAATGCTTCACTGAGGGAGGGTGTCTTTCCCTCCACCTTGAAGAAGGCGGTGGTGAGACCCCTCCTGAAGAAGCCTGCCTGGACCCGACCGTGTTAGACAACTTTCGTCCGGTCTCCAACCTTGCTTTTGGAGAAGGTTGTTGAGAGTGGTGGCTCAGCAGGTTCCGCTTTTCCTGGATGAAGCGGACTACCTGGATCCGTACCAATCGGGCTTCCGACCGGTTACAGCACGGAGACGGCATTGGTCGCACTGATGGATGATCTCTGGAGGGCCCGGGACAGGGGTTTTTCCTCTGTCCTGGTCCTATTGGACCTCTCAGCGGCTTTCGATACCATCGACCATGGTATCCTTTTGCGCCGCCTCGGGGTTGGGAGTGGGGGCACTGTCCTTCAGTGGTTCTCCTCCTACCTCTCGGGCGTGCAATCGGTGTTGGTGGGAGGGGTTGGGTGACCCCAAGGGCTCTCTTTTGTGGGGTCCCGCAGGGGTCGGTCCTTTCCCCTCTCTTATTTAATATCTACATGAAACCGCTGGGTGAGATCATCCATGGTTTTGGGGTGAAATTCCATCAGTACGCTGATGATACTCAGCTGTACCTTTCCACCCCGAACCAGATCAGTGATGCCCTCTCCCTGATGTCCCGGTGTTTGGATGCAGTACGGATCTGGATGAGTAGGAACATGCTCCGACTCAACCCAGCCAAGACTGAGTGGCTCTGCATCGCCTCGGCCCAGTCAAGATTGTCCATCTTTGGCCATAAGGGGAGAGATGTTGCCCCCTGTGGATAGGGTGCGGAATCTGGGGGTCCTCCTGGATGCATGGCTCCAGTTGGAGGAGCAGGTGGGGGCCGTCGCCAGGGGGGCCTTTGCCCAGCTCCGTCTTGTTCGAGAACTTCGCCCTTTTTGGACGAGACGCCTCTGCGGTCACTCATGCCCTTGTTACCTCCAGACTAGATCGCTTTTTAGATCACTTTTTAAGGGGGTTAAGGAGAGGGGTGGGTTGTGAGGAGGAAACTCAGCATGGCCCAGGGCAGGATCATGATGGGGGGTGGGGGGGGCCTGCGGGGCCCCAGGGGGGAGAGTGGGAGCGTTGATCTCCAGGGTGGTTGGGCTCAGCAGGGGACGATGCAGCACGGGGCCAGATCAAGTTAGGGGAGCGCGCCCCCGATGTCTTCGTGCAGTGGCCTGCTCCAACCCTGATGCCTCCTCCCAATGCCCTGGGGACCCAGGATCTAGGGCCCCTGGACTCTGACTGGTGTACTTTAATGCCAGGTCCATGGCTAATAAGGCAACCCTCCTCCGTGAGGGAATCGAGGAGGAGGCTGTGGACCTGGCCTGCATCACTGAGACCTGGGTGGGCCCAGAGGGTGGAGTCCCTCTAGTGGATTTGAGCCCCCCAGGTTTTCAGGTGTTGCACCAGTCATGAGCCCAGGGGAGGGGTGGGGGGGTGGCTGTTGTTATTCGGGAAAGCTTGATTCCAAGGGAGGTCGCTGTTCCAGAGATAGGTGGGTGCGATGCTCTCCTCTTGAGATGCGGGTCTGAGAGTCAGATGGGCTTGCTGCTTACATACATTTCCCCCAGCTGTGTAGCAGCCACCCTGCCTGGGCTGCTCGACGCCGTCTCGGGGGTGGCGGTGGAGTTCCCAGGGCTTATTGTTCTGGGTGACTTCAACCTGCCTTCCCTCAGGGTGGCATCGGGTTTGGCCCAGGAATTCATGGCCTCCATGGCAGCCATGGATCTGACTCAGGTGATTAATGGCCCGACTCACGAGGGGGGCAACATGCTCAACCTGGTTTTTGTCTCGGAGCAGTGGCGTAATGATCTGGGGGGTGGCGATTTTACTATCCACCCCATTCCATGGTCAGATCATTATCTCCTACAGTTGGTTTTCCGACAAGCTGCCCCACACTGCTGGGATGAGGAGCCACTTAGATGGTTCCGCCCCAGATGCCTGATGGACCCGGAGAGGTTCCAGGCAGAACTGGGTTTTTTTCCTACATCCCTGGTCCACAGCTCTGCCGAGGCCCTGGCGGCCGCCTGGCAATGGGAGGCTGTGGGGGCCCTCGACAGAGTTGTCCCGATGCATCCCCTTACTCATCGCAGATCCCGTGTGGCTCCCTGGTATACCGAGGAGCTCCGGGAGATGAAGCGACATAGAAGGGGTCTAGAGAGCAGGTGGAAATCGATCCGTTCCACATCTGACCGAGCCCAGTTGAGAGCCTATATTAGGACTTATCTGGTAGCTGTGAGAGCTGCGAGAAGGGTTTATTTCTCCACTATCATAGCATCCACAGGAAACTGCCCAGCTGCCCTGTTTGGAGTCACCCGCTCCCTCCTTCAGCCAGGAGCTGCAGTGGATCCCTTGCGGGGTCTTGCTGAGGAATTTGGTCAATTCCTGCAGGATAAGATAGCTCCGATCTGGGAGGGGTTGAATTCCAATTTGCAGTGGTCTGATGCTGAGGGTGCAAGTGGTCTGGCCAATGCAATCTGGCCGGAGTTCGATCCTGTTTCTGAAGATGAAGTGGACAAGATTATGTGATGGCTGAGTTCCACCATATGTTTGTTGGACCCATGCCCTTCCTGGTTGGTTTATGCCTCCAGGAGGTGACATGCGCTGGCTCCAGGCAGTGGTCAATGCTTCTTTAGGGGAGGGCACCTTTCCTGCCGCCTTGAAGGGGCAGAGGTCAATGCCAAGGGCTCTCATGTGTGGGGTCCCTCAGGGGTTGGTCCTCTCGCCCTCCTGTTCAACATCTATATGAAGCCGTTGGAGATCATCCATGGCTTTGGGGTGAAGTATCATCAGTACATCTCCACCCCAGGCCACATCAATGATGCCCTCTCCATGATGTCCCATTGTCTGGATGCGGTACAGATCTGGATGGAGAGAAACATGCTTCGGCTCAATCCAGCTAAGACAGAGTGGTTGTGCGTACAGACATCTTGGCCCAGTCAGGAGATTCCATCTTTGGTCATGGGGGGAGAGGTGTTGCCCCCCGTGGATAGGGCACAGAATCTGGGGGTTCTCCTGGACTCATGGCTCAGATTAGAGGAGCAGGTGGGAGCCGTGGCCAGGGGGCTTTGCTTAGGTCCGGCTGGTTCGCCAGTTATGCCCATACCTGGACCGAGATGCCCTACGCACAGTTACTCAGGCATTTGTCACCTCCCAGCTCGACTACTGCAACGCTTTCTATTTAGGATTGCCCTTGCATACCATTCGAGGCTTCAGCTGGTGCAGAATGTGCCCGTGGGTTGTGATGGGACTCTCCCAGTACTCCCATGTTACGCCCTCCTGCTGCCTGCATTGGCTACCGGTTGCCCTCCGAATGAGATTCAAGGTTTTGGTATTGACATTCAAAGTCCTACAAGACATGGGTCCGGGCTATTTACGGGAGCGTCTACTGCCAGCATCGAATACCAACCGCCCTGTATGAGCACACTGGCGGGGACTCCTCGGCAAGCCGTCTGTGACCCAGTGTCATTTGGCGGTAACGCAGGGGAGGGCCTACTCTGTGGCAGCTCCCGCTCTGTGGAACCAACTACCTCTGGGGCTCCGCCTGGCCCCTGACCTCCGCACTTTCCACCATGATTTAAAAACCTGGTTGTTTGAACAGGCCGAGCTGTGCTGACTCCTCGGGGCGGGGTGATTTTACAATGTAAATTATAAATGGGTTTTTAGCTTAATTTGGCTTGGTTAATTTAATTCTATTTTAGATAATTAATTTATTGTGTTGGTTTTAATTGTGAGCCGCCCCGAGTCCTTTTAGGAGAGGGGGCAGCATACAAGTCAAATAAATAAATAAATAAATAAATAAATAAATAAATAAATAAATAAATAAATAAGTTTATCTTCTAATGATTTGCCCTCTAAGCACTGGTGGGAATGATCTTTGTGGTTTTTTGGTTGGGCTTTTAGGTTTTTGGCAGTTTCTTGATTGGGGTATTTACTTCTTGATTGTTGGTTTGATGTTAACCTACATCAATTAACCAACATCATGTTAATCAACATAAATTAACATAATTAATTATTGGTGTAAATTGAAAGCTATGGAAACTACAGACTCCCAAAATTTTGTCTGTTAGAGCAGATAAATTTAAATTAGAAACCTCTCGGCTCATACAACTGAAAAGGTATATGAGGAACTATGGTCTCCTATGTCTTGCACAATTGGGAAGAAAGTAAAAAAAAAAAGGCTGCACAAAGCCTTAGATATAGAAGTGGACATTGATATAGCAATCTTAAAAAAACAGACATGGCCCTTTATTGGAACAATGTACTTCAGTCAACATTTGTACATGTGAGTCCAACTGCATTAAATTGTAGGGGTGATAGAGAAATATGATTTTTTTTTTAATTACATTTATATGCCGCCCTTCTCCGGAGACTCAGGGCGGCTTACAATTTTTGGGATACAACCCAGTGTGCTCAGCAATAGCCTTCATTCCATTGTATATGCCTGCTTATTACTAAGCGGCATTTTTTACAAGGTCAGCTAATTGCCCCCAACAACCTTGGGTCCTCATTTGCATTTTGATTGTTTTCTTTTTTGCTTCATTTGCTTCTCATGTTCCATTTTTATATAAAGTCTTCTTAATATTCTGTGTTTAATAGTTTAAACAATATCTAATCAACAATCTATTCTAAAATGTTTATCAAAACAAAGTTCAATTGAATAAAAACTCATATTTTGGACATGACCTATATAACAGGTCAAGTTAAACAGGATTATAACACAGCATTCTTTATTGCGTTTCCAGATCAGTCAAAGAATGGCTTCAAAGACTCTGAGCAATAAAAATAAATTCCCTTTTTTCCATCAGATGCTCCCCAAAGAAGGGTTTCAATATTCAGCAATTGTCCGAGTGCTCCTGCACTTCAGATGGACCTTGATTGGTCTCCTTGCTCCAGACACAGAGGAGGGAGAGAATTTCCTGAGGATTTTTCCTCCTTTGCTTGTCAGGAATGGAATTTGTGTTGTTATATCTCAACAATTCTCAAGGACTCTAGCACCCTTGAGGGATTCCAGCTTTTCTCAGTGGAAACAAGTCAATGTCTTTGTTCACTTCATAGAACATATTATCATTTCAACACATTTCATATTTTTCATCTAACACTTGACACTTTGTCAGGACCCATTAGAGAGAAAATCTGGATCACCACAGCTGTGGGAAACTATATAATGACTCATCCTGGATTTCACAAATACGTCCATAGTATTTGGAGCTTTGAATTTATGCAAATGATGAGGCCAGAATATGATGCTTTTGAACCGTTTTCCTTTGTAGACTCCCAGTATGAAGACAAGAATTTTCAGTGTTCTTTTCCAAAGCATGTTTTTTCTGTCAAAGGCCGGAAAAGATGCACGCAAAATACTCCAGTGAAGACAGAAGATGAATTGAATGGGAAGTGGGTTGAAAACAGTGACTCTGTTTACATGATTTTTATGACTCTGGCCCACGTCTTGAAGGCTGCATATTCGTCCAGATCCTGGAAGAGAAGGAAGGAGGCCCAAGAAATACTGGAGGCTCCAAGGCTGCAGCCATGGCAGGTATGGGGTCCCCACAAGGATCCAACAAACTAAATTCCTCTGGAAAAGGAATCCGTTAGAGAAAGAAGGGAATCATATCAACTCGTGCTACAAAAGGCCAATAGATTTAGCCAATTGCTTGGGGGATAATTTACCAAGGAGCTGGTACCAGATATATTTTGATATTAAGCACTTCTAATTTTAAACGGGTGATTCCATTTTTTTTATAATCAATCAGACAGTGTGGCACTAATACATCATACATTTTAGTACAAGCAAAATTAATAAAACGAATCATATCTGTTAATACACATATTCACATCAAGTTAAAATCTTTCATTGCTTAATTTTTCAACATTTCCATACTCTCTCCTAGTGCCAATCATATCATTGAAACATACCTAGTAATTTCATTATTCAATTCCTTCTCCTATTTTTCATTTTTTAAAATAAAAGTTCTCATTTGGCAAGCAGTGTGGTTCCAGGTTTCACATCTCAACACAAACATGACCATAGTTACCTATTCATCTTACTTATTCAGTTTCATATCACATCACAGTTCATATTATTGTTTTTCTTAAAGTATTCTCATATCTTATTTTACAGTATTATTTAAAATTTTTGTTTCATTTCTACATTTATATTCCCTGTTGCCTTTATCTGTCATATTTGCAATTTTATCAATCCTTATGCTATTAATTCTAGAAATTGTCCCCTTTGGTTGTTAATTCTAACATGCCACCATCATTCTACTTAATAACAGTATCCCTATTTACTACATATCAGGTATACACATATTTGCATCAGATTCCATAACATTTTCTCAATCACCATGCTTATTGTCTATGCATTACTAATGTATTAATCTAGTCACTCAATTATAGCAACTGTTATTAATCTTTCCATAGTAGTTCTCATATTTTTACACATCGCTAATCATCAATTAATATATAATATTCTTGTTATAAATTCCCATTTCCATATTTATTTCATTGAATTCCATATCTAATGTAGCAATAATCCTTTAATAAAAAAGAAAAAGAAAGAAGAAAAAGAAAAAACAATATCAGTTACAATCTTGTCTATTTCAGTACTTATTCTTATATATTACAACACATTACCTTGCAGAATCTCCTTCCCTATTCTTATTTACCCATTATTTCTCACTCTCATAACCATAGAGTTTCTTTTCATTCTTGTTTGCTTCCTGTTTCTCTTTATTTTCTGGTCCTTTCTCTTAATTCCCTTTTTTCCCATTATTATTCCCCTCCATTTCTCATTCCAGTTATTTATTTTATCTCTCCCTCTCTTGATCTTTCTTTTGTACTTCCCTTTTTCCCTTCCTTTTTTCATTTTCCAAACTATTCCCCCTTTTATTTTCACATCAAACCACTTAATTGTAATTCCTTTTTTCCCCTGCTTAAATGATTGTTGCTCCACTTGGACTTCAAAGCTGCTTTCCTCTTTGTTTGACTCTTCCCTCTCTGGTTTTCTTTGTTCTTCTACAAGCTGAGTCACCATCTCTAATTTATGTAATATATTGCTGCACATTTCCAGCCTCACTTTCATCATTTACTTCAGGTCTTGTAGATCCAATCTTATTTCAGCAAATAATTTCCCCATTGTGTCTCCTCCTTTTTTCCCTTTTTTGTTTTTCCCCTCTTCCTTAATATATATGTCCAATCCACAAATCCAGTATGTTATTTCAACCAGCGTCTTTCGTATTTATTTTCAACAATCAATATTCATAAGTCTTTATTTCTAGATCTTCTGGTAGATCCTTTTCCAGCTTTTTCCCGAAGTCACCGGGTGGTTCTAAGATGATGTTTTGAAATATCTTTTCCCTTATAATATTTTAGTATTACTTTTCAGGGTTTTTATTTTGTTATGATGGACTTTCTCATATTTTCTTTTACATTCCAAAGTCCAATTTATTAGAAAGACTAAGCACTTTTCAAAGAGTCACTGAAATTTTTCCTGTACCATCAGGTGGCACTCTTGAGTCTTTTTCCACAATCCACTCTTTCTTTTACGTTACTTTCTTTTTTTCATTATAAAACTTTTATTAAAATAGCTAATTTCAATTATTAGCTATTATTTCTTTTCAACACATTCAATTGCAGCATTTATGTATGCCTATTTAGTGTCAAAGGTCCAATAATTATCCAATTTAATTTCCAAGCTTTTTGTGATCAAATTTTTCCCTCTGAATTTTCTCCAAGTTAATTCATTCCAATAGCTCAAGCCAATTTTAAAAATTCAAATTTCCTTCTCACTCTCTGGTTGCCACCTCTGCAAACTTTCCTCCAAATAGTCCTTTTATTCATAATACCGGGATACGTTAAAGTCCATGTATTTTCCCTGGTTCATACGTCACTTGCTGCTTCTCCACTCCAGCACATTCTTAGTTTCCCGGACTGCTCGTCTTCGTGGTGGCCATTTTAGACCACCACTGCAACTTGCCTTTGGAAGGGGTTTTTCTTGTCAGGGAGTGAACTTGCGATTCCCCTCAACCCTCCAAGTGTTTCCCCCTTTCTTCACCACCCCTCCAGGGTGGTTCTGGTACTGATCAGGAGCCTCCAACAAGTGAGCTGGAAGCAAAACAGCACAATCGCGGATTTTGCTCCAACACCGACAGTGAGTAACTGGATGTCTCAGGGTGATTCCACTTTTAACAATATTCCTGTATGTACAGTTTGTGACTAGAATTTTACTATTATAAATTTGAAGGAGACCCTGAGAATAATGGATGGCCTGAACCTCAGCTGGGTTCTATTTTCCCATGTGAGTGGCTCATGAATCATGCTGGAATGAGGAAGTCAACTTTCAGCTGTTTACTCCAGCAGAAATAGAGCTACATCAGAGATTCATTTCAAGTACTCTGACTAAAAGTTTCCTTAGAACTTTATACAAAATGTTCCTTTATTGTTTACAACATGTCAACCTATGTGACTTCTTTCACAAGATCAGAATTCACACTTGGGTGATGTTGGAAGAAATGTCCATCTGGGTTCAGTTCCAAGTGGGGAAAAAGTCAGTGGAAACATGGAGGCTATATGGAAAGATGGTTTAATGGTGGACAGGACCACATGGTTTTAGGTCCTGGGCAATCAAGCACATGGGAGAGAGAGAAGGAGAGGGAGAGAGGGAGACAGAGAGAGATTTATACCCTCTCTTGGGGTTTGAATTTGCTTCCTGTGAAAGAAATGTATTCTGATTGTCTGATTGGTTGTTAGACTCCCATGCAGGGATAACTTTGTAGTTCTTCTTGAGTCCCAGGCTTGGTTGAACCTTGCTGGTTGTTTCAATTTTCTCAGGTGATATGTGGTGAGATGGGTAGAAGGCTAATCCTATTATGTCTTGAGGGTGAAGGTCTTTTGTCTTGTAGATAGGTTGGCACCATTCTTTCTGGGCTATTAACAAAGGCGGGGGCTTCTTTCCAAGAGCATGTTTCTCCTTTTCTCATCCAGGGAGGTATAATAGGACAAGTACAAAAAATGGAAAGAAGGACATACAACTAAGGCAGAATATCAGCAGATAGCCAGAATTTGCAAAAACAAAGTCAGGAAAGCAAAGGCTCAGAACAAACAAAGACTTGCAAGAAAATTTTAAAAATTTTAAAAAGTTTCTTCCACCATATAAATAACAAGAAAAAAAATTAAGGGAACAGTCGGTCCACTAAAGAGAGAAGATGGCAAAGAAGTAACAGGCAACAGAGAGAAAGCAGAACTGCTTAATGCATTCTTTGCATCGGTCTTCATGCAAAAAAACATTATAGCTCAACCCACCAAAAACATAACTGTAAAAGACAGGCCATAAATACAAGTTAAAATAAGCAAAAAAATAGTAAGAGAACACCTGGCTGATCTTGATGAACACAAATCACCGGGGTCTGATGGATTACATCCCAGAGTTTTAAAGGAGCTGGCAGAGGTCATCTCAGAACCACTGCACCATATCTTTCAAAAATCCTGGAGCACCGGGGAACTACCAGAGGACTGGAAAAGAACTGATGTGGTTCCCATCTTGAAAAAAGGGGAAAAAAACAGACCCAGAAAACTATAGACCAATCAGCCTAACATCAATTCCCCTGGAAGATACTGGAAAAGATAATAAAAAACAAATCTACCAACATCTAGAAACAAGTAAAGAAATATATTTAGATTTCAGCAAGGCATTCGGCAAAGTAGACTACAACCTACTTCTTAGTAAGCTAGAAAAAAGTGGAATAGATAGCACCACCACTAGATGGACTCGCAACTAGCTAACAAACCATACTCAATGAGTAGTCCTTAATGCGTCTAAGTCTTCATGGAGAGAAGTAAGTAGTGGGGTGCCACAAGGTTCTGTCTTAGGCCCAGTACTCTTCAATATCTTCATTAATGACTTAGATGAGGGAATAGAAGGGGAACTTACCAAATTTGCAGATGATACTAAGCTGGCAGGAATAGCTAACACCCAAGAAGATAGGCTCAAGATCCAGATGGATCTTGACAGACTAGAACACTGGGCCATAGCTAACAAAATGAAATTCAATGTAGAGAAAAGTAAAGTCCTACACTTAGGCAAGAAAAACCAAAAGTACACATATAGACTGGGTGAAACCAGGCTCAATAGCAGTAACTGTGAGAGGGATCTTGGAATCCTAGTGGGCAACCAGCTAAATATGAGCCAGCAGTGGGCAAAAAACGCAATCCTAAGTTGCATTAACAGAGGGATACAATCAAGATCAAGTGTGGTACTAATACCACTCCATAAAGCTTAGTAAACCACACCTATAGTACTGCATCCAGTTTTGTTCACCACATTGTATAAAAGATGTTGAGACTCTAGAAAAAGTACAGAGAAGAGCAACCAGGATGATTAGGGGACTGTACACATATGAAGGCATATGAAGGTTACAGAAACTGGGCTTGGCTAGTCTAGTGAAGAGAAGGACCAGGGGAGACATGATATCAGTCTTCCAATATCTGAAGGGCTGCCACGGAGAGGAAGGGATCAAGCTATTTTCTAAAGCACCTGAAGGCCAGACAAGGAATAATGGATGGAAACTGAACAAGGAGAGATTTAACCTGGAAAGAAGGAGAAGGTTTCTGACAGTGAGAACAATCAACCAATGGAACAGAAGTTGCCTTTGGAAGTTGTAGGAGTGCCATCACTTGAGACCTTCAAGAATAATAAGAGATATTCTGCATTTTTAATATTTCCTGGAATATTTCATTCTTCTGGGAGAAGGGTGGGTGCTAACTTTCTACTGTGGTTACATTTGTCTTTTTTGCTACAGGATTACATTTGTTGTGTTTAGTACAAGGTAGAAAAAAACTTTCTAATCTTATTATTCTCAGGAATTTCTTGCTGCATGTAGTTTGTCAGTTTTGCAAGGAATCTGGCAAAGAGGGACACATAGACAGCCCAGTTAGTAATTTATTTTATTTTATTTATTTATTATGTCAATCGCTTACAAGATAATAAGTATAAGGATAAACATAGTTATGAATACATTAAATGTATCCATATAAGAAAAATAAAAGAAACAATAGGACAGGGATGATAGGCACATTGGTGCACTTATGCACGCCCCCTACAGACCTCTTAGGAAAGGGGTGAAGTCAATAGTAGACAGTCTAAGGTTAAAGTTTTTGGGGTTTGGGGAAGAAACCACAGAGTCAGGCAGAGTATTTCAGACATTGACCACTCTGTTGCTGAAGTCATATTTCCCTCAATCAAGTTTGGTGCAGTTAACCATGAGTTTGTATCTATTGTGTGCTCTTGTATTGTGAAGCTGAAGTATTCATTGACCGGAAGGATATTGCAATGTATGATTTTATATATTATACTTAGATCAGACTGAAGGCGGCGTAGTTCTAGGTTTTCTAGGTCTAGAATTTCAAGTCTGGTGGCATAAGATATTCTGCAACGAGTAGAGGAGTGTAGAACTCTTCTTGTGAAATATTTCTGGACTTTCTCAACTGTGTTAATATCAGATACATGATGTGGGTTCCAGACTCATGAGCTGTATTCGAGTATTGGTCTAGCAAATGTTTTGTATGCCCTAGTTAGTAGTGTGATATTACCAGAGGAAAAGCTATGTAGGGTTAGGTTAACAACTCTTAATGCCTTTTTGGCTATGTAGTTACAGTGGGCTCTAGCACTTAGATCATTAGAGATGAGTATTCCAAGGTCCTTGACGGAGTTTGTATCATCAACAAGGTCTTGCCTATTCAGCTTGTATTTTATTTTCTGAATTTTTTTTTGCCAATATGTAAGACAGAACATTTATTTGTTGAGATTTGATGTTGCCATTTGTTTGAGCATTCTGATATATAGTTGATGTCTTTTTGAAACGTAGCAGTATTGTCTGTGGTGTTTAATAGTTTTACATCATTAGCAAAGACAAAGCAGTTGCTCTTAATATGATCACGGAGGTCATTTATGTAGAGTATGAAGAGAGATGGACCTAGAACGCTGCCTTGGGGGACACCACTGTTGACAGGTACTTGGTTCCTATTCTCATAAATAGCATTTAATGATTAATCAGTCAAAGTCAAAAGTTAAGGTCTTTGGAAAATGACATTATTGCCATATAGGGCTATTCAGTGAGGAGCCAATAAAGCAAGTTCACACCTTTCCTACAGAATTTGATAAGATGCTCCCAATTTTGACCATTTGTTGTCTGTTTGACAGGAATGCTTCTATCCAGTCATGCAGGTGTCCAGAAATACCATAAGATTTTAGTTTTAGTAGTAGTTTGTCATGTACCACTGAACTGAAGGCTTTACAAAAGTCTATGTAGATTGCATCTATTGTTTTGCCCTGATCGAGTTGTGTAATCCATATGTTTTTGCAGTGTAAGAATTGCAGATTACAGGATAGTTTTTTTTCTGGAACCATATTGTTTGTTAGAGAGTAGGTTGTTTGTCTCTAAGTGGAGGATAATGGATTGGTTAATAATTGATTCCATGACTTTACAGGTGACGCAGCATAAAGAGATTGGTCTGTAATTTTCAACTAGATTGGGGTCTCCCTTTTTGAAGATGGGGATGACCATGGCTTGTGACCATAGGTTTGGCAAGGAGCTGGTCCTGAAAGATTTTTCATAGATTATGCTTAGAGGTTTGGCGATGGCAGCGGATAGCTTTTTTAAGAAGTAGGCACATATTCCATCTGGTCCAGTAGATAGAGATGGTTTTAGATTGCGTAGTGCTTTTTCAACATTGTCTTCTGTAAAATCAATATGATCACATATCTAACCAACTCTAACTTTTGGTGGCTTGTTTCTACATAATTTCATCGCTTCCTGGCTGACTTGATGTTGAAACATTATTTGAAACCTTTTTCAGCAATAGCTATTCCTCCTCCTTCAAGATTTTAAGGGATTCCTTTGTTTTATATTATTAAACAGTCACCAAGCTATTGTAGCCTAATTTTCCTCTCAACAGAAATCCCAGTTAAATATCTGACTGGTAGCTGCTCAGTCTCTACATTAAGCCAACCAGTGCAGGGGAGACTGAACTTCTCTGGTTCACTTGCGAAGCTGTAAAACTGCTGCTCTTCTTAGGATTTTTTTTCCTTTAATTCAGCCAGAATATCTTCCCTGAGTTCATTTTATCATGTTCCACACTCTTGTATAATTGTGAATAGATCTTATGCTTCTGTGTAACATATTTCAGTTTTTGGAAGAGTGCTCTGTCCTTCCCTTCTCCAGTTACAACACTATTAGAAAAGATGCTTTTGGGTAATAGACCTTTAATCACATGGGGTTTATGAATGATCTCTTTTTTTTGCTTTTGTTCAATTTATTTGATACCTGTTGTAGAATGTTCCCTATAATTGATCAAATGTGTCTATTACATTCTCAATATATATATTTTCAATATATGACTGACAAATTTTGCTCCACCTTTCTTGTTTACTTATGAATTTAGTGATAACTCTTATTGTCCTAATTAACCATGTTTGCATATTAAAAACAAAAACTGTAGGAGAAAAAGTCATATATGAAAATATCAGGTGGGAGAACAAACCAAGATTTCTGCTTTTTAAATTCCTGGATGTTTCCATTCTAGTTCCATCCCTTTCTGGAGAATAATGAGTTCTACAATCTTTCCCACTGGAATCTTTATGAGGACCATAATGGAGAAATAGCAGCAGATATGGACATCGAGTTCTTGGTGATTTCACCTGATGGGGATTTGATGAAAAGGAAACTGGGGAGTATTGAAAGACAGAGAGCTATTATTAACGAATTTGCTCTTTCATGGATAAATCTGATCAACAAGGTGGGTCAAATATTGCTGTGTTTCCTTCTTTTGTCTAAAGAGTATGATCCATTACAAGTGGGTTAATTCTAGTCTCCATAGTGAATGATCCTCACTTGGAATTGAATGTACAGAACAGAAAATGTAACATTTTGTTAGATGGATTGTGGAGACTTCAGTACTATCCACAAAAGTGTCCTTCAGATGCCATGATAAGGAATATTCTTTTAAACTGTTTCAGTGGTGTCCAATATTGTATGCTGGGTGATTATTCTTTACAATGGAGACCATGGATCAAGCAGGTGAGAAATATTCAAGTGCTGACAGTTACTTGTAGGCTCAGGTTCTTTTAACCAGCATCTGAATTAAGGTTTGGACTGAATCAGATGAAATACAGTCATGACTGGTTAGAGGTCCTGTTGGTCCATGTGAGAAATAAGCCTTACCTTGTCCAGATTGAGAAATGTCTCTCTTGAAAGGTCACTGATGTGCTGTAATGTTTTTAAGCAGCCCACATCTGGCCAGAGTTATCCATTTCTCTCTTTCATTGCACTGAGATAAGTAATAGGCCTTCTGCTCCTCTGAAGAAGCTCCAAAGATATTCGTGATTCACATTATTATTATTATTTATTGGACTTGTATGCCGCCCCATCTCGGGGCGGCTCACAACTAAAACCAGACAGCAACAATAAATAATTAAAAAAGAATTAAATAGACGCAAGCCCAATAATTATAACATTCAATTAAAATTAAATTTAAAAATCCCCCCCCAGGAGGTCAGCACAGCCCGGCCTGTTCAAATAACCAGGTCTTCAAGTCGTGGCAGAAGGTGCGGAGGTCAGGGGCCAGGCGGAGCTCCAGGGGTAGTTGGTTCCACAGGGCAGGAACCACCACAGAGTAGGCTCGGCCCTGGGGCACCGCCAGGCAACATTGACTGGCTGACGGGACCCCGAGAAGCCCCTGCCTGTGTGCTCGCACAGGGTGGTTGATACCAACTGGAGACGCTCCCGTAGATATCCTGGACCCATGTCTTGTAGGACTTTGAATGTTAATACCAGAACCTTGAATCTCACCCGGAGTGCAGCCAGCAACCAATGCAGGTTGCGCAGGAGGGGTGTGACATGGGAGAATCGGGAAACTCCCATCACCACCCACCAGGCCGCATTCTGCACCAGCTGCAATCTCCGGATGGTATGCAAGGGCAGTCCTAAATAGAGAGCGTTGCAGTAGTCAAGTCGGGAAGTAACAAGAGCATGAGTGACTGTATGCAGGGCATCTCGGTCCAGAAACGGGCGCAGCTGGCGAACCAGATGAATCTGAGCAAAGGCCCCTGTGGCCACGGCCCCCACCTGTTCCTCCAACCGGAGCTGCGCATCCAGAAGGATCCCCAGGTTCCGTGCCCTATCCACAGGGGGCAATACCTCTCCCCCTATGGTCAACAATAGACACTCCTGACTGGACCGAGATGCCGGTATGTACAGCCACTCAGTCTTGGCCAGGTTGAGTTGAAGCATGTTTCCCTCCATCCAAATCCGCACCACATCCAGACAATGGGTCATCACGGAGAGGGAATCACTGACCTGGTTTGGGGTGGAGATGTACAACTGGATATCATCAGCATACTGGTGATACCTCACCCCAAAACCACGGATGATCTCACCCAGCGGTTTCATGTAGATGGTAAACAAGAGGGGTGAGAGGACCGATCCCTGGGGGACCCCACAAGTGAGAGACCTCGGAGTCGACCTCTGTCCCCCCCATCAACACTGATTGTGTGCACCCCAAGAGGTAGGAGGAGAACCACTGTAAGACAGTGCCCCCCACTCCCAGCCTCTCGAGACGCCGCAACAGGATACCATGGTCGATGGTATCGAAAGCCGCTGAGTGGTGTAACAGGACCAGGACAGAGGAAAAACCCCTGTCTCGGGCCCTCCAGAGATCATCCATCAATGCGACCAATGCCATCTCCGTGCTGTACCTGGGCCAGAAACCCGATTGGTATGGATCCAGGTAGTCCGCTTCATCCAGGAAAAGCAGAAACTGCTGAGCCACCACACTCTCAACAACCTTCGCCAGAAAGCGAAGGTTGGAGACTGGACGAAAGTTGTCTAACACGGTCGGGTCCAGGGCAGGCTTCTTCAGGAGGGGTCCCACCACTGCCTCTTTCAAGGCAGAGGAAAAGACACCCTCCCTTAACGAAGCATTGACCACTGCCCGGAGCCAGCAACAGGTGACCTCCCTGGAGGCATATACCAACCAGGAGGGGCATGGGTCCAACAAACATGTGGTGGAGCTCAGATGCTGCATAATCCTGTCCACTTCATCCTCGGAGACAGGATCGAACATAGCCCAGATCACATTGGCCAGACTACTTGCACCCCCTTCATCAGACCACTGCAAATTAGAGCTCAACCCACTCCGAATCTGAGCGATCTTAACCGACAGATATTGACCAAATTCCTCAGCCCTACCCCGCAGCGGGTTCACCGTCTCCCCCGGATGTAGGAGAGAGCGGGTGACCTGAAACAGAGCAGCTGGGCGGTTATCTGCGGACGCTATGAGAGCGGAGAGATAAGGCCTCCTCACCGCTCTCATAGCTACCAGGTAAGTCCTAATATGGGCTCTTAGCTGGGCTCGATCAGAGTCGGAGTGGGTGGACCTCCACCTGCTCTCCAAGCCCCTTCAATGGCATTTCATCTCCTGGAGCTCCTCAGTATACCAAGGAGCCATCCGGGATCCACGACGTGTAAGGGGATGCATGGGATCAACTCTGTCGAGGGCACCCGCAGCAGCCCGTTGCCAGGCAGAGTTGTGGACGAGGGAAGTGGGAAGAAACCCCAGCTCTGCCTGGAACCTCTCAGGGTCCATCAGGCATCTGAGGCGGAACCATCTTGGTGGCTCCTCATCCCAGCAGTGTGGGGCAGCCTGATGGAAGACCAGGTGCAGGAGATAATGATCTGATCATGGAACAGGTAGGGCCATAAAGTTGCCCTCCCCTCGATCATTACGCCACCGTTCCGAGACAAAAACTAGGTCAAGAGTGTTACCCCCCATGAGTCGGGCCTTGGATTATCTGGGTCAGGCCCATGGCCGCCATGAAGGCCATGAATTCCCAGGCTAAACCCGATGCCCCCCCCCCAGAGAGGGCAGGTTAAAATCACCCAGGACTATAAGCCCTGGGAATTCCACTGCCACCCCTGAAAGGACGTCAAGAAACCCGGGCAGGGCCACTGCCACACAGCTGGGGGAGAGGTATGTAAGCAGCAGACCCATCCGACCATCAGGCCCTCATCTCAGGAGAAGGGTTTCACTCCCGCCTATCTCAGGAACAGAGATCTCCCTTGGAATCAGGTTCTCCCGAATAACAACAGCCTCCCCCTCCACCCCTCCCCTGGGCTTGTGACTGGTGCAAAACCCGAAAACCTGGGGGGCATAAATCAACCAGAGGGACCCCAAAATTTAATGCAAGACCATCATACTGTACTTTATAATCATAGTTATGTGAAGAATGGAGAAATGTTAGCAAGGCTAGGAGGAGGAACCAAACTGGTTGTTACTTAAGGCTGAAACCTTTTCAATTCCATCCCTCCACTCTTTCTTAAGTAGAGAAATCCTTTATTGCAATGTTTGATGCCAAAAGCCAAGGGGAGTGAGTGAATGAACTATCAGCCAGTGTTTATCATTCCTAAATCAGTTTGGAATGAGTCAATGATTTCATATTATCTAAGTGAAGCCCAGGAATTATTTGGCTAATGTTAACGTCTGCATCCATTTTCATGCATGCTTCGTCCTCGTATATTTTCTTTCGGATTTCTTTTTCTGCTTAGTCTCTGCCTCAGTCCCAATGTGTGGAAGGTTGTCATCCTGGATTTGTCAAGCAGAAGCGAGAAGGAGAACCTGCTTGCTGCTATGACTGTATTCCTTGTCCTGAGGGGATGATCTCCATTCATGAAGGTGGGGGACACCAAGGAAAAGGACAGGACTTGTGGAAGTTGATTCATCTGAAACACTGTCATACAAATACAAGTCAAAATACAGATTGAAGCTCCTTTTTTTGTTTTTGCTAGAAGTTCAGCAGTTCAATTCTCCCCAGCTCAGGGCTGATTCAGCCTTCTGTCCTTCCGTTGTTGGTAAAATGAGGACCCAGATTATTGGGGTGCAATAGGCTGACTCTCTTCTCTCTTTTTAGCGAAGGTTGTTGAGAGTGTGGTGGTGCAGAAACTTCCCTTGTTCCTGGAGGAAACTGATTATCTAGACCCGTATCAATCGGGCTTCAGGTCAGGACATAGCACAGAGACAGCATTGGTCACGCTGATGGATTATCTCTGGAGGGCTTGGGACAGGGGTTTTTCCTCTGTCCTGGTCCTATTAGATCTCTCAGCAGCTTTCGATACCATCGACCATGGTATCCTTCTGCGGCAGCTCCGGGGGTTGGGGGTGGGGGGCACCATTCTGCAGTGGTTCTCCTCCTACCTCTCGGGCTGTACACAATCGGTGTTGGCAGGAGAGCAGAGATCGGCCCCAAGGGATGGGATGCCACAAGGGTCTGTTCTCTCGCCTCTCCTGTTTAATATCTACATGAAACTGCTGGGCGAGATCATCCGAGGTTTTGGGGTGAGGTATCATCAATATGCTGATGATACTCAGCTTTATATCTCCACCCCAGACCAGATCAGTGATGCTTTCTGTGATGTCCCGGTGCCTGGAGGTGGTACGGGTCTGGATGGGGAGGAATAGGCTCCGGCTCAACGCGACCAAGGCGATGTTCCATCTTTGGTCATGGGGGGAGAGGTGTTGCCCCCCGTGGATAGGACGAGGAATCTGGGCGTCCTCCTGGACCCACAGCTCAGTTTGGAGGAGCAGGTGGGGGCTGTGGCCAGGGGAGCTTTCGCCCAGGTTCGTCTAGTCTGCCAGCTCTGCCCTTACCTGAGCCGAGATGCCCTTCGAATGGTCACTCATCCGCTCGTCACTTCTAGAATCGACTACTGTAATGCTCTCTACATGGGGCTGCCCTTGCGAACTACCCGGAGGTTACAACTGGTGCAGAATGCGGCCGCGCGGGCTGTGATGGGAGTATCCCGATACTCCCATGTTACACCCCTCCTGCGTAACCTGCATTGGTTGCCGGTTGCCTCCCGGGTTAGTTTCAAGGTGCTAGTAATAACTTATAAAGCCCTAAATGGCTTGGGTCCAGGGTACTTGTGGGAACGCCTCCTGCCAGCATTACATTCCGATTGCCCTGTTCACTCCCACAGGAGGGGCCTCCTTGGGATACCATCAGTTAGGCATTGTCGGCTGGCAGTTCCCAGGGCTAGGGCCTTCTCTGTGGGAGCACCCACCCTTTGGAACCAGCTCCCCGTGGATCTCCGTTTGGCCCCTGATCTCCGCTCCTTCTGCCGGGACCTGAAGACCTGGTTGTTTCAACAGGCTGGCCTGGAATGACCCGGGTGGGGTTTTTTTAACTGTTTCAGTTTTAAGGTTTTAATATTTTATTGTTTATCTCGACTTGTTAGATTTAATTTGTTTTTAGGTAAATTATATGTAAATATGTGTTGTTTTATTGTTAGCCGCCCTGAGTCCTTAGGGAGAAGGGCGGCATACAAGTCGAATAAATAATAATAATAATAATTATTATTATTATTATTATAGTAATAATTATTATTATTATTATTATTATTATTATTATTATTATTATTACTCTAAACCACTCAGAGAGGGCTGTAAATACAATGTGAAATGATAAGCGCTGTGGCTATTAACTTCAAATTGCACAGTTTCATATTTAGAGGGAGAAATAGCAGAAAACCTTGAGGGAAGGCCTAGGAAGAGATAGGTGGTGTGGCAGATTGGACAAGCTTCTCTACTGCGACAAATAAAAACATATCTCTTCTGCTTTCTAATATGGATTCCAGATTATTTACGAAACTTTTTTTCCTAACTAATCTGGTTTCAAAAGATAAGTATCCAGCATCAAGTATATTAAGAAGTGCCATTCATCAGCAACCAGGAAATGTGTATAGAAAGAATAATTGAATCATTATCTATGTCTAATAAATGTAGGTTTCTGAAATTACACAAGAAATCATTCAGGTGCCAGGACTTCTTCCATTTTCATAAATTATAAAAAATATTGCTGTTTTTTTAAATAGAAAATGATATTCTTCTTAACTTCTCTCAGCAGAGATTTTAAGAAAATGCTGCTGGTAACAAATTTTGTCCCAAGAAGGTATTTCTTGAAAGATGAAAGTGCAGAATATTTTTAATGTTGCTTTTTTGTTTTATTCAGACACAGAAAAATGCACCAAGTGTCCAGATGAAAAATATCCAAATGAGGACAGAATCCAATGTATCCCTAAAGTTATATCCTTCCTTTCTTATGAAGAACATCTGGGAATCATTCTGATCTCTTTTGCCCTATTCTTCTTCTTAGCCACAGGCCTTGTTTTAATCATATTCATTAAACATCTAGAAACTCCCATTGTCAAAGCCAACAACCGAGACCTCTCTTACATCCTCCTGGTCTCCCTCCTGCTTTGCTTCTTGTCTCCTTTTCTCTTCATTGGTCAACCAAGGGAAGCCACTTGCCTTCTCCGACAAACAGTTTTCAGCATTGTCTTCTCAGTTGCCGTTTCTTCTCTCTTGGCCAAAACCATCACAGTGGTGCTAGCTTTCCTGGCTACAAAACCAGGAAACCGGGGGAAGAGATGGTTGGGGAAGAGCTTGGCCAACTCCATCATCCTTTCTTCTTCTAGTGTCCAAATTATGATCTGTTCCATCTGGTTGGGAATTTCTCCCCCATTCTGTGACTCAGACTTTCATTCCCAGCCTGGAGAGATCATCCTGCAATGCAATGAAGGCTCTGTTGTCATGTTCTACATCACCCTCAGCTACATGGGCTTCCTGGCTGCCATCTGCTTCACTGTTGCTTTCCTGGCCAGGAATCTCCCTGGAGCCTTCAATGAAGCCAAGCTGATCACCTTCAGCATGCTGGTCTTCTGCAATGTCTGGGTCTCCTTCCTGCCCACCTATCTGAGTTCCAAGGGGAAATACATGGTGGCTGTGCAGATTTTCTCCATCTTGGCCTCCAGTGCTGGTCTGCTGGGCTGCATCTTCATCCCCAAGTGCTATATTATCATTCTGAGGCCAGACTTGAATACAAAGGAGCATCTTACATCCAGAAGAAACTTATAAATGTGAATTAGAGGAATTTTCTCTCTCAACACATTCCAGCAGACCAAGCGTAGCGATTGTTCCAAGCTGTCCCATGTAGATAAGCTCGGGTGACAATTTTGAGTTGAAACAATGAAGGGGCAATTGGAAGATAGTGTTCTCCATCCTTATCCAGTATAATTGCAAGATGAGTAAAATCTGGATTATCTATCTGGTCAAAGTATGTAGAAATAAAATAAAAGGGGAGCTGAAATACAGCCATGTAATAGTTTTAAAAACAGTTCATAAAGAATTGAGAGTATCTATATTAAAATTTTCCATAAATGTAGAAGAGAGGGAGGTGGGATTGGGCATAAACACTCTTCACTAAATTGCAAAAATTCATGCATCTCATTTTTCTGATGGTGTACTTTGGAAGGGACTTTGGAGGTGTTCTCATCCAACACCCTGCTCAGACTGGAAACCATTTCAGACAAATGGATGTCCAATCGCTTTCTAAAAACCTCCAGTGTTGGAGCACCCACGATTTCTGAAGACAAGTTGTTTCACTCATAGATTATTCTGTCATGAAATTTCTCCTTAGTTCTAGATTAGTTTTCTTCTTGATTACTTTTCATCTGTTGCTTCTTGTCCTTCCTTCTGGTGCTTTGGAGAATAAGTTGACTCCCTCTTCTTTGTGGCAGCCCCTCAAACATTGGAAGACTGCTATCATGTCACCTCGCTCCTTCTTTTCATTTGACTAGATGTACCCAATTTCAGCAACCAATCTTTATATGTTTTACTTCCAGTCCCCTAATCATCATTGTTGCTCTTCTCTGCCCTTTTTCTAGAGATTCAACATCTTTTTTACATTGTGGCAACCAAGGCTGGATGCAGTATTCCAAGTGTGGTCTTACCAAGACACTGAGACATAAAGATGGATCCTGGCATGTTTCAGAAGTTCACAGCCTTCCTCATCCTTAGATTAACTAGTTTTCAAAGATTTGATGTTAATTTTTTTAACTATAATTGTTCATTTTTTAAATTTGTTTTTCTTCTCTGTGTTCTCCTTTGAATGATGTATTTTGTTGACAGCTGGTCTAAGAGTAAATATATTTTTAATTTTTAATTTACAATCTTGCACAGAACAGTGGGTTGAATTCAATTCCTGTGGGCCTCTTTCACATCTGTGGTTCTAGTTATAATCTTTTTTTGCTTTATTGTATCCCTGGACTTTTTCTTACTTAAGCATCATACCAATTTTGTGTGCATGGGTTGACAAATGTTTACAAAAAACAAGTAGGGGGAAAGCAATAATCTTTAAAAAAAACTTAAATAGTTTAAACTGTCAAAAAAGATATCAACAAATACCTTTTTCACAGCAGTTATAAGTACAATGATATTTTAACCTCCATCTTCCTAAAGTTACCTTGTGACTCTTTTATCTCTACTTTCCTCTGTATGAAAACCATAAATCACAGCTTCATTTTTAACCAAAAAGTCCATAATGGGTTTCCAGTCACCAATACAATTAGTCTTTTCCCTATTCAAAGTAGGCAGTTTGTCCATCTCAAGAAGTTCAGTCACTTTCACAAGCCATTCCTCCCTGGTGTTCCATGGCATATTCCTAACTGATCCTCCATCAATCCTCAAAGAAAATATTGAACATTTATCTTTAAAATCCTCTGTATCACCTTTTCTACATGTCCATCAAGCATAATTTTTTTTTAATTACATTTATATGCCGCCCTTCTCCGAAGACTCAGGGCTTACAATTTTGGGATACAACCCAGTGTGCTCAGCAATAGCCTTCATTCCATTGTATATGCCTGCTTATTACTAAGCGGCATTTTTACAAGGTCAGCTAATTGCCCCCAACAATCTTGGGTCCTCAATTTACCTACCCCGAGAGGATGGAAGGCTGAGTCAACCTTGAGCCTGGTGGGATTCGAGCCTACAGTAATTGTAGACAGCTGGATCTTAAGAGCAGGCATTTAACAGCCTGAGCCACCTTCACATTTTTCAACATTTCCAAGTCTACAAAGCTTTTCAATTTTAAAAAGTCCATGATGTAATATCTAGAAATCTGCTTTAGTAGAACTGGTTTGAGAACCTTTATCAATGTAATTTCTGTCATCTTTGTTCTTAGTGCTTCTCATCTTACTATTTAGCTCTTTCCCAAATTGAAGTGGGTAGAAAGAGCAAAATGTTCAGAACCCTTAAAAAGACAGCATTATGGATCTCTCAGTGAACTTGTCCATTTCCTTTGGACAACCTCCTCCCAGATCACAATTCCAGACCATGACCAGGCACTTTGACCTTCCTCCTACACATCAGGGGAAATCTCAGTAATTTTATCCTCCGGATAGCCTCTGGGCTGGATCCAGCACCTGGGCCTTGAGTTTGACACCCCTAACTTACATGAACTTCAGGATCCTGAGAGGAGAAGTTGCTTCTTATCATAATTATCACTATTCTGGTGATAATGCTGATCTACAGTGAATGACTTTGAAGTTATGATCGCCCAGTGCCTCAACCTCTACACCAAATTGGTCTGGTTCATATCCATGCAATCCACTTAGCCTGGTCATGTCACCAATGGCTGCATTCACATTTATGGTTTGTTTTCTGACGTCGAATCTGTTGGCTGATGGGTTAGTGAATTACTGGAACTCTGAAGCCCATTAATTTAGTGGAGACAAGCTGAACAATAGTTTGTAACTGAAATAACCAGGGGCATTTTTCTTCCTGCAAGGATGCCATTCACACAATAGACTTTATTAAATCAGGGAAGATTCTCATAGCCAAACTGAGACAAGAAGCAGGTCTAAGTTCAGCCTCCTGAAAGACTGTAACAAACCACAAATGTCAACAGCCATCCTTCCTCCTCTCCCCTGGGGAAAAACTACATATTGGCCAAGGCAGATATCTGACCGAAAAGGGGGATTCCTCCCATCTTGGGAGGCCCAGACTCTGAGAGTAGAAGTTGAAGGCCATACAGTGGGGAAAGTTTCTCACTCTCCCTGTTCCTCACTTCAAGATGGATCTGCCTATCCCCTCAGCTGTCTCCTCTCACTCTACCCCAAGTTCTCCATTCAAAGCCAAGCTGTACATATCAACTGACAGTTCATTTCCTGTGGCTGGTCTTCCACTATCCCACTACCTGCCACTCAGAGGCGGAACCAATGAGGTAGTTCTGCCCCAGGTGCCTGATGGACCCTGAGCAGTCCCAGATGGCGCTTGGACCATTACCTGCCTCCCTGACCCACAACTCGGCCAAGGCCCTCGCGGAGGTCTGGCAACAGGCGGCCTCTGGGGCGCTCGACCGGGTTGTCCCCCTGTGGCCCTTAACCTGACGCAGATCCTGGTTGGCCCCCTGGTTTACCACAGAGCTATGGGAAATGAAGCATTGGAGGAGGGGCCTAGAGAGCAGTTGGAGGTCCTCCCGGTCCGAATCCGACTGAGCCCAGTTGAGGTCCTTTTTGAGGACCTATCTGGGAGCAATGAGAGTGGCGAAGAGATCTTACTTCTCCACTCTCATCACATCCACAGATAATCACCTGGCTGCCCTGTTTAGGGTCACCCACTCCCTCCTTAATCAGGAGGTGGGGGTAGACCCTTTGCAGTGATGGCCGAGGAGTTTGGTCAGCATCTGTTGGAAAAGATCGCTCGGATCCGGGCCGGGTTGGACACCAACTGGCTTATGTCGGACGTGGAGTCAACGGTGAGTCTTGTCGATGTCATCTGGGAGGAGTTTGACCCTGTATCCTCAGATACGGTGGACAGGATTATGCAGCAGTTGTATGCCTCCACATGTTTATTGGACCCACGTCCCTCCTGGTTAGTTTATGCTGCCCGTGAGGAGACGTGTGGCTGGCTCCAGGCAGTTACCAATGCTTCACTGCAGGAGGGGTTTTTCCCTGTTGCCTTGAAAGAGGCAGTGGTGAGACCTCTTCTTAAGAAGCCTGCCTTGGACCCAGCCAATTTAAACAACTTTCATCTGGTCTCCAATCTTTGCTTTTTAGTGAAGGTTGTTGAGAGCGTGGTGGCACAACAACTTCCGGCTTTCCTGGAGGAATCCGAGTACCTAGATCCATTTCAATCGGGCTTCAGGCCTGGTAAAAGCACGGAGATGGCATTGGTCGTGCTGATTGATGATCTCTGGAGGCTCGGGACAGGGGATATTCCTCTGTCCTAGTCCTATTAGACCTCTCAGCGGCTTTCGATACCATCGACCATGGTATCTTATTGCGGCGTCTTCGGGAGCTGGGAGTGGGAGGCATCATTTTATGGTGGTTCTCTTCCTTCCTCTCGGGATGCACGCAGTTGGTGTTGACAGGGGGGCAGAGATCGACCCCGAGGCTCACTTGTGGGGTTCCTCAGGGGTCGGTGCTTTCTCCCCTCCTGTTCAACATCTACATGAAGCCGCTGGGTGAGATCATCCGTGGTTTCGGGGTGAGGTATCATCAATATGCTGAAGATACCCAGCTTTATATCTCCACCCCAGACCACCTCAGTGATGCCCTCCCCATGCTGTCCCAGTGCCTGGAGGCAGTGTGGACCTGGATGGGGAAGAATAGGCTCTGGCTCAACCCAGACAAGACTGAGTGGCTCTGCATACCAGCATCTTGGATTCAAGAAATTCCATCTTTGGTCATGGGGAGAGAGGTGTTGCCCCCCATGGATAGGGCGCACAACTTGGGTGTCCTCCTGGATGTATGGCTCAGTATGGAGGAGCAGGTGGGAGCCGCCACCAGGGGGGCTTTTGCCCAGGTTCGCCTGGTGCACCAGTTGCACCCCTACTTGGACCGAGATTCCCTACGCATGGTCACTCCTGCACTGGTTGCCTCCCGTCTTGACTACTGCAATGCTCTCTACCTGGGGCTGCCCTTGCGGACTATACGGAGGCTTCAACTGGTACAAAATGTGGCCTCGCAGGCGGTGATGGGGGTGGCCCAATTCTCCCATGTGACACCCCTCCTGCATGATCTTCATTGGTTGCCAGTTGCCCTCCGTGTAAGATTCAAGGTTCTGGTATTAACCTATAAAACCCTGCATGGCTTGGGTCCGGGGTACTTGCAGGAGTGCCTCCTATCAGCATCAAGGTCCAATCACCCAGTACACTCCCACAGGCAGGCCCTCCTGGGGGTGCTGTCGGCCAGACAGTGTCGGTTGGCGGTCCCCTGGGGGAGGGCCTTCTCTGTGGGGGTGCCCACCCTTTGGAACCAGCTACCCCTGGAGCTGCATTTGGCCCCGGACCTGCGCTCCTTCCGCCCTGATCTCAAGACTTGGCTGTTTGCACAGGCCGGCCTGGATTGAGCAGGGTTGGGGATTTTAATTCAAGGGTATTTTAATTTGATTTTATTATATTTGGATTAGAGTAAATTTGATAAATTTTGTATTTATTTGTATATATATTTCAGTGTAAGCCGCCCTGAGTCCCCCCGGAGATGGGGCGGCATATAAATCCAGTAAATAAATAATAATAATAATAATATTAATTTCCATCTGTTCCCCAAGTAAGAAATGGTATCTCAACAATAAATCACCCAGATAAACAGGAATACAGGTCTCCCAACAGCTCCTCAAAGCACTGTCAGATGGGCCCCATCCCACCAAGTATATCTATAAAAGCAGAGAAAGGTCCACTGCGTACCTCTAAACCAGTTTCTTGTTCAGTCTGGCAAGAAATGAGGTCACACCATACACCATGCTATGAGCACCACCACCATCTCAGCTGCAAACTTCACCCTATGAAACTTCAAAATATAAAAGGATTTCAGTATTTTCCATAAATATTGAAGGACAACAGAGAGTCAAGGACAATACAATTTTCTATCCCTTCTGTAAATTTCTCCCTATATACTCAAGAATATAGTCTATAGACTGCCACATTCCTGCCTCTTAGTCAGCTCTCATCCAAAAAATTATACTTCTAGAACAGTTGGAAATGAAATGTCACTTCAGACGCAAGGAATTTTGAAATCAGCTCCAAATTAGGATTTATATCGGGAGATCTCATAGAAAAGAAAATCACAAGGAAGACCTGCTCTTAACATTAGGCAGGGTTCAAGGGTACAGAAGGTATCAGAGAGCATTAGAGTTAAGTGTCAAGAACCTAGACTGCCACCAAACTGCATAGCTCTGGGTGATCTTCTGTAGCATTCTCTGAAGACCATATGCCACAATGGTGGAGAGCAGAAGTCAATTCTCTGCATATTGAAGCATCTTCCTCCAGCATCACTTTCTGATAGGAAGGTGGACAACCATTGTAGAAGAGTGTCTCCAGGGATGTATCTGCAACATTTCATAAAAATCCTTTTCTCCAGCTGCCCCTCTCTACGCGGAGCCCTGGAAGAGGTCCTGAGTACAAATTATCACTCACAATAATTATCATAATTCTACATTTTGAGATGCCTACTGCTACTTTTCCAGTGACTGCTGTTGATATAACACCAGACTAAATTAACATGGATTGGATCTTGCATTGTTTCTGTTTGAAAAAGGAAAGATCTGGGATATTCCATTTTCTGAGGGTGCTCTGAAATAATCTAACTCTTCTTTGGGAACAGGTGCTTAATTCAGTTCCATGAATTATGGACCTCCTGCTTCTGGTTTTGATGCTACTGGTGTCCCAGACAGTCTCTGGGAAGCTTAGAATGAAGTGCCCACTGAATATGGTGCACCTGGATAGAGAAAGACCATGGAGCTACTACAATCCAGGAGACCATCTCATCACTATAGTCACCAGTGCAGTAACACTAAACCAGAAAATGTTGTTTTTCAACCTGCTTCCTTATACTCAGTCTTACTTGTAAGTGATTCAGTGTATTCCTTCCATCTGAAGTTCTAACACACTCATTCTTTTCTCCTTACCCTGCTTACTCCTATATTTCAGGAAGTGATTAATTTTATTAATTGATCATATTTTTTTTATAAAAAAGTTTTTTATTTTTGATACAAACATACAAACAGGACATACAAAACATAAAAACCATCTTCCATATATACATACAGTGTGTCAGTTGGTTACAAATCCTTTGTGTCATCCTTTCATATTCATCACTCACAATTTATCAACAAGAAAATTTCTCATATTATCAATAAAACATTATGTATTTATCAATTATTACTTGTGTACAATTAAACTATTTATTTCATCATATATACGAGATATATTTTTAATCTAAAATTTATGTTATACTTTCATCCAATGGTTATATATATCAACATTATATTTATATCAGCCTATTATATTTCTATTACAAAATTATATAGTCTATTGCATTACCAAGTCTTTTTATCCAACCATTGATAAAACAAATCCCATATCTTGTAAAATTGTTTATCTTCTTGTTCTCTAATTTCAAATGTCAATTTACTCATTTCAGCACAGTCCATAATTTTCCTAATCACTTCCTCCTGCATAGGTATTTTATCATTCTTCCAATTTTGGCAAATACAATTCTAGCTGCTGTTAAAACATTTACAATCAAATATTTCAACTCTTTATTGTAGATATCTGGTATAATTCCCAATAAAAATATTTCTGGTTTCAAGTCTATGTGTTGTTGTATCATTTTTCCAACCATATGTGGATTTTAGTCCAATATCTTTTTGCATCGAACAAGTCCACCACATATGGTAATATGATCCAGGTATCTGATGACATTTCCAACATTTATCCGATTTATTCTTAAACATTCTTGCAATTCTCATCGGGGTAAGTGCCACCTGTAAAACATCTTATACAAATTTTCTTTATAAGCAGTTGACATTGTCATTTTGTAATTCTGGGACCATAATTTTTCCCATTTCTCTAGATCAATCCCATATCCAAAATTTTCCCCAAGCAATCATTGTTTCTTTAACTTGTTCCTCTTCCATTTTAATTTCTAAAAAATATCCATAAAGTTTTTTAATCACCTTTTCATCAGTACCCATTAATATTTTGACTAGCCCAATCTGCTTGTTATAAATACCTTCTACTTTAATATCCTTATCAAATCTAGATTGTACTTGCAAATATGAAAACCAATTCATTTTTATACCTTGTTCTTCCAACGCTTGCATAGATTTAAGTTCACCCCTTTCATTCAATATCTCACCATATCTAACTGTTTGTTCCTTTTTATATATTACTGGATATGAAAAGGCTTCAATAGTCTTCATTGGTCTTCATTGGCATGGGTGATGGAACTTTGTTGGTTCACCCACCCACTGTTGTGAGAGAACAGTGGAGTTGAGATGCACCACCTCCTCCCCTGCGCAAATCCAACTGCGTGGTAACATCTCTTCTAAACACTGGGGGCCATGAGCTGTAAGAGAGCAGTGGCCAGCTTTATATGCTCGACCAACAGCCCCCTGGATTGCTGTGAGAGGGCATCCAGGGTTGGAGGCAACTCAGTGGTTTTGAACTATCCCAATGTTTAGACTATAAGATCATCATGTGGACATGTTATTTACAGCTTGGACCGCTCCTCCCTTTGTTGGTGGGACATTTAACAACATGCGGACTTTTTCGGCAGCTGAACTGTGGGCTTTGAGGGATTCTTCCCTCTCTTGGACTTGGCCCACCAGCTTACCATCAGCCTATCTCGAGGATGGATTGTGGAATCTGGAGAGATGGCATGATGCAGGAAAGGGTAGGGGCCAGGGTTCGGGGAGGGATAAAGGAAAGCGACCCAGTGCTGCTTTGTTAAAATTTTTAATTCGGTCTCTTAAGGGGTTAGGGAAGGGTGGGAGGGATGGGGGTTTTATTGCCAGAGTTTGGTGCAGCCTGAAACAGGGCCGTGGTTGGGGGTGCATGGGGGGGCTGTGGGGCCCTGGGCGGAATAGTGGGAGCCATGATCCCTAGGGTGGTTGGTATGGGTAGGAACCGATGGGGCGGGGGGCCATATCATGTTAGGGGAGCTATGTCCAAGCTGTGGCGCGCTCCGACCCCTCTGCCTCTTCTCAATTCCTAGGAGTTTTGGGATCCAGGACCCCTGGACTCGGACTGGTGTATTTTAATGCCAGGTCCATGGTTAATAAGGCACCACTCCTCCATGATGTGATCGAGGAGGAGGCCGTGGACCTGGCCTGCATCACCGAGACCTGGTTGGGGCCAGAGGGCGGAGTCCCTCTGGTTGACATCTGCCCCCCAGGCTTTCGGGTGTTGCACCGGTCACGATCCCAGGGAAGGGGGGGTGGCTATTGTTATTCAGGAGACCCTGTTTCCAAGGGAGGTCCCTGCCCTGGAGATAGGCGGGTGTGAGTCCCTCCTCCTGAGATGCGGGCCTGCACGTCGGTTAGGCGTGCTGCTTACATACCTGTCCCCCAGCTATGTTTCAGCTGCCCTGCCTGGGCTGCTCGATGCCATCTCGGGGGTGGCGGTGGAGTTCCCAGAACTTATAGTTCTGGGTGACTTTAACCTGCCTTCCCTGGGATTGGCATCGGGTTTGGCCCAGGAGTTCATGGCTTCCATGGAGGCCATGGGCCTGACCCAGATAATAGATGGCCTGACTCATGAGGGGTAACATGCCGACCTGGTTTTGTCTCTGAGCAGTGGCGGAGTGGTCTAGGGGGTGGTGATATAACTATCCACCCCATTTCATGGTCAGACCACTATCTCCTGCGGCTGGTCTTCCATCAAGCTACCCACACGCTGGGATGAGGAGCCACCTAGATGGTTCCGCCCCAGGCGCCTGATGGACCCCGATAGGTTCCAGGCAGAGCTGGGGTTTTTTCCTGCATCCCTTACCCACAGCCCTGCCGAGGTCCTTGCAGCTACCTGGCAACAGTGTGTGGGGGCTCTCGACAGGGTTGTCCCCATCGTCCCTTACTTGTGTGATCCCGGTCAGCCCCCTGGTATACCGAGGAGCTCCGGGAGATGAAGCATCGTAGAAGGGGACTAGAGAGCAGGTGGAGGGCGACCTGCTCCAGATCTGACCGAGCCCAGTTAAGAGCCCATATTAGGACTTACCTGGTAGCTGTGGGGGCGGTGAGAAGGTCTTATTTCTCTGCCCTCATAGCATCTGCAGATAATCGCCCAGCTGCCCTGTTTGGGGTCGCCCACTCCCTCTTACAGTTGGGGGGTGGCAGACCCTCTGCAGGGCAGAGCTGAGGAATTTGGTCAGTATCTGCAGCATAAAATCGCTCGGATCTGGGAAGGGTTGTGCTCGGACTGGCAGTGGCCTGAGGATGGGGATGCGAGTGGTTTGGCTAATGTGATCTGGACTGAGTTCGATCCTGTTTCTGAGGATGAAGTGGACAGGATTATGCGATTGGCTGAGTTCCACCACATGTTTATTGGACCCGTGCCCTTCCTGGTTGGTTTATGCCTCCAGGGATTGTATCTTGACTGCTCCGGGCAGTGGTGCTCTTCCGTTAGGGAGGGTTATTCCCTGCCCCTTTGAAAGAAGCGGTGGTGAGGCCCTCCTGAAGAAGTCTGCCCTTGACCCAGCCGTTGAACAACTTTAGTCAGTCTCCAACCTTGGCTTTTAGCAAGGTTGTTGAGAATGTGATGGCTCAGCAATGCCACTTTTCCTGGAGAAGCGGACTACCTGGATCCGTACCAATTGGGCTTCCGGCCCGGGTGCGGAGACAGCATTGGTGAGTGCTGATTGATGTCTCTCTGGGGCTGGGACAGGGCTGGTCCACTGTCCTGGTCCTGTTAGATCTCAGCTGCTTTTGATACCATTGACCATGGTATCCTATTGCAGCATCTCGGGGGCTGGGAGTGGGAGGCACTGTTTCCCGGTGGTTCTCCTCCTACCTCTCCGGGGTTATAATCGAGTGTTAGCAGGGGCAGGTGACTCCAAGGTACCCCTCACTTGTGGGGTCCCTGGGCTCAGTCCTCTCACCCCTCCTGTTCAACATTTATGAAGCCAGGGTGAGATCATCCGTGGCTTTGGGGTGGTCATCATTATGCTGATGATACCCAGCTATACATTCCACCCCACCCATCAGTGTGCTCTCAATGTTATCTGGAGCAATGTCGGATCTGGATGGACAGGAATCGCCAACTCAAGCCAAAGAGAGAGTGGCTGTGCATACTGACATCTCGTCCATTTAAGATTCCATCTTTGGTCTGTGGGGAGAGTGCCCCTGGACAGGGCATGGAATCTAAGGTCCTCCTGGACTCACGGCTCAAATTTGAAACAGGTGGGGGCCGTGGCCAGGGGCCTGAATTCCTGGTTCACCATTTCATATCTGGACAGATGCCCTTTACAATCAGAGGCCCCTGCCTTGACTACCTGGCGCTCCTCTGCCTTGGACTGCCCTTGTGCCATTCGGAGGCTTCCTTTGGTGCAGAATGCAGCCCGCAGGTATGATGGGAGCTTCCCAATACTCCCATATTACACCCTCCTGGCCTGCATTGCTTCCAGTTGCCCTCGAGTGGTCAAATTTGGTATTAACATTCAAAGTCCAACAGGGCATGGGTCAGAGCTATCTCGAGAGCGGCTCCTCCCAGCATCAAATGTAACTGCCTGTATGAAGCACAGGCGAGTCTCCCTGGGGTGCCGTCTGCACAACCCTAATGGCTTGGCGCTTGGCGACCCAGGAGGAAACTCCCATGGAATCTTCTTCGCTTCTGGGCTCCGTTTGGCCCCTAATCTTAAGCACCTTCCACGATTTGAAAACTTGGCTCTTTTTTGCAATCTGGCTGTGCTGATTCTCTTGGGTTGAGTTGTACAACTAAGGGTTTTAAATTTTAATTAGAGCAATTTGTTTAATATTCTTGAATTAATTTTTTTGTTATATTTGAATTGTAAGCTGCTTTTGAGTCCTTTGGAGAGGGAGGCATATAAATCAATAATAAATAAATAAATAAATATAAATAAATAAATAAATAGTAGATATCCATATTGGAATTTTCAAGTAATGTTTTTTAATCTTCTCCCAGTTTAAAACAAAGCTTCTCGAATATAATGTCTTCTAAAATACCCTTGTGTTTTAGTTCCCTTATACCAAAGGATGCATGCCACCCATGTAAAGTCATGTCCTTCTAGAGTCAATAATCTAGTATTCCTTAGTGTTATCCAATCTTTTACCATCAAATTTGCACCTGATAGTATAGTTCCCAATTGGGCCAAAGCAACCCTTCTCTTAATCTTGCATCCTGCAATAACTTAAGTTATTCTTGCTTTTTGCCTTGCCATATATATTTCAACATCATTCGATTTAGGTCTTCAAAAACTCTTTCCCTAATCTGATTGGAATTGTCTGGAATAAGTATAGATTTCTACAATACATTCATTCATCTTGTTGATATTCTCCCAATCGATAGTTGTAAGTTTTCCATTTTCCAAGTCTGTCACTATCTGCTGTTTAAGTTTAATGTAATTATCCTCCTTCAGTGTACTACATCTTGCTGTAATATATATCCTAGATACTTAACCTTACTTGTGACCTGTATTTCTAAAGCTTCTTCCAATTCTTTCTTCCGTCTACTAACATATTCTTTGTTAATATCTTTGTTTTGTCTTTATTAATTTTCAATCCTGCTACTTCTCCATACTCTTCTATTCTTTCAATTAAAGCTAAGCTGATTCCAGTGGGTCCTCTAATATAAATACCAGGTCATCTGCAAAGGCTTGTAACTTATATTCTTCTCTTAATTTTCATTCCTTTTATTTGTTTATCTTCTCTAATACACCTGTTTAACACTTCTAAGGTTAACACAAACAGCAGGGGTGACAGTGGGCAGCCTTGTCTAGTCCCTTTTCTTATATTTATAGGCTCTGTCAATTCTCCATTTATCAAAACCCTTGCGGTTTGTTCAGAATATATAGTCTCAATAGCAGTATAAATTTTTGCCAAAGCCCATTTGTGTCAATTGTAGTAACATGAAGGCCACAACTCACGTTATCAGGCTTTTGAACATCCAGAAACATCAAAGCCATTTGCTTTTCAGGATGTGCCTCATAGTACTCAGAGTGTCCAGGATTATTCTCATATTATGTTTGATTTGTCTTTTGGCCCATTTTGGTCAACATGTATAAAGTTTTTAAGTATCTTTTCAGTCTTTCTGCCAAAATTGAAGCAAAAATTTTATAGTCTGAATTTAATAAAATAGGCCTATAATTTTTAACTTGTTGTAAGTCTGTGTCTTCCTTGGTATAAGTGTGATATAAGCTTCTGACCAAGTCTTTGGTATTCTCTTCTCTTGCATGACTTCATTCATAACTTGGAGGTTTAACACCTCCTGAAAAGTCTTATAAAATTCCACTGGTAAACCATCCGGGCCTGGTGCTTTCCTGTATTTTTGTTTCTTTAAGGCTTCTGTTAACTCCATCATTGTTATATTCTCTTCTAACATTATTTCGATATCTTTAGGTATCTGTGGTAACTTTGCCTTTATATATTGTTTAATTTTTCTTCTTGAATACTCTCTTGATAGTACAATTTTCCATAATAGTCTTGTATAATTCTTTTTTCCCTTCATTTCCGTAACAAGGATGTCCTTCTTCATCTATTAAATGGCTAATTTTCCTTGATTCTCTTTCCTTTCTTAATTTATAGGCTAACCATCTTCCTGGTTTGTTTCATCCTCAAAATAATTCTGTTTAGCATTTTAATCTTTTGGGCTAGCTCTTCTTTTTCCATTAATTCCATTTTATGTTTGGTTAAATCCATTTTGATTTTAACATCTTTTTGTGGAAATTTCTGTAGTTCTTTTCCAGTTTTATATTCTTCTTCTTCTAATGTTTTAAAAGTCTTTTTTTGTGTTTATTTCTTTTCCTTGTATAATCAATTATCAAGCCTCTTGTATAGGCCTTCATTGTGTCCCAGAGATTCTGTATGTATCCTCTCTTATTTTCTTTAAAAAGAATACCAGTTCTCTCTCCATTTTTTAAAATCTTCTTCCTTTAATATCTTATTGTTTAATGTCCATCTAGATCTCATCTTTTGTCCTTTCAAATAATAATCATTGGATTATGATCAGCCCAAATACTTGCTTCTATTTCAATTTTTGTATATTAAAAATAGATCAGCTGATGTCCATATCATATCTATTCTTGACCATGATTCATGCCTGTTTGAGTAAAATGTATATTGTTTATTTCCTATATTCTCTCTCTCCATGCATCTTTTAAATTTATTTCTTCTATCATTTTGAAAAAGGGTTTTGGTAGTTTCTTTCTAGCTTTCTTTGTGGCTTTTGTGATTTATAATCCAGCTGCTCATTAATTATTCCATTAAAATCTCCCATCATGCATAAATTAATAGTCCAGTTCAATTATTTTTTTATGGGTTTATTATAAAATTCCTCTTGGTGGTCATTTGGAGCATATATTGCTATTAAGTATTTTAGTATTATTGTCCATTATTTCTACCATTAAGATTCTTCGTCATCATCTGTATAAATTAATTCAGCAAATTGTTTCTTTAATATATAGAACCACGCTCTTTTTTACATTGTGCCAATGAAGTAAACAATTTTCCTAATTTTTTTTGTTTCAGTACTTTGTTTCATGTTGTTTTAATATGTGTTCCTCTTGTAGGCAAATTATATCAAATTTTAATTTCTCCAATTTGTGAAATACTTTCCTTCTTTAATGATTGAATTGATCCATTTATATTCATAAGTAACCAGTTTTCTTTCCTCCATTTTAGATTTTGTAGAGGAGTTTATTGCTCTGGTGGATCTTATTTCTCTTAGTTCTCTGGGCCCTCACTGTATTCCCTTTTCTTTTCAATTACTGCTATCAACTCCTTTTGAGGTTCAATCAGGGGCTCTTCTTTTCTTGTATCTTCCTCCTTTCCTCTAATATATTCATAATAAAATGATTTCACCTTTTCAACCATGTCAATTCTATGTCTTTGTTCCATCCCATTTAAACAGAAGGCCTTCTGGTATCAGCCATCTATAATTTATTCCTTTTCTAAGCAGTTCTTTGGTTAGAAAGGGGTACTCTCGTCTCCTTACTCTTCTTGGTACCTGTTTCAGCACCACAATTTCTTTGTCTTTATACTTTAATGTCTTTTCTCTTGTCATTTACCAAAATTTGTGTTTTAATAATTTTCTTAAGTAAATCTAATATGGACTTCTCTTGGTAGCTTATTCCTCATTGCATATCTTGTATGTACACTTCATCCATTCCATCCATCATTTTCTCTTTAGTTATTTCTAATGCTTCCATATTTTTCATTTTTCAATGAGGTTTTCACCCTCTTCTCCACATTTTGAAATCTCAAGTAAAATTCTGATCTATCCACCTCTCCTCTCAATGATTCAATCCTGTCTTTTCAACTTCACTCAATCTGATATTGATATTTCCAATTTCCTTATCTCTTTGTTTGTCCTGCTCTTCAATTTTCTTAATCTTTTCATCATATTTGGTTCATCATCTCTTGGATATTTTCCACTTTCTCATCTGTCTTTCCAATTTTCTGTTGAATATTTTCAACTTTTTCATCATCTTATCTATTTTCTGCTGAATCTTCTCCACCTTTTGATTTGTCTGTTCAATTTTTGAGAGATATTCTCATTACTCTTTTCAACATTTCTACTTTTGTCTGTAAATTTGAATCTTCTGTAATCTATCCTCCTTCTCTTTCCTTTTCCTGTTGCAACATTGCCTGTATTGATGGCTGACCTCCAGATGGTGAAGAAGCAGGAGTTGTTGATTGAGGAGCTTGGACTATTGCTTTCTCATTTTATAGTTATTTCATGGGACCCAAAAAGCAGAGGCCCTCAAAAATAATAAAAATAAATAGACAAAAAGAAGAAAAATAAAAAATTAAAATATTAAGGAATATAAAAAAATTAGAAAAAAAAAATTCTTCAGGTTCTTGTACACCTTAATCCAGTTGGTTCCACTTATATACAAAAATAAAGGAAAAAGTAAAGAAAAGGAAGGTCTCAAAAAGCAACAACAGGTGGTTACCAGTTCAAAAATAAAAGGACTTCCAGTATTTATATACCCTAATCAATGGCAGAATCAACAAGATGAAAAGGAGAACAAATCATAGGCAGAGAAAAAAAATTCCTGGCTAAAATTGAAAAGGATAATCAAACAATAAAATTCAATCAATTTGGGATGGAAAAGATAGAGCAGCCACAAATCCAGCCAAAGAAAAAAGAAACTACTGCCACCAGATGTCCAAGGCTTTTTAGAATATCAAGTCAAATTTCCAGTAGAATATATTTTCAAGGTCACTTTAGTCTTCTTTCTTTCAGTTCCAACTCTGGGTTCATATCAATAGTTCACAGATGGGCACCTGTATACAATCCATCGTGCTCACCTATCTCTTTCAAGAAGGAACTCTATTTCCTTGATTCAGCTCACATAGATAAACAAACGAAGAAAGAAAGAATACAGTATATCAAGCCTCTAAATGGCAGTGCTTTCACTTTCACTCCTCCCCTCAAGAGCAAGAAAAAGGGAAAAAGAGAAAAGGCACATTGGTATTGCTCTCTTTTCTAAAAAGTTCTTAAAATCATAAACAGCATTTAATCAAAAAATATTGGTGGAAAAAAGAGGAAAAGACCATCAGAACAAAGATTATTTTTGCATAGAGGAAGCGCCAGTCCCTTTAAAATCAAATAGTTCCAGAAGAGATAAAAGGAAGAAAAAACCATCAATCTTAAGAAAAGCTTAATCTACGCTTATAAACTGCTCTCTTTACTTTTAAGTCCACTTTCCAGTTATTGGGGTGTTCTCTTCAGAAATAAGTAAATAAAAAAGAACCTCTCACCAAACCGACACACCTTCATCCGATCTTGCTTTTCTTTCAGAGCTTTCCCAGCTTCAGCAGCTTGATGGCTGCCTCTTTTCTGCCGGCAAAAAGAGCTTCTCCTGGATCAGCCAGGGACTTTGCAATGTCCCTGGGATCGACAGGATGTGCTCTTTCCCTTCACTGTCTCTTCGGGACGGTTTAGGTCCAAATGGACCGTCCAGCTGAGAAGATATCTACAGCGATCCAGGAGCTTCCCAATCGCACATAGTATCACTGGGGCACAAGCCCCGCCCTCTCCCAATTGATCATATTTTTGTGGGTTTTCTCTTTTGTCTTATTTAGGGGAAGAGATCTACAAGTAGAAAGATGGAGCAGAAAAAAATGCCTGAAAGAAGTACAAATTATTTTTCCTCTCCACATCCAATCTAGAATGCATGACTTGAATACTGATTCTTGTTTAAAGTAGTGATAGTTGTAGTTAAATTTTCATATATTTAAAAACTGCTCATTGATATTCAATGCCTGATCCTTATAGGAATAGAGGATGATTTGTTTTTAGAACAGTTTTTCTAGGTCACTTATGAAATATCCTCTTCCTTTTGTGATGGTTAAACTTTAAAAAATGAAATTTTGCAGACTGGCTACTGTGCTGATGAAAATTACTGCTGCTATAAATAATGGACTATTTGTGCTTTTTATCTGCTTCCCATTTGTTCAACATTTACAAATATTAAATTTGATGGGTGACTATCATTTGCCTCTGCTTTTCAATCAGTATTGGCCTCAGACTTAATAGTCATCTGTTTATGAAGAGGATGAAATTGAAAAAAAGGAATTGTATTACTGCTGTTAATGATGCTTGTATTAACCAAAGCATGTTTTCACACTAGTGAACCTTATACTACCAAAGGAATAGAATGCTTTATTTTCACCATTCAACTGATCAACAAGAATATCCAGTTCCTGTGCAATCTCACACTTGGCTACAATATCCATGACAACTATTTGAATACTCTTGGCACTTCAGATGTCTTGCTGGACATGCTGTCTATCAGAAAAGCCAATGTTCCCAACTACAGCTGTGGAAAGAAGGACAACATTTTGGCTCTTCTTGATGCAGCTGACAGGGAGATTTCCATCCAGATGTCAACATTAGTAGGCCCCTACAAAGTCCCACAGGTTTGTGTGTGTGTTTATATATAGTAAAGTGAATGGGGTGGTAGTGGATGCAGGAGAGATTCAACCATATCTTCTCTATGGAGTTCCTGCTTTTCACTATGTCCGTTATAGACACTGGAAACTGGAATACACATTAGAAAATGGGAGCATATATCAAAATAGCCATATCCTCTCTTGAGAGCATCTCTATTGCTTTGGGGGCTTCTGCTGCATACTTGTGAAGGTGAGGAGAGGCTCTGTGCCCAAAGGGTTAGAGTTAGGCACCAGTATGTTGCAGCTGCCAAAGAAGCCAATGCAGACCTAGGCTGCATCAATAGAGGGTGGCATCAAATTGATAAAGGACCATATTGGTAGCTTGGAATGAAGGTTTCTTGCTGCTTTCTGAGTTTGGTTATTTTCTTGCAGACATTTCACTAGCCAAACTAGGTAAAATCATCAATGCTAGTAAGGAGTGTGGGGTATGCTCTCAAGGGGTGGTAAGAGGGTCACCGGGGCTTCGTTGATTCGGTTTTTGGACCGTTTCTTAAGGGGGTTAGGGAGGGGGGTGGGTTGTGAGGAAGGGACTCAGCGCAGCCTAGGGCCGGATCATGGTGGGAGGGTGCGGGGGGGCTGGCAGGGCCCCAGTGGGCAGAGTGGGAGCGACGATCCCCAGGGTGATTGGGCTCAGCAGGGGACAACGCAGCACGGGGCCAGATCAAGTTAGGGGAGCGCACCCCCGATGTCTTCATGCAGTGGCCTGCTCCAACCCTGATGCCTCCTCCCAATGCCCTGGGGACCCAGGATCTAGGGCCCCTGGACTCTGACTGGTGTACTTTAATGCCAGGTCCATGGCTAATAAGGCAACCCTCCTCCGTGAGGGAATCGAGGAGGAGGCTGTGGACCTGGCCTGCATCACTGAGACCTGGGTGGGCCCAGAGGGTGGAGTCCCTCTAGTGGATTTGAGCCCCCCAGGTTTTCAGGTGTTGCACCGGTCACGAGCCCAGGGGAGGGGTGGGGGGGTGGCTGTTGTTATTCGGGAAAGCCTGATTCCAAGGGAGGTTGCTGTTCCAGAGATAGGTGGGTGCGATGATCTCCTCTTGAGATGCGGGTCTGAGAGTCGGATGGGCTTGCTGCTTACATATATTTCCCCCAGCTGTGTAGCAGCCACCCTGCCTGGGCTGCTTGACGCCGTCTCGGGGGTGGCGGTGGAGTTCCCAGGGCTTATTGTTCTGGGTGACTTCAACCTGCCTTCCCTCAGGGCGGCATCGGGTTTGGCCCAGGAATTCATGGTCTCCATGGCAGCCATGGATCTGACTCAGGTGATTAATGGCCCGACTCACGAGGGGGGCAACATGCTCAACCTGGTTTTTGTCTCGGAGCAGTGGCATAATGATCTGGGGGGTGGCGATTTTACTATCCACCCCGTTCCATGGTCAGATCATTATCTCCTACAGCTGGTTTTCCGACAAGCTGCCCCACACTGCTGGGATGAGGAGCCACTTAGATGGTTCCGCCCCAGATGCCTGATGGACCCGGAGAGGTTCCAGGCAGAACTGGGTTTTTTTCCTACATCCCTGGTCCACAGCTCTGCCGAGGCCCTGGCGGCCGCCTGGCAACAGGAGGCTGTGGGGGCCCTCGACAGAGTTGTCCTGATGCGTCCCCTTACTCATCGCAGATCCCGTGTGGCTCCCTGGTATACTGAGGAGCTCTGGGAGATGAAGTGACATAGAAGGGGTCTAGAGAGCAGGTGGAAATCGATCCGTTCCACATCTGACCGAGCCCAGTTGAGAGCCTATATTAGGACTTATCTGGTAGCTGTGAGAGCTGCGAGAAGGGTTTATTTCTCCGCTATCATAGCATCCACAGGAAACTGCCCAGCTGCCCTGTTCGGGGTCACCCGCTCCCTCCTTCAGCCAGGAGCTGCAGTGGATCGCTTGCGGGGTCGAGCTGAGGAATTTGGTCAATTCCTGCAGGATAAGATAGCTCCGATCTGGGAGGGGTTGAATTCCAATTTGCAGTGGTCTGATGCTGAGGGTGCAAGTGGTCTGGCCAATGCAATCTGGACGGAGTTCGATCCTGTTTCTGAAGATGAAGTGGACAGGATTATGTGACGGCTGAGTTCCACCATATGTTTGTTGGACCCATGCCCTTCCTGGTTGGTTTATGCCTCCAGGGAGGTGACATGCGGCTGGCTCCAGGCAGTGGTCAATGCTTCTTTAGGGGAGGGCACCTTTCCTGCCGCCTTGAAGGGGCAGAGGTCAATGCCAAGGGCTCTCATGTGTGGGGTCCCTCAGGGGTTGGTCCTCTCGCCCCTCCTGTTCAACATCTATATGAAGCCGTTGGGCGAGATCATCCATGGCTTTGGGGTGAAGTATCATCAGTACATCTCCACCGCAGGCCACATCAATGATGCCCTCTCCGTGATGTCCCATTGTCTGGATGCGGTACAGATCTGGATGGAGAGAAACATGCTTCAGCTCAATCCAGCTAAGACAGAGTGGTTGTGCATACAGACATCTTGGCCCAGTCAGGAGATTCCATCTTTGGTCATGGGGGGAGAGGTGTTGCCCCCCGTGGATAGGGCACAGAATCTGGGGGTTCTCCTGGACTCATGGCTCAGATTAGAGGAGCAGGTGGGAGCCGTGGCCAGGGGGGGCTTTTGCTTAGGTCCGGCTGGTTCGCCAGTTACGCCCATACCTGGACCGAGATGCCCTACGCACAGTTACTCAGGCATTTGTCACCTCCCAGCTCGACTACTGCAACGCTTTCTATTTAGGACTGCCCTTGCATACCATTCGGAGGCTTCAGCTGGTGCAGAATGTGCCCGCGCGGGTTGTGATGGGACTCTCCCAGTACTCCCATGTTACGCCCCTCCTGCGCGGCCTGCATTGGCTACCGGTTGCCCTCCGAATGAGATTCAAGGTTTTGGTATTGACATTCAAAGTCCTACAAGACATGGGTCCGGGCTATTTACGGGAGCGTCTACTGCCAGCATCGAATACCAACCGCCCTGTATGAGCACACTGGCGGGGACTCCTCGGCAAGCCGTCTGTGACCCAGTGTCATTTGGCGGTAACGCAGGGGAGGGCCTACTCTGTGGCAGCTCCCGCTCTGTGGAACCAACTACCTCTGGGGCTCCGCCTGGCCCCTGACCTCCGCACTTTCTGCCATGATTTAAAAACCTGGTTGTTTGAACAGGCCGGGCTGTGCTGACTCCTTGGGGGGGGGGGGTGATTTTTCAATGTAAATTATAAATGGGTTTTTAGCTTAATTTGGCTTGGTTAATTTAATTCTATTTTAGATAATTAATTTATTGTGTTGGTTTTAATTGTGAGCCGCCCCAAGTCCTTTTAGGAGAGGGGGCAGCATACAAGTCAAATAAATAAATAAATAAATAAATAAATAAATAAATAAATAAATTTATCTTCTAATGATTTGCCCTCTAAGCACTGGTGGGAATGATCTTTGTGGTTTTTTGGCAGTTTCTTGATTGGGGTATTTACTTCTTGATTGTTGGTTTGATGTTAACCTACATCAATTAACCAACATCATGTTAATCAACATAAATTAACATAATTAATTATTGGTGTAAATTGAAAGCTATGGAAACTACAGACTCCCAAAATTTTGTCTGTTAGAACAGATAAATTTAAATTAGAAACCTCTTGGCTCATACAACTGAAAAGGTATATGAGGAACTATGGTCTCCTATGTCTTGCACAATTGGGAAGAAAGTAAAAAAAAAAGGCTGCACAAAGCCTTAAATATAGAAGTGGAGAATGATATAGCAATCTTAAAAAAACAGACATGGCCCTTTATTGGAACAATGTACTTCAGTCAACATTTGTACATGTGAGTCCAACTGCATTAAATTGTAGGGGTGATAGAGAAATATGATTTGCATTTTGATTGTTTTCTTTTTTGCTTCATTTGCTTCTCATGTTCCATTTTTATATAAAGTCTTCTTAATATTCTGTGTTTAATAGTTTAAACAATATCTAATCAACAATCTATTCTAAAATGTTTATCAAAACAAAGTTCGATTGAATAAAAACTCATATTTTGGACATGACCTATATAACAGGTCAAGTTAAACAGGATTATAACACAGCATTCTTTATTGCGTTTCCAGATCAGTCAAAGAATGGCTTCAAAGACTCTGAGCAATAAAAATAAATTCCCTTTTTTCCATCAGATGCTCCCCAAAGAAGGGTTTCAATATTCAGCAATTGTCCGAGTGCTCCTGCACTTCAGATGGACCTTGATTGGTCTCCTTGCTCCAGACACAGAGGAGGGAGAGAATTTCCTGAGGATTTTTCCTCCTTTGCTTGTCAGGAATGGAATTTGTGTTGTTATATCTCAACAATTCTCAAGGACTCTAGCACCCTTGAGGGATTCCAGCTTTTCTCAGTGGAAACAAGTCAATGTCTTTGTTCACTTCATAGAACATATTATCATTTCGAACACATTTCGTATTTTTCATCTAACACTTGACACTTTGTCAGGACCCATTAGAGAGAAAATCTGGATCACCACAGCTGTGGGAAACTATATAATGACTCATCTTGGATTTCACAAATACGTCCATAGTATTTGGAGCTTTGAATTTATGCAAATGATGAGGCCAGAATATGATGCTTTTGAACCGTTTTCCTTTGTAGACTCCCAGTATGAAGACAAGAATTTTCAGTGTTCTTTTCCAAAGCATGTTTTTCTGTCAAAGGCCGGAAAAGATGCACGCAAAATACTCCAGTGAAGACAGAAGATGAATTGAATGGGAAGTGGGTTGAAAACAGTGACTCTGTTTACATGATTTTTATGACTCTGGCCCACGTCTTGAAGGCTGCATATTCATCCAGATCCTGGAAGAGAAAGAAGGAGGCCCAAGAAATACTGGAGGCTCCAAGGCTGAAGCCATGGCAGGTATGGGGTCCCCAAGGATCCAACAAACTAAATTCCTCTGGAAAAGGAATCCGTTAGAGAAAGAAGGGAATCATATCAACTCGTGCTACAAAAGGCCAATAGATTTAGCCAATTGCTTGGGGATAATTTACCAAGGAGCTGGTACCAGATATATTTTGATATTAAGCACTTCTAATTTTAAACGGGTGATTCCATTTTTTTTATAATCAATCAGACAGTGTGGCACTAATACATCAGACATTTTAGTACAAGCAAAATTAATAAAACGAATCATATCTGTTAATACACATATTCACATCAAGTTAAAATCTTTCATTGCTTAATTTTTCAACATTTCCATACTCTCTCCTAGTGCCAATCATATCATTGAAACATACCTAGTAATTTCATTATTCAATTCCCTCTCCTATTTTTCATTTTTTAAAATAAAAGTTCTCATTTGGCAAGCAGTGTGGTTCCAGGTTTCACATCTCAACACAAACATGACCATAGTTACCTATTCATCTTACTTATTCAGTTTCATATCACATCACAGTTCATATTATTGTTTTTCTTAAAGTATTCTCATATCTTATTTTACAGTATTATTTAAAATTTTTGTTTCATTTCTACATTTATATTCCCTGTTGCCTTTATCTGTCATATTTGCAATTTTATCAATCCTTATGCTATTAATTCTAGAAATTGTCCCCTTTGGTTGCTAATTCTAACATGCCACCATCATTCTACTTAATAACAGTATCCCTATTTACTACATATCAGGTATACACATATTTTGCATCAGATTCCGCATAACATTTTCTCAATCACCATGCTTATTGTCTATGCATTACTAATGTATTAATCTAGTCACTCAATTATAGCAACTGTTATTAATCTTTCCATAGTAGTTCTCATATTTTTACACATCGCTAATCATCAATTAATATATAATATTCTTGTTATAAATTCCCATTTCCATATTTATTTCATTGAATTCCATATCTAATGTAGCAATAATCCTTTAATAAAAAAGAAAAAGAAAGAAGAAAAGAAAAACAATATCAGTTACAATCTTGTCTATTTCAGTACTTATTCTTATATATTACAACACATTACCTTGCAGAATCTCCTTCCCTATTCTTATTTACCCATTATTTCTCACTCTCATAACCATAGAGTTTCTTTTCATTCTTGTTTGCTTCCTGTTTCTCTTTATTTTCTGGTCCTTTCTCTTAATTCCCTTTTTTCCCATTATTATTCCCCTCCATTTCTCATTCCAGTTATTTATTTTATCTCGCTCCCTCTCTTGATCTTTCTTTTGTACTTCCCTTTTTCCCTTCCTTTTTTTTCATTTTCCAAACTATTCCCCCTTTTATTTTCACATCAAACCACTTAATTGTAATTCCTTTTTTCCCCTGCTTAAATGATTGTTGCTCCACTTGGACTTCAAAGCTGCTTTCCTCTTTGTTTGACTCCTCCCTCTCTGGTTTTCTTTGTTCTTCTACAAGCTGAGTCACCATCTCTAATTTATGTAATATATTGCTGCACATTTCCAGCCTCACTTTCATCATTTACTTCAGGTCTTGTAGATCCAATCTTATTTCAGCAAATAATTTCCCCATTGTGTCTCCTCCTTTTTTCCCTTTTTTGTTTTCCCCCTCTTCCTTAATATATATGTCCAATCCACAAATCCAGTATGTTATTTCAACCAGCGTCTTTCGTATTTATTTTCAACAATCAATATTCATAAGTAAATAGTCCCACTCTCCTTCCTCATCATCCATCAGCTGTCCTTTCTGCCACTCAAACTGCTTGGCACCATGAACTCCTGGGGTGGATGACCTGCAGGTAGCTTCCCATGCCATGGCTAAACTATGCCACCACTCTGCGGAGGAATTGGGCCCTTACATCATCTCCAGACCAAACCAGTCTTTGCTGGGTTGTCTGGTAGCTTGTATATCATGTGCCTTTGGTCTCACTGCAGGCTGACCACTGTCCCCCCCACCTGCATCTGATGGAAGGTCCTCCATCAGCACTGGCTCCTCTTCGGTTCTTACACCCATCACATGCTTCAGCTCCTCTGCCATCCCCTATCTTCAACATATCCTCAAGGAGACCAGCCAGTCCACAAGTGGCATGAAGGAGAAAAGAAAAAAATATATGAGCTCTGACTTCCTCTCAAGTGTCCAAGTCCCCAGGCCTTGAGAATTCAGAAGCAAAAAAACTCTGGAAACAATTAGCGCTTTTTATTCAATCCTGAGACATGGCACAATTGAGTAACTGACACGTCAAAAGTCTCCCAGCGCTCTATTTATAGCAAGACCATGCCCCTTACCACTCCCTAGCACCCGACGTCAACATTCAATGTCTTATCAGCAGTCTACCATCCAGTGCCTGTGTTTCTGGCCTCTGAGTTCTGCCAATCAGGGCCAATCAGCTGGGCTATGGAGAACTGTCAGTTAGCTGTGTGGTTGACTGGAGAATGCCATCATCAGCCTTTCGCTCATGATCACTGCGATAGACTCTGACACCGCCTACCAGCTTGAGAGGTACCTCTGAATCAAACAAGGAGTTTGTGATCTCCTTGTGATCGACAGTGTCCTCTTGATTTTCATCATCCCTCCAGGGAGACTTAGGTCCCTCAGATCCTCCTAGAAGGTCAAATTTGGCATGATCCCATGGAGCCCCCTGGAGATATATTATGTCAACCCTGCCTCCCCCTTCTCTAGCATTCTTTGGAGATTATATGCCACAATGGCAGACAATGGGTATTGGAGCATCTTCCTCCAGCAGCACTTTCTGGACATGTCCTGACAGGAAGGATAACAACCATTGTAGAAGAGTGTCTCCAGGGATGTATCTGCCGTATTTCACAAAAATCCTTTTCTCCAGCTGCCTCTCTCTACATGGAGTCCTGGAAGAGGTCTAGAGGACAAATTATCACTCACTGTAATTATCACTCACTGTAATTATCACAATCCCAGACTTTGAGATGTCTACTGCTACTTTTCCAATTGATAGAACGTCAGACTGAAGCAACATGGAATGGATCTTGCATTAGAAAAAGATATAAGCATCTACTCATGCTGAATGGTTTGTACAATGTTTAGGACACATGCAGGGACTGTGCTGTTGAATGTACCTTTCTCTCTTTTCCAGATGAAGCAGGATTTGTTTCTGTTTGAAAAAGGAAAGCCATCCAATACTGCATTTTCTGGGAGTGCTTTGAAATCATCTAACTCTTCTTTGGAAACAGGCAGTTGATTCAGCTCCATGAATTATGGACCTCCTGCTTCTGCTTTTGATGCTACTGGTGTCCCAGACAGTCTATGGGAAGCTTAGAATGAAGTGCCCACTAAATTCGGTGCACCTGGATAGAGAAAGACCATGGAGCTACTACAGGCCAGGAGACCATGTCATTGGTGTAGTCACCAGTGCAGTAACACTAAAACAGGAAATGTTGTTTTTCAAACTGCTTCCTTATAGTCAGTCTTACTTGTAAGTGATTCAGTGCAATGAAATTGTATTCCTTCCATCTGCAGTTCTAACACTCTCATTCTTTTCTGCTTATTCTGCCTACTCCTATATTGCAAGAACTGATTGATCTTGTTGATTGATCAGATTTCCACGGGTTTCTTCTGTTGTTGTTTTTAGTGGAAGACACATAAATACAAAGAGGAACCAAAAAAACCTGAAAGAATTCCACATTATTTTCCTCTCAACGTCTAATCCAGAATGCCTGACCTGAATACTGACTTTTGTTCAGTGATTGTTGTTGTTCACCATGACCAGATCATTTCCATATTTTTATAATTGCTCATTGATATTGAATGCCTGATCCTTATAGGAATAGAAGATGACTTGGTTTTATAACAGCTTTTCTTAGTGACTTATGAAATATCCTCTTCCTTTTATGATGGTTGCACTTTAAAATAGGAATTATTTTGCAGACTGGGTGCTGTGCTGATGAAAATTACTGCTGCTATAAATAGACTTTATGATTCTTATCTGCTTCTCATTTTCTCAACATTTACAAATATTAAATTTTGATGGGTGACTAGCATTTGCCTCTGGTTTATGATCAGTATTGGTTTCAGACTCCATAATCATGTGTTGATAAAGAGGATGAAATTGGTAAAATGGTATTGTATGACTGCTGTTGATGATGCTTGTATTAATCAAAGCATATTTTTACACTAGTGACCCTTATACTTTCAAAGGAATTGAACGCTTTATTTTCACCATTCAAGAGATCAACAAGAATATCCAGCTCCTGTGCAATCTCACACTTGGCTACAACATCAATGACAACTATTTGAACACACTTGGCACTTCAGAAGTCTTGCTGGATATGCTCTCTATGGGAAAAGCCAATGTTCCCAACTACAGCTGTGGAAGGAAGGACAACATTTTGGCTCTTCTTGATGCAGCTGACAGGGAGGTTTCCATGCAAATGTCAACATTAGTAAGTCCCTACAAAGTCCCACAGGTTTGTGTGTATGATTTATTTATTTATTTATTTATTTATTTATTTATTTATTTATTTATTGGACTTGTATGCCGCCCCATCTCCGGAGACTCGGGGCAGCTCACAGCTAAAAACAACAACAATAAATAATTTAAAAAGATTAAACCGAATTCACAAGCCCAAAAATAAAACGAAATTTACAATACTAAAAAGTTTAAAAACCCATCCCCCCCACGAAAGGGTCACAGCCCGGATTGGTCAAACAACCAGGTCTTGAAATCATGGCAGAAGGTGTGGAGGTCAGGGGCCAGGCGGAGCCCCAGGGGAAGTTGGTTCCAGAGGTCAGGGGCCGCGACAGAATAGTCTCGTCGCCGGGGGACCGCCAGCCGGCATTGGCCCGCCGACGGGACCCCAAGGAGTCCTTGCCTGTGTGCTCGCACAGGGCAGTTGGCATTCGATATCAGCAGGAGTTGCTCCCTTAAATATTGAGGACCCATGTCGTGGAGGACTTTGTATGTTAAAACTAAAACCTTGTCTATATTGTCTATTGTCTATATACTAAAGTGAGTTGGATGGTATTGGATGCATGATAGATTCAATCATATCTTCTCCATGGAATTTAAGAGCTGCTTTTCACTATGTCCATTGTAGGTATCATGGCTGGGAACTGGGATACACATTAGGATGAGAGCATGTATCAAAATAGTCATATTCTCTCTTAATACCAACTCTATTGCTTTGGGGGCTTGTGCTACATACTTGTGAAGGTGAGGTGAGGCTCTGTATCCAATCAAAGGGTCTTCAGTAAAATAAGAGAGTACAGCACTGATGGAAAGCTCACATTTTGTACATGATCTTAGAAAAATGATAATAATGCTGAACAAATACTATATTCAGGAAAATAATTGTGAAAGAGATAAATTGCATCCATCAAAGAAAGGGACCAAGTTACTTGGCATTACATTCACAGATTTTATGGAGAAATGTTTAAACTAAACAATGGGGATATAGAGTTCATTGATCCAGAACATTTCTGCCCGCAGCAATCTAAAACTAATAGGGTAATCAGTGCTTTGTAACATTGATGTTTGTGTGAGTAAGTATATCCACCTTGCTGTCAAGGAAAATCAAGCTTTTTATAATGTGTGCTACACCATGTACACTAATAAAACAGGTGCTAAGAAAGTAGAGGAACTCAGGCACAAAGCAGGTTATATAGAAAGTAAACACACAGTTAAAAGTGACTATGCACAACACAGAGAGTATGAGGAATAGGGTAAATTAGAAATTCATGTATTTGATATGATATTGTTGTCATTACGAAAACTTGGTGGGATGAAACCCACAAATGGAATACACAGCTACAGGCGTTTAAATTATTAAAAAGAAACAGACAAAATAAAATAGGAGGTGGAGTTGCACTATATATAAGAAATAAATAAATGTCTACATAAATCAAGCACAAGAATGGTGAAACCTGTCTTGAATGTATTTGGATCAATATAAAAGGGGATAAATGGCACTGCCATAGATGTATACAATAGACAACCCAACCAAGCAGAGAAAATAGATGAACTTTTTGCTAGCCAGTTAACTAAGTATATAGTAAGCACATCAAAATAGTAATGGGGACTTTAACTACCCTGATATTAACCAGGAGACAAACTCTGCAGCAAGTGGGAGATCAGACAGGTTCCTGACAAACCTAAAAGACAACTTTGGCTCTGTATGAAATGGGAGACCAAACAGGTTCCTGACAAACCTAGCAGACAGCTTGGACTCTCAAAAAGTAGAAAAGGTTACCAGGGGATCAGCCATACTGCACTCAATTCTCTCTAATAGAGATGAAATGATAGAAGGTGTCCAAGCTACAGAAACCTTGGGGAGGGAGTGATCATGCAATCTTGTAATTCAGCATTATGCAAGCACAATCAATAGAACAAGTCAAACTAGCTTTGGTGGCTCAGGCTGTAAATGCCTGCTCTTAAGATCCAGCTGTCTACAACTACTGTAGGCTCGAATCCCACCAGGCTCAAGGTTGACTCAGCCTTCCATCCTCTCGGGGTAGGTAAATTGAGGACCCAAGATTGTTGGGGGCAATTAGCTGACCTTGTAAAAATGCCGTTTAGTAATAAGCAGGCATATACAATGGAATGAAGGCTATTGCTGAGCACATTGGATTGTGCTCCAAAAATTGTAAGCCGCCCTGAGTCTTCGGAGAAGGGCGGCATATAAATGTAATTAAAAAAAAAAACCTAGAGTCTTGGATTTTAAGAGAGCTAATCTCAATAAACCTAAAGAGATCTTGGGTATGATTCCATAAATAAGAACCCCTCAGGGGAAAACAACCCAAGCAGCTTGGCAAATTTTGAAAAGTGAGATTATAAAAGCCCAGTCTTGTACAATAGCAATGAAGATGAAAAATAACAGCTGCATAGAAAAAAAACTCTCTGATAAATTGAAAGACAAATAGGACAAATATAAAAAGTGGAAAGAGGAGCACATATCTAAGGCAGAATATCAGCAAATACCCTGAGCATGCAAAGATGATGTGAGGAAAGCTAAGGCTCAAAACAAACTAAGGCTTGTGGCAAAACTCAAAAACAATAACAACAACAAAAAGCTTCTTTCAACATGTAAAAAACAATTTTAAAAAGTCAAGGAAATGATTGGTCCGTTGGTGGGAGAAAGTGGTAAGAAGTTGACAAGCAACAGAGAGAAAGCAGAACTGCTTAACTTATTTTTTGCCCAAAAGGATAAAAACACAAAGAGCTCACTAGTAATACAGAGTCCACAGATACAATTTTCTACAAGATGAACTTTTTTAAAAAAAATTCCACTTTGTGAGTCCCATTATTGCTATACATATGTATAAATAATACAAATAATTTCTTGATGAAGACTTATTTATTCATTTATTTATTAAAGTTGTTTCCCACCTGTCTCACTGCAAAGTGAGTCTGAGCAGCTTATATTAAAATTTATAAAACTACATAAAAACACATTTGTAATGGCACTAAAAATACAATAGAGATACAAATCAACTATACCTAAAACATGGGAGGGAGTAGGATGACCGGCTGGGATCTACTATTATGATCTACTATCGATCAATCAACCACCTCCAACATGACACTCCCCCATTGGGGCCACAAGCCAAGTGACCAAGCTTCAGGCTCTTGCAGAAGCTCAGAAGAGTGGGAACTGACCTGACACTGGGGGACAAGATTTTCCAAAGGGCAGGAGCAATGGCAGAGAATATTCTTCTCCTGGTTCTGCAGCATGCCTCCTCTGCTGGCATAGATGGGGTTGGCCAATTCCTTTGGGGTAAGATGGTTCCTCAAGCTTTTGAGTTTGACTAACCAACCATCTTCAATGTGTAGTCCTCAATGAACTTCATTTACATGGAGGGAAGAATGCAGAGTGGTGGCCCAAGATTCTGTCTTAGGCCCAGTGTTCTTCAACATCTTCACAAAAGATCTAGATGAGGAAAAAGAAGGGATTTCATCAAAGCTGGGGGAAATTGCTAACACTTTGGAAGATGGACTCAAGATTCAGAAGGATCTTGACAAACTTAAGCACTGGGCCCTATCCAAATGAAATGCGATTTTCAATGGTGAGAAAAGTAAGGTCCTATTCCTAGACAAGAAATACTAAATGCACAGTTATAGCATAGTTAATACTTGGCTGAGCAGTAGCAACTGTGAGAGAAATTTAGTTTTCCTACTGGACCATGACTTAAATATGAGACACCAGTATGTTGCAGCTGCCCAAAAAGCCACTGCAGACCTAGGGTGCATCAAATCGATAAAGGAGAATATTTGTAGCTCAGTATTGAAATGAAGGTTTCTTGTTGCTTTCTGAACATGGTTATTTCTTGCAGACGTTTCATTACCCATATCAGTGCTAGTAAGGAGTGTGAGGTATGCTCAGAATTTTATCTTCTAATGACTTGCCCTGTAAGCACTGTTGGGAATGGTTTTGGAGTTTTTTTGGTTCAGCTGTTCACTGTTAGTTTGTTTGGCAGTTCCTTGAATGGGGTATTGTCTGCGGCCCACCAAAATTTCCTCTGTGGCTCACCAGTTGGTGACCACTGTCTTAGCTTGTACAACTGACAAATTATATAGGGAACTACGCATCCCTGTCTCTTGTACAACTGGAGAAGAAAGTAAAATCATGGCTGCACAAAGAATCTAAAATATAGAAGCAGAAAATGATGTACCAAAATTAAATATGATATCGCCCTTTATCGGAACAATATATTTCAGTCAACGTTTGTACATGTGTTTCTAACTGCATTACATTCTAGTGGTGATCAAGAAATATGATTTGCAATTTAATTTTAATTTAATTTAATTTAATTATGAGATTTATATGCCGCCCTATCTCCCTAAGGACTCAGGCACTAAAAAACATGTAATACAAATGTTAAAAATAAATTAAACCTAGAGAAATCTCATAATCATAAAAACTAAAATGTTAACCCATTTAAAAACCCTCCCCCCCATCAATCCAGGTAGGCCAGTTGAAATAGGCCACGGCGGAAGGCTCGGAGGTCTGGGGCCACCTGGAGCTCCAGGGGCAGCTGATTCCAGAGGGCGGGCACCCCCACAGAGAAGGCCCTATTCCTGGGGGCTGCCAGCCAACACTGTCTAGCTGATGGCACCACAAGGAGGCCTTGTCTGTGGGAGCGTACTGGGCATCGAGAAGTCGTTATCGGCAGCAAGGTTTCCTGCAAGTATCCCAGTCCAATGCCATAAAGGGCTTCATAGGTCAACACCAGCACCTTGAATCTCACTCGGACGGCAACCGGTAACCAGTGCAGCTCGTACAGGAGGGGTGTAACATGGGAGTATCAGGACCCTTCCATCACAACCCGTGCCGCTGCATTCTGGACAAGTTGAAGCCTCCAGGTGGTCCTCAAGGGCAGCCCGATGTAGAGAGTGTTTCAGTAGTCCAGACGGGAGATGACGAGTGCCTGACTGACCATATGTAGGGCATCTTGGTCCAAGAAGGGTCGCAACTGGCGCACCTGCTGAACCTGGGTGAATGCCCCCCTGGCCATGGCTCCCACCTGCTCCTCCAAACTGAGCCATGTATCCAGGAGGACACACAAGTTGTGAGCCCTATTGGGGGGCAGCACCTCTCCCCCCATAGTTAGCGACGGAATATCCTGGTGAACCTGAGATGCCGGTACATACAGACACTTGGTCTTGGTTGGGTTGAGTCGGAGTCTGTTCCTCCCCATCCAGATCTGTACTGCTTCCAGGCACCTGGACATCACTTCGACAGTGACACTGGGTTGGTTAGGGGTGGAGATGAAGAGCTGGGTATCATCAGCATACTGATGATACCTCACCCCAAAACCACGGATGATCTCACCCAGCGGCTTCATGTAGATGTTGAACAGGAGGGGCAAGAGGACTGACCCCTGGGGCACCCCACAAGTGAGGGGTCTCAGGGCCAACCTCTGCCCCCCTGCCAATACTACCTGCATACAACCCGAGAGGTAGGAGGAGAACCACCACAAAACGGTGCCCCCCACTCCCAACCCCTTGAGGCATCGCAGTAGGATACCATGGTCGATGGTATCGAAAGAGAGATCTAATAGGACCAGGACAGAGGAATGACCTCTGTCCCGTGCCCTCCAGAGATCATCCACCAGTGTGACCAACACTATCTCTGTGCTGTACCCGGGCCTGAAGCCCGATTGGTGTGGGTCTAGGTAATCGGTTTCTTCCAGGAACACCGGGAGCTGACGGGCCACCATGCTCTCAACAACCTTCACCATAAAGCGAAGGTTGGAAACTGGACGAAAGTTGTTTAAATCAGCTGGGTCCAAGGCAGGCTTCTTGAGGAGGGGCCTCACCACCGCCTCCTTGAAGGCAGCAGGGAAGGAACCCTCACTCAAAGAAGCATTTATAACCGCCTGGAGCCAGCCTCGTGTAACCTCTCTGGCAGCATACACCAGCCAGGAGGGACACAAGTCCAATAAACATGTGGCAGCACTCAGCCTCCCCATGATTCTGTCCACCTCAGTTGGAGTCACAGAGTCAAACTCCCCCCAGATAATACTGCCAAGACCAGTCGTCATACTCCCATCAGACTCTTCCCAGTCGGAATCCAAGCCCGTCCAAAACTGAGCAATCTTTTCCACCAGATGTTGATTAAACTCCTCGGCATGTCGCTGCAGAAGGTCCTCCCCCTCCCCCTGGTTAAGGAGGGAGTGGGAGACCCTAGACAGGGTGGCTGGAAGATTATCTGCGGATGCGATGAGGGTGGAGAAGTAAGCACACTTCGCCACCCTCATCGCAGCAAGATAAGACCTAATATAGGTTCTTAGTTGCAATCAGTCAGATTCGGACTTGCTGGCCCTCCAACCGCTCTATAGGCCTCTCTCCCGCTTAATTTATTTGTTACTCTTTTTATTTAATTTGTTTCTCATCTTCCATTTTTGTATAAAGTCTTCTTAATATTCTGTGTTTAATATTTTAACAATGGCCAATCAATGAACTATTCTAACATGTTTATCAAAACAAAGTTGGATTTATTAAAAACTCATATTTTGGAGTTGCCTTCTTTATTCCTTTTCCAGATTAGTCACAGAATTGTTTCAGAGACTCTGAGTGATAAAAGTAATTTCCCTTTTTTCCACTGAATGCTCCTCAAAGAAGGGTTTCAATATTCAGCAATTGTCCGAGTGCTCCTTCACCTCAGATGGACCTTGATTGGTCTCCTTGCTCCAGATACAGAGGAAGGAGAGAATTTCCTCAGGATTTTTCCACCTTTGCTTGTCAGGAATGGAATTTGTGTTGTTATATCTCAACAATTCTCAATAACTGAAGATTTAGCACCCTTCAGAGATTCCAGCTTTTCTCAGTGGAAACAAGTCAATGTCTTTGTTCACTTCACAGAACATATTATAGTTTCAAACATTTTTCATATTTTTCATCTAACAATTGACATTTTGTCAGGACCCATTAGAGAGAAAATCTGGGTCACCACAGCTTTGGGAAACTATATAATGACTCATCTCGGATATCACAAATACATCCATAGTATTTGGAGCTTTGAATTTATGCAAATGATAAGCCCAAAATATGGTGCTTTTGAACCCTTTTCCTTTTTAGACTCCCAGTATAAAGACAAGAATTTTCAGTGTTCTTTTTCAAAGCATGTTTTTTCTGTCAAAGGCCAGAAAAGATGCACCCAAAAAACTCCAGTGGAGACAGAAGAGGATTTGAATGGGATGTTGGTTGAAAACAGTGACTCTGTTTACATGATATTTACGATTCTGGCCCACGTCTTGAAGGCTGCATATTCATCCAGATCCTGGAGGAGAAGGGAGGAGTCCCAAGAGACACTGGAGGCTCCAAGGCTGGAGTCGTGGCAGGTATGGGGTCCCAACAAGGATCCAACAAACTAAATTCCTCTGGAAAAGGAATCCGTTTGAGAAAGAAGGGAATCATACCAACTCATGCTACAAGAGGCCGACAGATTTGGCCAATCTAATTGCTCGGGGAGGGGGGATAATTTACCAAGGTAGCAGATATGTTTGATATTATACATTTCTTGTTTGCCAATTTCTCACCACATATTAAGCACCTTGGTGAACCAGTCTCATTAGCAGTGAAAGCAAATGAATCTGCCCATATACCATTAAATGTTCTGTTTTCTTCTGAAATTTTTCTTTTCTTGGATTTATCTATGGTTGGCATACTGGGGGTTGAAAAGCTCAATAAATCACATGCTGGCAGGTGTCACACATTGGTGATTGTGACACATATGTTGAGTAACATGGAGCTGCAGCACAGTGATGAAAGAGTCACATGCTGCACTAGAACCGCAGGTTGCTGATCCCTGATCTAGTCAAACCCTCCACCCAAGCAAAACCTACACCATTTTAAATAGATGGCAGTCAGTCGCTATTTGAAAGCTTCCAATGATGAAGCTCCCACAACTTCTGAAGGCAAGCTATTCCATTAGTTGATTGTTCTCACTGTCAGAAACCTTCTCCTTCTTTCCAGGTTGAATCTCTCCTTGTTCAGTTTCCACCCATAATTCCTTGTCTGGCCTTCTGATGCTTTTGAAAATAGTTTGACCCCTTCCTCTTCTCTGTGGCAGCTCCTCAAATATTGGAAGATTGCTATTATGTCTCCCCTGGTCCTTCTCTTCACTAGACTAGCCATGCCCATTTCCTGTAACTGTTCAACTTTAAGCATGTTTGCAATTTAAAAAAAAACTATAAGAAAAAGTCACACATAAAAATACCAGGTGGGATAACAAACCAAGGTTTCTGCTTTTTAAATGCCTGGATGTTTCCATTCCAGTTCCATGCCTTTCTGGAGAAGAATGAGTTCTACAATCTTTCCCACTGGAATCTTTACATGGAGAGTAATGGAGAAATAGCTGCAGATTTGGACATTGAGTTCTTGGTGATTTCACCTGATGGGGACTTGATGAAAAGGAAACTGGGGAGTATTGAAAGACAGAGAGTTATCATTAATGAAATTGCTCTTTCGTGGATAAATATGCTCAACAAGGTGGGTCAAATATTGTTAAGTTTTCTCTTTTTTCTAAAGATTATGACCCATTTCAAGTGGGTTAACTATAATCCCCATGGTGGATGACCCTCACTGGGAATTGAATGTACACAAGAAAAAAGTTAACATTTTGTTAGATGGATTGTGGGGACTTCAATACTATTCCCAAAAGTGTCCTTCAGATGCCATGATATCCTTATGATGATGAAGTACAGTCATGACTGGAGAGAGATCCTGTTGGTGCATGTGAGAAATAAGCCTCACCTTGTCCAGATTGAAGAATGTCTCTCTTCAAAAGTCACTGATGTTCTTGTTGGTGCTGTGCATACCTAGGCCGCTGGGGGAGATGTGCGACTATTCTCCATCCCGAGACATCAGCTGGGCTGGCTGCAGCCAATGCTCTAAATCCTAATGAGCTCCAGGAGGAGGGGGGATGCCATCTCCCTCTTTGTGATGCACACTAAATTTAAGTGTGCTCTGCGAAGTGCTGCAAGAGCAGCGAGCAGGCCATAGAGGTGGTTAGAGCAGTAGTGTCAGCCACAGCTGGCCCAGCAGTATCTTGCGGCAGAGAGAAAGGTGCACATCTCCCCATGAAAAAGGAAAGCATCAACAAGGGCCAGAAAAAGAGGCAAGTAGAGAGGGGCTTTGCTTCCACTCTGGAATACAGAGCGAGTCTCCATCTGCTGCTGTCGTCCTTCTCTTCTCAGGGCAGTCAAGGAGTGAGAGGGAAGGAAGGGTGAGGGGCAGGGCCAGCCAGTGGTGGGTTCAGTTGACAGGAAGCCACAGCAGGGGGACAAAAGAGCTTCATTTATCTGGGAACCTGAAATTACTCTTGATTTAAATCATATGGTAAAAAGCACCCAAAGAAGAAGAAAGAACATCAGCAAAAACAAAAAACAAAAGGCCTAACCCTCACCTGGTTTTGGAAATGGTTCAAGAGGGAACATGCACACGAGAGAGACAGGGAGGGAGGGAGGGAGAGATAAGAGAGAGAGATGAGAAAGAGAGAGAGGGATGTAGAAAGAAAGAGAAAGAGAGACAGATGAGAGAGAAAGAGAGAAAGAAAGAGGAGAGAGAGAGGGAGAGAGAGAGAGAGAGATGAGATAGAAAAAGAGAGACAGGGAGAAAGAGAGAGAGGAGGGGGGAGAGAGAGTGTTTATCTCTCCTAAATCAGTTTGGAATGAGTCAATGATTTCATATTTATCTAAGTGAAGCCCAGAAACTATTTGGCTAATGTTAATGTCTACATCCATTTTCATGCATGCTTTGTCCTCATATATCTTCTTTGGCATTTCTTCTCTTTTTGGGTAGTCTCTGCCTCAGTCCCAATGTGTGGAAAGTTGTCGTCCTGGATTTGTCAAGCGGAAGCGAGAAGGAGCGCCTGCTTGCTGCTATGACTGCATTCCTTGTCCTGAGGGGACCATCTCCATCCATGAAGGTTAGGGATACCAAGTAAAAGGACAGGAATTGTGGAAGTGGATTCATCTGAAACACTGTCATACAAGTCAAAAGACAGATCAAAACTCTTTTTTTTTTGCTAGCAGTTCAGCAGTTTGATTCTCCCCAGCTCAGTGTTGACTCAGCCTTCCATCCTTCTGTTGTTGGTAAAATGAGGATCCAGATTGTTGGGGGCAATAGGCTGACTCTAAACTGCTAAGAGATGGCTGTAAAAGTACTGTGAAGCAGTATATAAGTCTAATTGCTATTGCTGTTATCTTCAAATTATACAATTTCTTATTTAGAGGAAGGAATAGCAGAAAAACCTTGAGGGAAGGCCTAGGAAGAGATAGCTGGTGTAGCAGATTGGACAAGTTTCTCTACTGCCGGAAAAAAAAAATCTCTTCTGCTTTTTAGTTTGGATTCCAGATTATTTGCAGAACTAGCTTTTTTTCTAGGTAATTAGATTTCAAAAGACAGGCATCCACCATCAAGTATATTAAGAAGTGCCAAATGGCAGGTTTCAGGAAATGTGTCTAGAAAGATTAATTGATTCATTATCTACCTCTAATAATATATGTTCTGCATATGACAGAAGAAATCATTCAGCTTTCAGGACTTCTTCCAATTTCATAAACTCTAAAAATACTGCTGTTTTTTTTTTAGAAAATATTATTCTTCTTGCCTTCTTTCCATAAAGATTTTAAGCAATAATTCTCAGAAAATGCTTCTGGTGACATATTTTATCACAAGAGCATATTTCTTGAAAGATGAAAGTGCAGAATATTTTTTCAATGTTGTCTTTTGTTTTACTCAGATACAGAAAAATGCACCAAGTGTCCAGATGAAAAATATCCAAATGAGGACAGGCTCCAATGTATCCCCAAAGTTATATCCTTCCTTTCTTATGAAGAATATCTGGGAATCATTTTGGTCTCTTTTGCCCTGTTCTTGTTCTCAGTCACAGGCCTTGTTTTAATCATATTCATTAAACATCTAGAAACTCCCATTGTCAAAGCCAACAACCGAGACCTCTCTTACATCCTCCTGGTCTCCCTTCTGCTTTGCTTCTTGTCTCCTTTTCTCTTCATTGGGCAACCAAGGGAAGCCACTTGCCTTCTCCGACAAACAGTTTTCAGCATCAACTTCTCAGTTGCCGTTTCTTCTCTCTTGGCCAAAACCATCACAGTGGTTCTGGCTTTCCTGGCCACAAAACCAGGAAACCAAGTGAATAGATGGCTGGGGAAGAGTTTGGCCAACTCCATCATCCTTTCTTGTTCTAGTGTCCAGATTATTATTTGCTCCATCTGGCTTGGAGTTTCTCCCCCATTCCGTGATTCAGACTTTCATTCCCAGCCTGGAGAGATCATCCTGCAATGCAATGAAGGCTCTGTTGTCATGTTCTACATCACCCTCAGCTACATGGGCTTCCTGGCTGCCATCTGCTTCACAGTGGCTTTCCTGGGCAGGAATCTCCCTGGAGCCTTCAATGAAGCTAAGCTGATCACCTTCAGCATGCTGGTCTTCTGCAATGTCTGGGTCTCCTTCTTGCCCACCTACCTGAGCACCAAGGGGAAATTCATGGTGGCTGTGCAGGTCTTCTCCATCTTGGCCTCCAGTGCTGATCTGCTGGTCTGTGTCTTCCTCCCCAAGTGCTACATTATCATTCTGAGGCCAGACTTGAATACAAAGGAGCATCTTACGGCCAGAAGAAATGGATAAATGTGAATTAGAGGAATTTCCACTCTCAACACATTCCAGCAGACCAAGCATAGAAATTGTTACAAGCTGTCTCCTGTATATGAGCTGGGCAACAATTTTGAGCTGATGTAACAAAGTGCAATTGGAAGATAGTTTCCTCCACCCTTATCCAGTGTAATTTCCTCCTTATTCAGTGTAATTTCTAGATGTAGATAATCTGGATTACCCATCTGGTCAAATTATGTAAAAATAAAATAAAAGGGAGCTAAAATTTACGGCTGTATAAGAGTTTTACAAAATAATTCCTAAAGAATTGAATGTCAGGTTACAGAAAAACCCAACTCTAATCAAAACTCCAAGACAGGCATTTTCTCAAAGTTTCCTTTTATTAGAAGTAAAGCTATACTGGACCTAATTCTTCCTAATAGAAGGAGTTGAAGTTACTGAACTTGGGTGAAAGTGACCACATCATACTGGAATTCAATATAATGCAAACACAAGCAGTAGAAAATTATCCAACCAGGGTCTTAAACTTTAAAAATGCTGATTTTAAAAATCTCAGAGACAGCCTAGGAAAGATTCCATGGATGAAAATTCTAAAGGGGAAAACAACTCAAGAAGCATGGGAAACTCTGAAAAATGCAATCATAATGTCAGGGCTCTGGTAGTTACCCCCATTTAAATCATGAGTTTCTAGCCAGATTTTCAAAGCTTAAAGAAGATTGTTAGGAGTAAACATGCCGGAGCTGCTTGGGTGTAGCCTACTCTGAGACACATAATTCATTGTCACCCTTGACCCTGGTTTTCCTCCCCCCCCGGGTGTATCGTAATTCATATTCTCCAATGGGACACATCCATAGCCAAGAGTCATCAATCATACTCTTCAGTTAGAATTTTGCACAGCAGAAACTTCGGTTGCCTAGAAACTATCTATGAAAACATTTATGGAATGCAGTTTTGGTTTTGCAAGCTGCTGCACTGTTCCTCCCTCCCTTTCTGCTGGCAACTCTAAAAGACCAGAGAAATATTGTATGAGTTGACACATAAAAGTCCAGTCCAGCATAATTCCACTGAAAAAGAAAAACAAGACATTCAAAAAGAAACCAGCATGATTGCAGAAAGATCTCTCTGACAAACTGGAAGACAAAAAGGACAAATACAAAAAATGGGGGGGAGGACACTTAACAAAGTCTGATTATCAGCAGATAGCCAGAACATGCAAAGATGAAGTCAGGAAAGCAAAGGCTCAGAATGAACAAAGACTTGCAACAAAAGTCAAAGATAATTTTTTTAAAATTTCTTTTAACATATTAATAACAAGACAAAAGTCAAGGAAACAGTAGGTCCATTAAAGAGAGAAGATGGCAAGGAAGTAACAGGCTGTAGGGAGAAAGCATAGCTGCTTAGCTCATTGTTTGCATCAGTCTTCATGCTAAAAGAAATTATAGCCCAACGTACCAAAAATGTTATATGTGAAAATTTGCCTAGTACACCTAAGAATATATATATAACCAGAGAGATTCCATATTTGTTCTTAATCTGACCTTCTAGATATCAGAACATTTATATAACTTGTTATTTTGCTAAAGTTCTGCAACATTACAAAATATTGTGTCCTTGGCTTGATTTGAGATTCATACTAGGTCGCCCTGACATTAGAAGTTTATTAATGATCTATTGTGTAATCTTTTAAGTGAAAAACAGGAAATCGGATGATGATGATGAAGATGAGGAGAGTTAGAGGATTTCCATGGAAGGAGTATGGGAGGAGTTATGGAAAAACACCCAGAACTACCCCTTTTCTTTCTTATGAGAGTCTCTCCTATGGGTGAAAAACAGGAAGTATTATGTAATCTTTTAAATGTGATAATCCTATATAAGGCTGTAATTACTGTAAGGGGATGTCTCCTTCTCCTAATCTGTTATTGGGAGTTGGGGGCCAGTATTTGCAAATATCTTATAATAAAGCCTTCTACGGATTCTGATTGTCACAGTCTGTTATTTTTATTTTTACTGAATTCTCACACTGCTGTAAAAGACAAACTAGAAATAAAAATTAAAATAAGCAAGAAAATGGAGAGAGAGTTCCTATTCGACCTTGACAAATATAAATCACCAGGACCTGACAGATTACATCCCAGAGTTCTGAAGGAGCTGGTAGACGTTATCTCAGAAACATTGTACCATATCTTTCTTTTCTTTTTTGAGTATATGTTTTATTGATACATTTCCTTTTAAAGAACATAAAAAATTCCATGTTTATCTGAATAGTGTGTTGTCTGGGCACAATTAATTTTTTTTTAATTACATTTATATGCCGCCCTTCTCCGAAGACTCAGGGCAGCTTACAATTTTTTGGGATACAACCCAGTGTGCTCAGCAATAGCCTTCATTCCATTGTATATGCCTGCTTATTACTAAGCGGCATTTTTACAAAGTCAGCTTATTGCCCCCAACAATCTTGGGTCCTCAATTTACCTACCCCGAGAGGATGGAAGGCTGAGTCAACCTTGAGCCTGGTGGGATTCGAGCCTACAGTAATTGTAGACAGATGGATCTTAAGTGCAGGCATTTAACAGCCTGAGCCAACAAGGCCCTTAGGTAAGATACAGCAATAACCAAGTCATACTAATAATCTTAATAAACATATCAATATTAATCATAACATAATAATACCATTAGTTTATCCATCTTGCGAAATTTCCAATACAGATTTTAATTATCTTTTTAGATTCTGTTTAGCTTCTAACCTCTGTTTCTGATAGTTAATCATTGTTGAAATAAATTGCATGTTAAAAAATATTCTTTTTCTTCCTTTGCTTTTATCTTAAGTGTCAATCTATCCATCTCAGCACATTCTAATATTTTTGTATTACACTTTCATCTGTCAGGACCTTATTTAACATATTTAACAGATAATCAGAGTTGGAAGGGACCTTGTAGTCATCTAGTCCAACCACCTACCCAAGCCTAAGTATTGCCCAAGCACTGCCCAAATAGCAGTCCAATCTCTTCTTGAAAGACTCAAGTGATGGCTCTCCCACAACTTCCGAGGGCAAGCTGTTACATTGGTTGATTGTTCTCACTGATAGAAAGTTTCACCTTATTTCCAGGTTAAATCTCTCCTTGTTCAATTTCCATCCATTGTTCCTTGTCTGGCCTTCGGGTGCTTTACCCCTTCCTCTCTGTGGCAGCCCCTCAAATATTGGGACACTGTTATCCTGTCTCCCCTGGTCCTTCTCTTCCCTAGACTAGCCATGCCCAGTACCTGTAACCATTCTTCATGTTTTAGTCTCCAGTCCCCTAATCAAATTAATGTTTCCATTGTTGTACAAACACTATTCTTGCTGCCATTATTACATGCAAAATTAAGTATGTATTCCCTTTATTATACTGTTCTGGTAATATACCCAGCAGGAAAGAGGTGGTATTCAGCCAGTTCGCACCAGTTCTGGTGACCTGGTAGCAAGAATTTGGCATGGGTCGTGGAACTGGTAGCGACTTCTGGCTGGCCATGCCCCTGAACCAGTTCCCTGGTCCCTGATTGCTCAGTTGCCCCTCCCACCTGAAGCTCGCTTACTCGCACAGCTCGCCTGTCCACCACTTGCCCTGCCCAGTCACTCCTCCCTTCCTATGTGGCATGCTGGGCCCTCATGGCTTGCCTAAGCTGACTTCCCCACGTGGCGCCTGCACCCCAACTGAGCAGCCCTGATCTGCCTGCCCTCCTCACAGGTAAGCCTGCATCACGCTAGGCCCTTACCCATCCCCCCAAGGCCTTTCTGGGCCTCCCCCCCCACTGCCTAGGGCCTTTCTGGGCCTCCCCCACACTGCCCAGGGCCTTTCTGGGCCTCCCCCACACTGCCCAAGTCCTTTCTGGGCCTCCACCCCACTGCCCAGGGCCTTTCCAGGCCTCCCCCACACCACCCGGGACTGTCCGGGTGGGGGGAGGCCAAGGTGGAGCATAATTTTCGGGCCAGTCCAGAGGGCAGGGGGGCAGCGGCAACTGCAGTGCGGCTATGGGAGCTCCGGGAGATGAAACATCGTCGGAGGGGCTTAGAGAGCAGGTGGAGGTCCACCCGCTCCCAGGCCGATCGAGCCCAGCTAAGAGCCCATGTTAGGACTTACCTGGTTGCTATGAGAACAGCGAGAAGGGTCTATCTCTCCACTTTCATAGCGTCCGCAGATAACTGCCCAGCCACCCTGTTTCGGGTTACCCGCTCTCTCCTTCGTCCAGGGGAGGGAGCGGACCCGTTGTTGGGAAGGGCTGAGGAGTTTGGCCAATATCTGTCGGATAAGATCGCTCGAATTCGGAGCGGGTTGTCCTCTGATTTGCAGTGGTCTGAGGATCGGGATACAAGTAGTCTGGCCAGTGTGATTTGGGATGAGTTCGATCCTGTTTCTGAGGATGAAGTGGATGGGATTATGCGGCGCTTCAGTTCCACCACATGTTTGTTGGACCCGTGCCCTTCCTGGTGAGCTTATGCTGCCAGGGAGGTCACCTGCGGTTGGCTCCGGGCAGTTGTCAACGCTTTGCTAAGGGAGGGTGTCTTTCCCGCCGCCTTGAAGGAGGCGGTGGTGAGACCCCTCCTGAAGAAGCCTGCCCTGGACCCGACCGTGTTAGACAACTTTCGTCCAGTCTCCAACCTTCGCTTTTTAGCGAAGGTTGTTGAGAGTGGGTGGCTCGGCAGTTTCCTTTTCCTGGATGAAGCGGACTACCTGGATCCGTATCAATCGGGCTTCCGACCTGGTTTCAGCATGGAGATGGCATTGGTCGCGCTGATGGATGATCTCTGGAGGGCCGACAGGGGTTTTTCCTCTGTCCTGGTCCTATTAGACCTTTCAGCGGCTTTTGATACCATCGACCATGGTATCCTTCTGCACGCCTCGGGGTTGGGGTACTGGGGGGCACTGGCTTAGTGGTTCACCTCCTGGGTGACATCAAGTGTTGCTGTAGTCGGTGATGCTCCCTGATGACAGTGTTTGGACAGGATGCGGTGGATGAACGGAACATGCTTCGCCTCAACCTGCATCGGCATCGCCCAGTCAGGATTATCTTTAACCATAGGGGGAGTGGTGTTGCCCCCTGTGGATAGGGCGCAGAATCTGGGGGTCCTCCTGGATGTACGGCTTCGATTGGAGGAGCAGGTGGGGCCGTCACCAGGGGACCTTTGCCCAGCTCCGTTTGGTTTGCCAACTACGCCCTTTTCTGGACCACGATGCCCTGCGCACAGTTACTCATGCCCTTGTTACCTCCAGACTCGACTACTGCAACGCTCTCTATCTAGGACTGCCCTTGCATACCATCCGGAGATTACAGCTGGTGCAAAATGCGGCGGCGCGGGATGGTGATGGAGTTTCCGGTTCTCCCATGTTACCCCCCTCCTGCGCTGTCTGCATTGGCTGCCGGTTGTGCTCCGGGTGAGATTCAAGGTGTTAACTTTAACATACAAAGTCCTTCATGACATGGGTCCGCAATATTTAAGGGAGCGACTCCTGCCGACATCGAGTACTAACCGCCCTGTGTGATCACATAGGCAAGGACTCCTTGGGGTCCCGTCGGCTGGCCAATGCCGTTTGGCGGTCCCCCCTCGACACGAGCTATTCTGTCGTGGCCCCTGACCTCTGGAACCAACTTCCCCTGGGACTCCACCTGGCCCGTGACCTCCGCCTTCTTTCTGTGAATTGAAGACCTGGTTATTTAACCAAGCCGGGCTGTGACCCTTTGTGGGGGTGGATTTTATTATGGTTTTTATTATGTATTTATGTAACTATATTTCAATGGGGCTTGTTAATTTAATTCTTTTTAATTATTTATTGTTCTTGTTGTTTTAGTTGAGTCAGCCTGAGTCTTCGGAGATGGGGTGGCATACAAGTCTCATTAATAAATAAATAAATAAATAAACCCCAGGAGTTCCCGGCCTCCCTTTCAGGGCACCCCCACCTGCCGCTGCCGCCCCTCTCAGCCCCAGTCCCAGCGCAGCAGAGAATGCAAATGGAAAGGCTTTCAGTTTGCTTTCTCCCTGCCTTTCCGGGCTCCCCCACCCGCTGCCCCTGCCACCGCCCATGTACTTCAAAAGGGAGGGAGGATGGATGTTCCAGGGCTGCTGCTTTCTTCATTGTCCCAACACTCGCTGCTCTGGAGTTTTCCCAATAAGTTCTTCCCAGAAAAGGTGTGTGTGTGTCTGTGAGTCAAGGAAGGAAAGGAAGAAAGGGAGGAAGGAAGGAAGGGTGAGAAGGAAAGAGCAAGAAAGGAAGAAAGAGCAAGAAAGAAAGAGGAAGGGAGAGAAAGAAATAAAGAGGAAAAAAGAAAGAGAAAGAAAGAAAGAAAAATAGGAAGAAAGAAAAAAGAGGAAGGGAGAGAAAGAAAGAGAGAAAGAAAGAAAGAAAGAAAGAGCAAGAAAGAAAGTGGAAGGGAGAGAAAGAGAGAAGGAAAGAGGAAGGGGGAGAAAGAAAGAGAACGAAAAGAAGAAGGAAGAGGGGGGAGAGAGCAAACTCAGTGCTATTATTTTTAATTGTTCCATTATTTATCATATATTAATATTTTACACTGTCCCTACACCTAGAATGATTTTATTGCCTTTCTTTTGCCCAGATATTTTTCAGGGTTTACAGTCAATAGTCCAGAGCATAAACACAGGTGCGTTTAACAGAGCTGAAAGCAAAAGGGAACGTTTCCTTAAGCAGGAAAATTCTGAGGATGCCAAACTCTGAGTAGAGGTCCTGGGAAAGGTGTCAGAATAAGAGAATAACACTTAGAAGGGACCTTGGGGGGAACTCTATACCATTTCAGAGAAATGGCTGTCCAGTCTTTTGTTAAAAACTTCCAGTGTTGGAGCACCCAGAACTTCTGGTGGCAAGCAATTCCACTGGTTAATTGTTCTCACTGTCAGGAAGTTTCTCCTTACTTTTAGGTTGCTTTTGTCTCTGTTCAGTTTCCATCCTGCTTTGGAAAATACATTGTTTGCCTTCTGGTGCTTTGGAAAATATATTGCCCCCCACTTTCTGGCAGCTCCCTAAAAGCCTGTTGCCTATCACCCTCTTGGGCAAAGCATGTGAGCCATTTCCTCCATTCAGTGGTCCATGAAAGTGCATCTATAGTACGTAAATAATAAAGTCAACAGAAGGTGAACAACATTTTTAAAGAACTATAGATATGTTGAGGCTGGGTGTGACAAGGAATGGCTGGGAGGGGAGGGGCCAGGCGAGGTACCCCTTGACGTGAGTGACATTGAGTTGGCCACACCCACCCAGTCACATGACCACCAAGCCATGCCCACACAGTCATATGACCACCCCAGTCACATGGCCGCCAAGCCACGCCCACCAAATAAGCCATGCCCACAGAACCGGTAGTAAAAATTTGAATCCCACCACTGCAGCAGGAATATTTCTGGTTTCAAATCTATATGTTGCTTTATCATTTTTTCTAACCATGTATTTTAGTCCAATATCTTTTTGCCTTTGGAAATTGTGCGCACTCCATCACTGAAAGCTTTTAAGAAGAGTTTAAACAATCAGTATGACTATGCTGTCTCTTTCTAAAATCTACAATGATCTCTTTACTAAATGTTCTGCAACCCAACAAGACAGACACAGACTTCAGAGAGTAATTAGAACTGCAGAAAAAACAATTACTACCCACCTGCATTCCATCGAGGACCTGTATACTGCATGAGTCAAAAAGAGGGCTGTGAAAATATTTACAGACCCCTTACATCCCAGACATAAACTGTTTCAATTCCTACCCTCAAAACAATGCTATAGAGCACTGCACACCAGAACAACTAGACACAAGTACAGTTTTTTCCCGAACACCATCACTCTGCTAAACAAATAATTCCCTCAACACTGTTCAACTATTTACAAAGTCTGCACTACTATCACTATTAATCTTCTCATCACTCCTTGTCACCCATCCTCTCCCACTTGTGACTGTATGACTGTAACTTTGATGTTTGTATCCTTACGATTTATATTGACTGTTTCCTAGTATGATTTGATTGCTTATTGTACCCTATGGCTATCATTAAGTGTTGTACCTTATGATTCTTGACTCTTGACGAATGTATCTTTTCTTTTATGTACACTGAGAGCATAAGCACCAAGACAAATTCTTTGTGTGTCCAATCATACTTGGCCAATAAAGAATTCTATTCTATTCTACTAACATTTAGAATCAGGTTACTTTTATTGCACCAGCCCATCAAAGCTTTCACCTCTTTCCTATAAGCATCTTCATTGTCATCCCAGACAAGACCTACCACTGCAGTGTCATCCGCATAGTTCACAATATGATTCATAGCAGATTTGGCATAGCAGTCATGGGTCATCAAGGTGAACAATAGCAGATTCAAGACACAGCCCTGTAGAGATCGAGTTGGAAACTTTTCTTCCAATTCACACTAATTGGGGCCTATCAATTTAGAATGCAGTATTGTGTTGATGATGTTGAGATCTTGAGTCCAGTATGACAAACTACCACAATTGCAGATAAACTATCATACAACTAAAATAATGGCATTATTACAGCCCCCTGCAATTATACAATTATTTCTGGTATATCAACAAGATTCTCATTGTACAAATATCATGTTTAAAATATCTTGGTGGGGCATTTCACAGCTCAGCTAAGGGCACAGGGTATGTATGATAAGTGGCCTACTCAAAATAGTTAAATGGCCATCTTGCAATTTGCTGGACAAGGATTATTGTCCGACTAATCATAATCAAGGGTTGGACTCTTGGAAAATTTTGAAAGTCAAAATTCTTCTGTTTCACATTTTTACATTTCTTCTGCTCATAAGTTTCTCTTTTGTATTCAGATCTGGCCTCAAAATGATAATGTAGCACTTGGGGATAAAGATGCAGCCCAGTAGACCAACACTGGAGGCCAAGATGGAGAAGACCTGCACAGCCACCATGTATTTCCCTTTGGTGCTCAGATAGGTGGGCACAAAGGAGATCCAGACACTGCAGAAGACCAACATGCTGAAGGTGATCAGCTTGGCTTCGTTGAAGGCCCCAGGGAGATTCCTGGCCAGGAAAGCCACTGTGAAGCAGATGGCAGCCAGGAAGCCCATGTAGCTGAGGGTGATGTAGAACATGACAACAGACCCTTCATTGCATTGCAGGATGATCTCTCCGGGCTGGGAGTGGATATCAGAGTCAATGAATGGGGGGGAAACTCCCAGCCAGATGGAACAGATCATAATTTGGACACTAGAACAAGAAAGGATGGTGGAGTTGGCCAAGCTCTTCCCCAACCATCTCTTCACTCGGTTGCCTGGTTTTGTAGCAAGGAAAGAGAACACCACCGTGATTGTTTTGGCCAAAAGAGAAGAAATGGTAACTGAAAAGATGATGCTGAAAACCATTTGTCAGAGAAGGCAAGTGGCTTTCCTTGGCTGACCAATGAAGAGAAAAGGAGACAAGAAGTAAAGCAGGAGAGAGACCAGGAGGATGTAAGAGAGTTTTTGGTTGTTGGCTTTGACAATAGGAGTTTCTCGGTATTGAATGAATATAATTAAGAAAAGGACTGTGGTTAGGAAGAAAAGTGAGGCAAAAGAGACAAGGATGATGCCCAGATCTTCATAAGACAGGAAGGTTATAACTTTCAGGATACATTGGACTTGTTCCTCATTTGGGTATTGATCATCTGGACACTTGGTGCATTTTTCTGTATCTGAGAAACCAAAAACCAATATTTCTTTAACATTCTGCCCTTCACATTTCAAGTAACATCTTTGGGGATGACAGCTGATACCAGCAGCAGTTTGCAAAATATATTTCTTAATAACTGCTCAAAAAGAAGATAGGAAGACCATCATTTTCTAAACCATACAGAGCTAACATCTATCGGACTACTAACTGGTCAGACTACTGTAATGCTCTCTACATGGGGCTCCCCTTGAAGAGCACCCAGAGGCTCCAACTGGTGCAGAATGCAGCTGCGCGGGTTATTTATGGGAGGCCTCGGCATGCCCATGTAACACCTCTCCTGTGCGGCTTGCACTGGCTACCGGTGATCTTCCAGGTGCGATTCAAGGTGATGGTTATGATCTTTAAAGTGCTCCATGGCTTAGGTCCAGGGTACTTGCGAGACCACGTACTGCCGATGACAACCTCCTACCGACCAGTGTGGACCCACAGAGTTGGCCTCCTCAGGGTGCCAAACAATGTCGGCTGGCGGCCCCCAGGGGGAGGCCCTTCTCTGTGGCTGCCCCTGCCCTCTGGAATGAGCTACCGGTAGAGATCCAGATTGTCCCCGACCTGAGAGCCTTTCGCCACACCCTTAAAACATGGCTGTTTGAGCAAGCCGATCTATCCCCATGAGATATTTTAAATTTTTTGATTGGAATTATTGTTTTTAACCATTGTTTTTACATTTTTAAAATTTGATATGGGTGGGGCTTAATTGAGTTTAATTTTATTTTAATATTTGTATTGTATGTTTTTTAATTGCCCTGTAAACCACCCTGAGTCCCTTTGGGGAGAAGGGCGGTATATAAAACCAATTAAAATAAAATAAAATAAATATGAAACTGGGGACAATCCTAGGACCAATGTGATTTCCTGTATATTCCACAGAATTTTCATAGTAACTCAGGTTATTAGAAGTAAATAATGAATCAGTTCATCTTAGAAGGCACATTTATTGGATCCTTCCAGATGGATCCAAAACCATACTGGACTCAGAGGATGCCTGTCTTGTGAAATCTAGTTGTCTGGAAGAAAAAGGTAGGATCTTGCAAATAGTCTGGAATGACTATTGGGATGAGTGGTAATATCGGTATGATGAGATGCACCCATAACTGTCCATACTCATTGTGAACAAGTATACCTTCCAGTGATCCACAAGGGGAGGCCCATGTAGAGAGTATTGCAATAATCCTTCCAGGAAGTAGATCTAATTCTCTAAGTTTCAAAGAACCCAGATGTTCCTAGAAAGATACATATGGAAGGATAGATGCAAACAAAAAAGCAGTATTTTCTCTGGCAGTAGCAAAACTTGCCCAATATGTCATACTCTCTAATCCCTATCAAGGTCTTTACTATTTTTCATTTTGATAAGAAATCATGCAGTTTGAAAATAAACAAAAAATCTGTTGAGATTCATTCTGTCCTTTAACTTTAACTTTTATGAAAATTGCTTGGATGAATGCATTTCCTCAAGGCCTTCCATTTTCTTTGATGTCACCCACCTTCCTGAGTGGAGATGGTCCCCTCTGGACAAGGAACGCAGTCATAGCAGCAAAATGGCTCTCCTTCTCGCTTCTGCTTGACAAATCCAGGATGACATTTTTCCACACATTTGGACTGAGGCAGAGACTAAGCAGAAAAACAAGGAATGCCAAAGAAAATATGTTAGCATTAACCATCCTTACATGCTGACGTACTCTTGAAATAAAAGTGACCGCTGAATTTCTAGAACTATTATGATATGAGGTAGAGGTGAAGTCATGAGAACATGTCCCTCAGAAAGTGTAAGTCAGGAACCTTTTGCTGCAGAAAGTATGAGGGGGGGATTTCTAAGGCCCAGCTAGGTATCCAAGAGAAGGTCCTTTCTGTTGAAGAACTACAATTAGGTAACAACAACTGGCTTGGAAGAATAAACCCATATTTGTTTTTAGTTAAATTTGGAGCTCATTTTCTTCCCAGAATTTCTTCCCAAATTCTTGGACCTCCTTCATTAAAGCAGAAGGCCAATTGCACTATCCCAGTGGGATGAAAGATTGGAGTAGATAACTCTAGCCAGGTCTGGGTTTCTTAGAAACTTCGTGCCCTGCTTTTCTATGGGACACTGGCCCCAAGCAGGACAAGGTGAATTCTAGTTCTGTTATGTATGTAGGTTTGAATGTTATTGGTTTATTTGAACTGTTCTTGTAAAATGTCAAATGGTATTGGTTTAAATAGTGTGGGAAGAAACCCTGCACTCCCATTGGCTGGCAGCTACGGCTGCAAGCTATAAGAAGCAGCCGTAGCCAAGCCAGGACGGGTCCATTCGAGCTGTAGTCACTAATAAACTCTTTGCTGGAACTCCTCGTGTCTGACTCTTCATGCAAACTTAACACTGGCGACGAGGATGGGATTTCCCTGAAGAGAAGACGACGCGACGAACAAGCAACTGAGTGAGATGGCTGCGCTGAACACCCCCCCAGCCCCGTTCAATCCGGCGACGGAAGACTGGGAATTGTATGCGGATCGCTTCCACATGTGTCTGGAAGGGAACGATCTCGCCGGCATCCCCGAGAGACGGAAGAGGGCGGTCTTTCTCACACACTGCGGTCCGGCAGTCTTCAAGATGGCAAAGGCATTAGCAGGAGCTGCAGAGCTGAAGGTAATGGAATGGCCCGATTTAGAGAAACTTTTAAGAGCCCATTACGCCCCACAAGTATCGTGCCTCATTAAGAGACACGAATTTTACCGTCGGGATCAAGGGGATAGCGAGAATGTTAATGACTTCGTGGCAAGTTTAAGGGACATTGGGGGTGCTTGTGACTTTACCAACTTAGAAGAGGCCATGTGTGATCGGTTTGTTTTAGGCCTAAAAGATAAGGTCTTACAAAGCAAACTTTTAATGAAACCTAAGATCACGTTTAAGGAGGCCATTGAAGAAGCTGTTTCAGCGAAGCCACCAAATCCTCAGCAGCGCCATGAAAAGATTAACAAGGCCTCAAGCCAGGCCTCAAGCCATTCTGATGGGGAAAAATCCACAACAGCCCATTGGAACAAATAGACTCTGATTCTGATGGCAGTGAGGCAGAGGAGGGATTTTTAAACTCAGAATGGAGAAGAAGAGAAAAGACTCTGGGAAAAACAGGCAAGGTTTCTATTGCAGAGGCTGTGGGGGCCCACTGAATGCAAGTTCTTTGACTCCATTTGCCTACGTTGTGAGAAACGGGTCACATAGCCAGAGTCTGCAAATCATCTAGAACTCCACCAATTAGGAAAAAATTTCTTGATAAAGACTTTAAACCCAACAATTTCCTTGAAAAAATGGGGCAAAATTTAGAAGCAAATGGCAAGAATGAAACTCACCAAACAATCACTATTGGTCATTCTTCACCCTTAAAAAGCAGAAAAGTACATGTGAAGGTGTTTATTGAAGGAAGGCCTTGCCAAATGGAAGTGGACTCAGGCTCTCATTTATCTATGGTGTCATGGGACACTATCCACAGACTCTTTCCCAAAATTCAGAAGAGGCATTTCCAGAAGCAAGCACTGACTCTCAAAGACTACCAAGGGAATAAGATTCCAGTAGTTGGAGCGAGAGATTTCAACGTGCAGTTTAAAGGCCACACCAAACGTTTGCCCCTAACCATCGTGGACAAGGATCGCCCAAGTTTGCTGGGACTTGAGTGGTTCAAGCCACTAGGCATCAAGGTGACTGGCATCCATCACGTGAGCAGCTCTGACTGGGAAGAGTCCTTGAAGTCTGAGTTTCCAGAGGTCTTCAGCGAAGGACTGGGCAAGTATATGGGGACCCCTATTGTTTTCAGCCTAGACCCCAAGGTGCCCCCAATTCGTTTAAAGCCCAGGAGGGTCCCATTTGCTTTAAAGGAAAAAATTGATGCACAATTAGATAAGCTCATTGTGCAAGGGGTTTTAGAGCCTACTGACCACTCCAGATGGGAAACACCCATAGTCACACCAGTCAAGGCTGATGGGTCAGTGAGACTCTGTGGTGACTATAAGGGGACACTTAACCATGTGCTGCAGCAGAGCGCATACCCTGTACCAGTTGTGCATCATCTGCTCCATTCCCTTGGCAGGGGTACAGTATTTGCTAAACTGGACTTAGCTCAGGCATATCAACAATTAACAGTTGATGATGCCACTGCAGAGGCACAAACAATTGTGACTCATAGAGGTGCCTTCAAATGTAAAAGACTACAATTTGGAGTAAGCGTGGCACCTGGCATTTTTCAAAGCCTTATGGAAAGAATGTTGCAAGGACTGCCAGGGGTAGTGCCTTATTTTGATGATGTGTTAATCTCTGCTGAAAATGACACTCAGCTTCAAGAGAGACTCAGAGAAGTCCTTACCAGATTCAGAAAAGCGGGTTTAAAAGTCAAGGAAGACACTCAAAACAGACAGAGTTGAGTTCCTGGGGTACATGATTGACAAGCATGGCATCCACCCTACTGATGCCAAGGTTAAAGCAATCAAGGAAGCCCCTAAACCTCGATGCAAGACAGATTTGCAAGCCTTCCTTGGACTTATTAACTTTTACCACATGTTTCTACCTCACAAAGCATCTATTGCTGAGCCTTTACATCGCCTGCTTGATAAGAAAGCTGTTTGGATCTGGGGACGGAAGGAACAGTCAGCATTTAACAGTATTAAGAGACAAATCACGTCTGATGCTGTGTTGATACAGTTCTCTGAGAATTTGCCTGTTGTTCTGACTTGTGATGCATCCCCTTTTGGAGTGGGGGGGGGTTTGAGTCACAGACTTCCCAGTGGAAGGGAAGCCCCAATTGCATTTTACTCTCACTTTGTCCAAAGCGGAGAGGAATTATAGCCAATTGGACAAGGAGGTTTTAGCAGTTGTTGCAGCTGTTAAGAAATTTCATGAATATCTGTATGGTAGGTCATTCACCATTGTTACAGATCACAAACCCTTATTAGGCATTGTGGCAGGAGACAAACCTACACCTAATATCTTGTCACCAAGAATGCTGAGGTGGACTGAATTTCTTGCAGCCTATTCATACAAACTGATTCACAGACCTGGCAAGGACATTGGACATGCTGATGCACTGAGTCGTTGCCCACTACCTTGCCACAAGGAGGACTTTGAACTTGAAACTCACACCTTTTTTCCTGGAGACCGTTGCTAAGCTTCCAGTCCATGCTGCTGAGATTGCCAGAGAGACTGCCAAAGATGCTGTGTTGGCACCTGTTATGGGCTGGATTAAGAAAGGTTGGCCTCTTCAAGATCTACCTCACCTTGCCCAACCTTTTAAGTCCAGGCAAACTGAATTATCTGTATTAAGAGGATGTATTTTGTGGGGTAACAGGGTGGTTATTCCTGCAAAACTGCAAAGGGAGGTTTTGGAAATGTTACATGAGGGTCATCCTGGGATTGTAAGGATGAAAGGTTTGGCCAGGAGTTATGTATGGTGGCCAGGTATTGACAAAATGGTTGAAAACTGGGTAGCCTCTTGTCCCAATTGCCAGGTAGTCAGACCTGCTCCACCTCATGCCCCCACACAGGAATGGGAATGTCCTAGGGGCCCATGGTCTAGAATCCACATTGATTTTGCAGGCCCTACAAGAGGGCACACTTTTCTAGTTATAGTAGATGCATACTCCAAATGGCTAGAGGTAATTCCCATGACATCCACTACAACTGAGGCTGTTATCAAGCAGCTCAGAAAATTGTTTGTAACCCATGGGTTACCAGATGTCCTTGTCTCTGACAATGGCCCTCAATTCACATCTAACATTTTTGAATCCTTTCTAGCTCAACAGGGCATCAGACATGCCATCACTGCCCCTGGGCACCCTTGACCAATGGCGGGCTGAACGCATGGTGCGCTTTACCAAAGAGAAGCTTCAGCAGCTGGGTCCTGGGGACATCACTGAGAAGCTTGAAAAGCTTCTTAGTGTTCAACACATCACTCTAGCCCATCAAATAACTTGTCCCCAGCAGAGTTGTTGATGGGCAGGAAACTTAGGTCTTCCCTTGACCGCCTTCATCCCACTTATGCACCCAAGCACCACTGGATTCCACTTCCAAAGTTCGTTCTTTTAGTGTGGGAGATTCTGTCTATGCTAGGAACCTTATAGGTGAACCTTTGTGGATTCCTGCTGAAATAACTCACATCACGGGCCCTCGTTCTTACAGGGTACAAACAGAGGATGGCCTCCTCTGGAGCAGGCACATTGACCAACTTAGATCCAGGTTCCCTCAGGAACATCGCCCCTGTCTCCCTCTGGGTCCCTCACCTGATGTCTCTTCTAGGGGAAGGGGGGAACAGGAGGAAAATCAGCAAACAGGAATCAACCCCATGTGTAACGAGCCATTGCGACAGGAACCATCGAACCCTGTCACAATGCCAAGATCCATCCTTAGAAGTGGAAGATTGCACATCACTACCTGACTTGGGTGCTGACATTGGAATGGAGATGGGTTGGGAGGAGAGACCAGATTCTAACAGTCAAACAGGGTCTTCTTTCACAGGAAGTCCCAACAGGAAATGTCAGTAGACACATTTCCCTCTCACTGGGTGAGAACGTTAAAACTTCTGAACCACAAGGTCTCAACGCATTGTAAGAGCCCCACTATTTAAAGGAATACATTAGATAGGTTGGGGTTTGGTATGGACTGAACCTAGTGGGGAGGGGTGTTATGTATGTAGGTTTGAATGTTATTGGTTTATTTGAACTGTTCTTGTAAAATGTCAAATGGTATTGGTTTAAATAGTGTGGGAAGAAACCCTGCACTCCCATTGGCTGGCAGCTACGGCTGCAAGCTATAAGAAGCAGCCGTAGCCAAGCCAGGACGGGTCCATTCGAGCTGTAGTCACTAATAAACTCTTTGCTGGAACTCCTCGCGTCTGACTCTTCATGCAAACTTAACAAGTTCCAAAACTTATTTCCAAGTAGAACAAAAGGACCTCAGTCCAAACTTGAATTCAGGCACTGGTCAATAAATTTGTCTTCTTGTTTGCTATTTGAAGACAAGGAAGAAGTGGATCACAATTTCTAGCACTTGAGGGATTAGCCCTCTCTTCCAATTCTCATTCAGCTTCTCCATTTCAACACTGAGCCAGGGTGCATAGGCTTAGCCCAATGAAATTGGTCAGAAGCCTTTGGAAAAGACACCAATATTTCTCCTACCCTGTTGTGCAACTTTAGCCATGAGAGATGGTCTTGGTTGACAATCATTCTCTGTTTTTCAACAGTCACCAGTTTGTCTTTCATGGCACTCTTCTTGGGGAGAAACACCCAGCTAAATATACTCAGATCAGCCTTTAAATCTCCATTTTGGTCCAAGTACAGTTTGAATGCAGAAAGATTGCAAAACTCATTCTTCTCCAGAAAAGGATGGAACTAGATTGGGAACACCCAGGTATTTCAAAAGCAGTAAACTTAGTAAATTAGCCCTTTGTTCTCATTAGAATCTTTCTTTCACAGAGGTCTAACTTGCAAATATCCTTAGTTGATAGAATAGGTTTAACCACTATCTTCAAAAATGAAAAAGAAAGGTTTGGCAAAATTTGTCACTCATATATTGACAATATATGTTTTGAAAACAATATGATTGACAAAATTTGTCAATTATAAGAAATCTTCTAAATCATCAATAAACTGCACAAAGAAAGAGAATATTCATAAATTCATTGACAACAACAGGTGCTTGTCATAAAGAATTGATTTGTCAAGAAAGTTGCCAGGCTAATCTTCTCCCAGATGGACCACATTATAAATATATCCAGATAAGCTAATTGTGCCTTATGGCTACATTAAGAGAATATTATCTGTCTGTCTATCTGTCTAATCAGGGGTGTCAAACTGGATTTCTTCAAGGGCTGAATTAGCATTGTAGTTATCATCATCATCATTAAGAGAAAAAGCAACATATTTTTTTCATTTTAATGGTCTTTGTCTCCACAAACATTCTGACTCTTAAGCCAATACTGATCCAAAACCAGAGGGAAATGATAGTTACCCATCAGCTCATTCTTTTAATGAGTGTTGGGGAGAGGAGATGGAGATACCTTTCCACTAAAGTTAAGAATCACAAATCAAATTATTTGTAGCAGAACTAATTTTTAACTGATAAGTAACAAGGATTCAAAATCATTCAATCATTGAAATAGAACTATCATAATAGGAAGAGGTTGTTTCAAATGTGACCCAGAAAAGCAATTCTAAAATAAGGTCGTTCTCTGCTCCTATAAAGATCAGGCCAGAGGTGGTATTCAGCAGCTTCTGACCAGTTCTAGAGAACCAGCAGCAGTTATTTTGAGTGGTTTGGAGAACCGGCAAATACCACCTCTTACTGGCCCAGCCTCCATCTACTCTCTGCCTCCTGAGTTCCAGCTGATCAGCTGGGTCTTCTTTTGTTGCCCTGCACAGGAGAACAGAGCTGGAAAGCAGGTTAGTGGTATGGGGAGGGAATGAGATTTTGCAGTAACCTTCCCCTGGAGCGGGGTGAGAATGGAGATTTTGCAATATCCTTCCCCTGCCATGCCCACCAAGCCATGCTCACAGAACCAGTAGTAAAAAAAATTGAATCCCACCACTGGATCATCAGGCATTGAATACAAATGAGTGGTTGTAAAAATATGAACATGAGCTAGGAAGAGGTAAGTACTGTCCATTCAATAATTACTTGAAACCAAAATTAGTATTAAAGTATAACTAAGGATTAGAGCAGGAAAGTTATGGAATCTGGACTTTTTTCAGCTTTTTTCCCCCTGCTTCATCTTTGGATTCAAGATTTTTTTCTACAAAATGAGACAAAATAGGGAAGCAATGAAAATCAAAACAATTCAAGAAATAAGATAGGTCCTACAATACAGGCATCAGTGAAATAAGAAGAAAAGAATAAGAACTGCAAATAGAGGGAATGAATCTCAGTTACAGTGAATGATTTGCAACTCAAACTGACAATGAGGTGCCATGTTGAAAGGCAACATCATTGTACGCAATATTTTTGTTCCAGTGTTGATGATACTAATGATATGGTCCCCTGGACTGTAATAGCTCCATGGTTTTTTTTCATCCTGGTGCTTGAAACTCAGCAGGCACTTCATTCTAAGCTTTCCAGAGATTGGCTGGGACACCAGCAGCAGCAGAAGCACAAGCAGAAGGTCCATAATTCATGGGTCTGAATCAAATCCCTTCCTCTTTCTAAGAAAGAACAATAAGAGTTAGATGAATTGAAAGCACTTTTGTAATGTGGAAATTCTAGTGACTTTCTGGATTCAGATAGAAATAACCCAAGCTTCGCCTGGAACGAAGAGAAAGTACATTCAAGGATACAGTCCGCACCTGTACCAAAACCAGTGCCATATTGTGTGTGACTGAGGCATTTATCCTTTTCTAATCCCTTCCATGTTGTTTCAGTCTATTGTTTACCTCAAAGACAGTGAGAAAAGTAGTAGAAGAGGTCCCAGAGACCAGAAATTTGAAAATTACACAGTGGGAAGTAACTTCTCCTCTAGGGACCCTAAATTTCTTTAGGACTCCATTACCAGAGGAATAGCTGAAGAAGAGCATCATAGAGAAACATCACAGATCCACCCTCAGGGGCATTGTTGTGTAGTAGTTGTGGTCCTTTCCTATCAGGTGTTGTCCAGAAAGTGATGCTGGATGAAGATAGTTCAACACCCAGGGAATTGACTTCTGCTGTCCTTCAATGTGATAACTTGTCTCCAGAAAACATTGGGGAAGATCATGCAGAGTGATGTAATTTGTTGATATTCTGTGTTAGTGGCACTAAACTCTGCCTGTCTTCTAATAGTAAGGAAATAATCAATATCCTTAAACCCTGTGTCAACTCGTAAAGAATTCCTATGCCTGTTTTTGAGTTGCCATAAGTGGGGGGCGGGGACCAGAAGTACATTCCATGCATATCTTACAAAGATTATAGCTAGGCTACCAGATCTTTTGCCCACAAAAATCCTTCATTGGAGAATGTAATTGATGACACCCAGCCTGTGAACATGCATTATTGGAGAATCTGATTGATGACACACCCAGGGGGAAGGGGGAAACAGGATCACAGGTGACCGTAAATCATGTGTGTCAGAGTTGGCTTCAACTGGGATAATGCTGACATGTTGCTCCTAATAAATCTTTTGGATTCTTTTGAAGCTTGGCTTGAAGTTCATGATTTAATTAGGGCAAGTGCCAGAACCCTGACACCCTGTCTAACGGTAAAAGTTGGGCCTGTTTGTGATTTTCTTTTCTAGCAAGTTCTTTTCTTTCTCCATATATGAATCCTGATTGGAGCTGATTTTAAAATTACTTGTGAATGAGATGAAATTTTATTCCCTAATTTTTCTAGAAATATCAATTTTTGGATGAGACGACTAAGAAACTTTATATTCTGAAGTTGGTTATTTTACCAAATATACAGCATCCTGTCTACAGTTGTCATGGTGACAATTCCCACAGCATAGTCCATGATGAGATATTGTTTCTTGCCACACCCTCCCAGAAATTGGTTTAGGGGGACCTTGTGGACCTTTCCTCTTTTTTTTTAGATGGTGGAGTGATGCCTCTTTGGCCTACTCATCTGTGAAATTTTTTGAGAATTCCCCAAGGGGTGGGCTCCAAAAAAAAATTTTTTTTTTTAAACAAATTTTATTCAATTTTTAACAATTTTTTAAAACAGCTCTTTTCAGTAGACAGCATGTTCCCGGGTCATCACTTTTACATGCAAATATGACAGTAGATCTATATTCATTTTAAACATTTGACTTCACTTCTATTCCATTTTAGCAGACAAAGGGTCAAAGAAATTAATCCTAATCTCAAATCTTAGTCTCAATCTGTATAACCCCCAGTTCATTTCAGTTAATTGCAAATATATATATATATTTTAAAAACTTCATTTATAAATCTTACAAATAACAATATATTTGCCCATCATATTAAAGATAAAGTTCATCCATATCTATCCTTTAATTATCTTCACATTGTTAATACTCTTTTATCATTTACAGAATTCTTTTGTCCGTCAGATTTGCCCTTTCATCACATATTCTCTCCATAATTCTAAATCCATACAAATTTTAACACTAAAAGAATGAGAAAAAAACCTAGACTTGCCCCCTTTTACTACTTTGAAAGTGACACCTCAGTGGTTAATATAGTAGCATAATCATAATCATTCCCTTTAAAACGAAAGATAGAGAAAAAGAAAAAGAAAAAGGAGAAAAGAAAAGCTCCCTTACAATATATCTCTAATCGATCGGGTTCTGCAATACATATCCCCCTAAGATTTATTTATGGTTCCAAGATAATAATAAAAATAACTAATCTTGGTTATTGACAAATCTCATTTTAGGCATTTTCTAAAATCATTTCAATTAATTCAATTTATCTAATCATCATTTACCTTTCTTTTGTAAATAAGAAATAAAAATGTGACCTTTTACCAGTAAAATTGTCAGTAACCCCTATTGTTTTACACTTTTATAATTACAATATATTCTTATTACCATTTCTTCATGCAGAACCCCCTTTTTAATACATTAGCCATTATCTCTATGCAAACAAGTTTCTTTCTTCATTATGTAATTCCGTGTCTCTCTATCTTTTGTTCTTGTTTCTTGTTCCTTCTCCTCTCTTTTATCCCGCTATCCCCTTCTCTATCCAGTTTGAATCCCTCTCTCTCTCTTTACCTTTCTGCTCTCTATCCTTCTGGACCTTTCTAACATGCCTAATTTCATAAATGTTCCCCTTTTTAATTACCTTCTTAAGTTTCATTTTTTTGACCATCCTCCTTTCCTTTTATTTGTATTAATCTTTGTGTTAGTTGTCTTCTTAAAATGGCTTTCGCTTGTGCTGGCTCCTTCTCCTCCCTTTATCCTGCTCTCCCCTTCTCTATCCAGTTTGAATCCCTCTCTCTCTCTTTACCTTTCTGTTCCCTTTCCTTCTGAACCTTTCTAACATGCTTAATTTCATAAATGTTCCCCTTTTTAGATACTTTCTTAGGTTCCGTTTTTTAGCCACCCTTCCTTTCCCTTTTATTTGTATTAATCTTTGTATTAATTGTCTTTTTAAGATGGCTTTCTCTTGTGCTGGCTCCTCCTTTCCAAGGCTCCTTCTTCTTCTTTATTCAGCATTTGAATGCCCATGTTTTCTGCAACAAGCCAAGTTAGTTCAGTCACTTCCTGTAGCAGTTCTTTCATACTTTTAAACTCCATTTTTAATTCTTTGGATGGCCACCAAATTTTTATTTTCCTTATTTCTTCTTCTTTAAATTTTCTATGATCCTAACCCAGGTCCAGAGTCTATATCAATATCACCAATTAGTCCGGTAGTCCGTCTTTGTGTATTCAAGCTTTCACTTTCTATGAGTCTTGCGTCTCTTTAAAATGTAACAACTCCAATCCACAAAGGAACAAGATAGTTTCTTTCTTCTTTAGCTTCCAATTTTTCTCCACAAAGTGGCACTTTCTGCACAGAGTCTTAACCCTTTCCTTTTATTTTGATATTCAAAGTTTTCCGAGCCCCAAACTTAAGTTCTTACGCTGGCTTCTTCCTTTCCGGTTGAAGCCCCTTATAGCTGTCAAAAATATTTTACTTATTTTTCCTTCACTTGAGACTGCGCCGCTTCTGTTTCTTTTTAAAAACTCATCTTTATCTTAATCGGGGTGCCTTGATCTTACCATCCGATACTCGGTTCCTCTGCTGTCGACTTCTCTCTTTCCTCCTGCACCAATCTTAATCCCGTTGAGACCTTCTCTTGAGGTGGCCATTTTGACCACCACTTCTTGGCGTCTTGGAGGAAAAGACCAGACCCAAAAGGGGAGATCGGCTCCCCTCACTCTGGCTGGCAGATTTCCCTTTCTCCGCCGCCCCTCTGAGGCAGCTTCAGCCCCGAACCTTGCAGGATCAGGGCTCTCCAACGCAAGAGCCAGGCTGTGGTCGTGGACGATCACAAACCGCCGCCCGTTCTCGAGAAGGCTCAACCCGGAAGTCAGGGTGGGCTCCAAAAATTTTAACAACCAGTTCTTTGCCCAGTTGCTGGGTGGGTGTGGCCATGGTGGGCATGGCCTAGTTGGTCTCCTGCACCACCATGGTGGGGAGGTGTTTTCACCTTACCTGGGCACTGGAGGCTTTCCTCGGGCCTCCGGGAGAGCAAAAATGGCCTCCCCGGTCTCTGGAGGCCCTCTGGAGGTCCTTCCGGAACTTCTGGGAGGCCCGTTTTTTGCCGTCCCCGAGCCTCCATGCAGGCCCTGCACTTACCTGGCATCCAAAATGGGTGGAGACTCCTGGGAGGAATGGGGTGAGGTGGGAGGGGTGGGGTGGGGTGGGGTGGGATGGGGAAGAGTGGAAGGGGTGGGGCAGGGTGGGTGAGGACAGCCAGGGGTGAGATTGGCAGGTTCAGCGAACTGCACAGAACCTTGGCTAGAGGATCACCCAAACCCATGTAAACTCATAGTAGCCCACCCCTGAATTCTCCCCTCCCTCCTCTCAAAAATTGCCAAGTGCTTGGTAGGTGTGTTTGGGAGTCCTTGTGTTCCTGATGTCTCTGGGTCAGGTTTTGTCTTGGAATTACATTTCTTATCTGGAAGGGATGCACATTGATTTTGTCAGAGTATAGTCATGAACTGGAATAGAGCATGGTAACAAGGTCAGCCAATGAATAGGCATAGCAACTAAGTCAACCAATGAGAACTGTTTGGAAACTGAAACTAGAAGTAGCTTAGGCGTGGCTCTATATTAAGCTCTGAAGCTATGTTGAGCTCTGAGTCTGTCTAATGAAAATGAAACTGCTTCTTTCCTCTCACTTGCCTGCTGAATTAAAAAGAGAAACTAACTTGCTTGCTTGCTGAAGACAAGCTCTGCTCTGAACTTGCAACATGTTTCTGTTTGGGTTTGCTCCATGTTGGAGAAATCTACAACTGGTTTGTAAAATCTACTTATTATGTTTATAAAGATGTTAAATTGAAGCATCAGTCATCTGTGTTTATTTTTCTGGCACTGAATTAACGCTGCAAAACTCTGGACAGATTTGGCTTTTGTGAGCTACAGCTCTTCAGATCCAGATGAAGGAATGCAACTACATTAGACAGTATGTAAACGGCAGAAAGAAATGCAGACATACAGTTAAGTCAGTATTTTTAGCCCACCACCTAAACAAATTATAGAAATTGATAGAGACAGAATTAATTTGGGGCAATGAACCAGTTGTTTTTCCCTACCACCTTAGTTGCTCGCTCTCTCTCTCTCTCTCTCTCTCTCTCTCTCTCTCTCTCTCTCTCTCTCTCTCTCTCTCTTGCTAATGGTTCAGGTGAACTGGTGAGAATCCCACCACTGAGCACATCCTTTTCCCTGTGGGAGTCCCTCCCATTTATTTTCTAGAGGGAGTTCCTCCAGTGCACACTGATTAAATAAATAAATATTACATTGAGGCTTGAATATTAGTTCTTGGTTCTGCTTAAATTCCACGGGACTTCCACCCATACTCTTTTTGCAGTCAAGTCTCTGTTGCATCTGTCTTATGTTAGTATAACTATCTCATTTCTCATGCTTTCCTTCCTTGACTGCATGATAATTCTATTAATTCATTTATTTTATTTTTGATGATTATGTTTAATTTTAATTTGATTAATATTACATTTTCATATTTCTATTTGCTACATATTTAAACAAGCTTAATTGACAAACAGATGCAAAGAAAGCATGGAAACCCAATAGTATTTGCAATGAATAATTACATACTTTGAGCCTAAGAAACAATTCTACTATTATTTAACTACTTTTATCATTAGATGCCCCTTAGTGTTTAGATCTGGTCTAAGGATGATAATGTAACACTTGGGGATGAAGATGCAGCCTAGCAGACCAGCACTGGAGGCCAGAATGGAGAAGATCTGCACAACCACCATATATTTTCCTTTGGTGCTCAAGTAGGTGGGCAGGAAGGAGACCCAGACACTACAAAAGACCAGCATGCTGAAGGTGATTGGCTTGGCTTCATTGAAGGTCCCAGGCAGGTTTCTGGCCAGAAAAGCTATCATGAAGCAAATGGCAGCTAGAAAACCCATGTAGCCAAGATCAACAATAAACATGATGACAGAGCCTTCATTGCATTGGAGGATAATCTTTTCAGGATGGGAATGCAGGTCAGAGACAGGGAATGGAGGAAAAAATCCCAGCCACATGGCACAGATGATCATTTGGCCAGAAGAACAAGAAAGGATTATGGAGTTGGTCAGCCTCTTCCCCAACCATCTCTTCATTTGGTTTCCTGGTTTTGAAGCCATGAAGGCCAACACCACAGTGATCGTTTTGGCCAAGAGGCAAGAAATGGCAATTGAGAAGACAATACTGAAGGCCGCTTTTTGAAGAAGGCAGGTTGCTTTCCTTGGTTTTCCAAAGAAGAAAAAGGTTGATAAGAAGCAAAGCAGGAGGGAAACCAGGAGGATGTAAGAGAGGTCCTGGTTGTTGGCTTTGACAATGGGAGTTTCTTGGTATTTAATGAATACAATTAAAACAATACCTGTGATTAGGAACAAAAGCAGGGCAAAGGAGGCTGTGATGAAGCCCAAAGGTTCTTCATAGGACAGGAAGGTTATTATTTTGGGAATACATTGGACACAGTCCTCGTTGGGAAATTTATCATCTGGGCACATGGTGCATTCTTCAGTATCTGAGAAAACAGAAAGTAATATTTCATTTATAGTTTCTCCTTTCACATTTCAAGAAAGACTTTATTTGGGTGACAGCTGATACTGAGAAAAGGAAAATAATCCTAAGCAGAAATAGAAATAATATATTATTTATTAATTATTTATTTATTTATTGGAGTTCTAAGCTGCCCCATCTCCCTAAGGACTTGGGGCGGCGTACAATAAAAACAAGACAAATATACAATTAAAAAGAGATTAAATCCAATAAGAAACTCAATTATAGTTTAAAACATTTTAAAACAGTCATTAAAACTCCCACATATCCCTCCCTCAGTCCAGGTCAGCGAGTTGGAACAACCATGTTTTTAGGCCCCGGTGGAAAGAGCGGAGGTCAGGGGCCACCTGAAGCTCCAGGGGCAGTTGGTTACATAAGGTGGGTGCTCCCACAGAGAAGGCCCTACCCCTAGGGGTCGCCAGCCAACATTGTCTGGCTGACGGAACCCCAAGGAGGCCCTGTCTGTGAGAGCTGGGGCGATGAAACAGTCACTGGCAGCAGGGTCTCCAGTAGATATCCTGGTCCTAAGCCATGAAGGGCTTAATAGGTCAAAACCAGCACCTTGAATCTCACCTGGAGGGCAACCGGTAACCAGTGCAGCGCATGCAGGAGGGGTGTAACATGGGAGTATCAGGACACTCCCATCACAACCCAGGCCGCTGCATTCTGGAGCAGTTGAAGCCTCCGGGTGGTCCTCAAGGGCAGCCCCATGTACAGAGCATTGCAGTAGTCCAGACAGGAAGTGACGAGCGCATGAGTGACCGTACATAGGGCGTCTCGGTCCAGGTAGGGGCGCAACTGGTGCACCAGGTGAACCTGGGCAAATGCCCCCCTGGCCACGGTTCCCACCTGCTCCTCCAAACTGAGCCGTGCATCCAGGAGGACACCCAAGTTGCGGGCCCTATCTACGGGGGGATAACACCTCTCCCCCCATAGTTAATGATGGAATATCCTGGACAACTCGAGACGCTGGTACATAAAGCCACTCGGTCTTGGCTTGGTTAAGCTGGAGCCAGTTCTTCCCCATCCAGACCTGCACCGCCTCCAGGCACTGGGACATCACATCAAGGGTGTCACTGGGTTGGTTAGGGGTGGAGATAAAAAGCTGGGTATCATGAGCATACTTTTTTTTTTAATTCATATTTATATCCCGCCCTTCTCCGGACACTCAGGGCGGCTTACAGTTTTTGGGATACAACCCAGTGCGCTCAGCAATAGCCTTCATTCCATTGTATATGCCTGCTTATTACTAAGCGGCATTTTTACAAAGTCAGCTTATTGCCCCCAACAATCTTGGGTCCTCACTTTACCTACCCCGAGAGGATGGAAGGCTGAGTCAACCTTGAGCCTGGTGGGATTCAAGCCTGCAATAATTACAGGCAGCTGGAGCTAAGTGCTAGGCTATTAACAGCCTGCACCACCAAGTCTCTTTATATACTGATGATACCTCACCCCAAAACCACAGATGATCTCACCCAGCAGCTTCATATAGATGTTGAACAGGAGGGGCGAGACAACCGACCCCTGAGGCATGCACAAAGGAGGGGCCTCGGGGCCGATCCCTGCCCCCCCGCCAACACCATCTGTGTACGACCTGAGAGGTAGGAGGAGAACCACCGCAAAACAGTGCCCCATACTCCCAGCCCCTCGAGGCATCGCAGTAGGATACCATGGTCAATGGTATCAAAAGCCGCCGAGAGATCTAATAGGACCAGGACAGAGGAATGACCCCTGTCCCGTGCCCTCCAGAGATCATCCACCAGTGCAACCAATGCCATCTCCATGCTGTATCTGGGACTGAAGCCCAATTGGTGTGGGTCTAAATAGTCAGTTTCTTCCAGGAACACCGGGAGCTATTTCAACAACCTTCACAACAATAGATAGATATAAAACATTTGTCTGGCTTCTCATCTTAAAATATATACAGCAATTCTATCAATAGGCATCAATAGGCATATTGAACTACCACCAGCCTACCAAGCATTGAGACACCAGGAAAGACCCTGCAGGAGGGGCAGAGACCAATTCCCATCAGGGAGCAAGGACCGATGACTCCTGGGCATGTGGATTCATCCTATGAAGACACAGCCAGGCCTGTCCAAATACAGAGGAGCCCAGCAGAGCTACCTTAAGCTAAAATAGACAGGAATGATGAAGAATGAGCTGGGCTGACCACAAGGTCATGAGCAGAGCAACAAATTGCAATAGCTGGCAGGTTAACATCACTTCTTAGAGATAAGCAATCCAGGCTGGGTCTGACAAGGGAGGAAATAACAAGAGATAAACCTCCTTTGACCAACATGACTGAAGCAAAGAAAAAAGAGTTAATTACAGGTGGGAGGCAGTTGGAAGGGCCTATTACACATGCAGTGTGTGTGTGTGTGTGTGTGTATGTGTGTGTGTGTACTATGAAAAACAACAACAAAAATAAATCCCCAAGAGAAATTCCTGAGGCGAAAACCATCCTTCATTATAAAACCCCACTTCATAGTCAGAATGGAATTGGGAGCCAACTAACACAACAAGGTTGTTTTATGGCCACAAGTCAGGGAAAGTTCACAGTTGGTGCACAAGAAGAATCTCTGTGTAGGCCCCTCTAGCTATGGCTATCGTTGAGCAGTAGTTGTAAGTCTAGGAGAACTCCTAATTGTGAAGCACCTCCATCCATGGAAATGGCACCCCTTCCACAGTCAAAAGTAGACTATGATCTGACCATGGGGGGGGGGGGTAAAAAACAGTAACCCATGGTAACAGGGCTCTGGGTGCTAGTTGCATCCCCATTTTCAAAAAGGGAGACAACAGCCTAGTTGAAAATTACAGACCAATCTCCTTATGCTGCATCACCTGTAAAGTCATGGAATCAATTAACCAATCCATTATCCTCCACTTAGAGACAAACAACCTACTCTCTAATAAACAATTTGGTTTCAGAAAAAAACTACCCTGTAATCTGCAACTCGTACACTGCAAAAACATATGGACTATACAACTCGATCGGGGCAAAACAATAGATGCAATCTACATAGACTTCTGTAAAGCCTTTGATTCAGTGGTACACGACAAACTACTATTAAAACTAGAATCTTATGGTATCTCTGGACACCTGCATAACTGGATAGAAGCATTTCTGTCAAACAGACAACAAATGGTCAAAATTGGAAACGTCCTATCAAATTCCGTACCTGTCAACAGTGATGTCCCCCAAGGCAGTGTCCTAGGACCAACTCTCTTCACACTCTACATAAATGACCTCTGTGATCATATTAAGAGCAATTGCATTCTCTTCGCTGATGATGTAAAGCTATTCAAAACCACAGATAATTCTGCTACCCTTCAAAAAGACCTCGACTATGTATCAGAATGGTCAAACAAATGGCAACTTCAAATCTTAACAAATAAATGCTCTGTCTTACATATTGGCAAAAAAAATCAGAAAATAAAATACAAGCTGAATAGTCAAGACCTTGTTGATGATCCAAACTCTGTCAAGGACCTTGGAGTACTCATCTCAAATGATCTAAGTGCTAGAGCCCACTGTAACTACATAGCCAAAAAGGCATTAAGAGTTGTTAATCTAATCCTATGTAGCTTTTTCTCTGGTAATATCACACTACTAACTAGAGAATACAAAACATTTGCTAGACCAATACTTGAATACAGCTCACCAGTCTGGAAACCACATTATGTATCTGATATTAACACAGTTGAGAAAGTCCAGAAATATTTCACAAGAAGAGTTCTACATTGGTCTACTCATTGCAGAATACCTTATGCCACCAGACTTGAGATTCTAGACCTAGAAAATCTAGAACTATGCCATCTTTGGTCTGATCTAAGTATAGTATATAAAATCATACATTGCAATGTCCTACCTGTCAATGAATACTTCAGCTTCAACCATCACAATACAAGAGCACACAATAGATACAAACTCAAAGTTAACCGCACCAAACTTGATTGCAGGAAATGCGACTTCAGCAACAGAGTGCTCAATGTCTGGAATACTCTACCTCACTCTGTGGTTTCTTCCCCAAACCCCAAAAACTTTAACCTTAGACTGTTTACTATTGACCTCACCCCTTTCCTAAGAGGTCTGTAGGGGGCGTGCATAAGCGCACCAAAGTGCCTACCGTCCCTGTCCTATTGTTTCTTTTATTTTCTTATATGTATTCATGTATTTATAACTATGTTTATACTTATACCTATTATCTTGTAAGCAATTCACTAATCAAATAAATAAATAAATAAATAAGTAAATAAGTAAGTAAGTAACATCTTGATGAATTTACCTGTTGCAATCTAGGATTTTGTAAACTTTCGTTGCTTTGATTGGGTTTTCTAAAATGTTTTATTGCTGGTTTTCTTGTCAGAGACACTTTGCGTGAGGTGGGTGGCCATCTAAATTTGAGAAATAAATAAATGAAATAATTGTATGTCAACAAAAAGAAGATTAATCCTCAAGTAATCCAGAAAGAAATATTGAATTGGTTACCTATCTTTAGGTTTTTAGGTTCCAAAAATGAGAAGATGAAGCAATATATTTCCATTTTAGATTTCATTTGAAAAATTAAAATGAAATGAATGCCAGATTAATATAAATGGATATTATGTAGATTTTTTTAATTAGTTCTCTTTTTCCTCTCTTAGATTTGGTTCCTTTTAGTCCAAAAAAGTGTATGTAAGCCTCTCTTTTTTCTTTTCAGAAATTCAACTATAGATTTTTTTTATTCTTGGTGGTGTTGTGGTATTGTTTCTATTTCACTATTTAATAAGAAAGATAATTGGAAAGATAACAAGAGATGGGAGGCCCAGGAGCCATTCTATCAAGGAATCAATGCTGTAGTTGATGCTAAACCCAGGACTGTTGGGTTATAACAATATGTTGACCCTGAAGATGACATGTATGGAGCCATATATAATATAATACATATCGATTTTACAGAAGACAATGTTGAAAAAGCACTACACAATCTAAAACCATCTGTATCTACTGGGCCGGATGGAATATGTGCCTACTTCTTAAAAAAGCTATCCACTGCCATAGCTGAACCTCTAAGCATAATCTTTGAAAAATCTTTCATGACCAGCTCCTTGCCAAACCTATGGTCACAAACCACGGTCATCCCCATATTCAAAAAGGGAGACCCCAGTCTAGTTGAAAATTACAGACCAATCTCTTTATGCTGCGTCACCTGTAAAGTCATGGAATCAATTAACCAATCCATTATCCTCCACTTAGAGATGAACAGCCTACTCCCTAACAATATGGTTTCAGAAAAAAACTATCCTGTAATCTGCAACTCTTGCACTGCAAAAACATATGGACTACACAACTCAATCAGGGCAAAGCAATAGATGCAATCTACATAGACTTCTGTAAAGCCTTCAATTCAGTGGAACACGACAAACTACTATTAAAACTAAAATCTTATGGTATCTCTGAACAACTGCATAACTGGATAGAAGCATTCCTGTCAAACAGACAACAAATGGTCAAAATTGGGAGCGTCTTATCAAATTCCGTACCTGTCAACAGTGATGTCCCCCAAAGCAGCATTCTAGGACCAACTCTCTTCATACTCTACATAAATGACCTCTGTGATCATATTAAGAGCAACTGTGTTCTCTTCGCTGATGATGTAAAGCTATTCAATACCACAGACAATACTGCTACCCTTCAAAAAGACCTCGACTATGTATCAGGATGGTCAAACAAATGGCAACTTCAAATCTCAACAAATAAATGCTCTGTCTTACATATTGGCAAAAAAAATCAGGAAATAAAATACAAACTGAATAGTCAAGACCTTGTTGATGATCCAAACTCTGTCAAGGACCTTGGAGTACTCATCTCAAATGATCTAAGTGCTAGAGCCCACTGTAACTACATAGCCAAAAAGGCATTAAGAGTTGTTAACCTAATCCTACGTAGCTTTTTCTCTGGTAATATCACACTACTAACTAGAGAATACAAAAGATTTGCTAGACCTATACTCGAATACAGCTCATCAGTCTGGAACCCACATCACGTATCTGATATTAACACAGTTGAGAAAGTCCAGAAATATTTCACAAGAAGAGTTCTACATTGGTCTACTCATTGCAGAATACCTTATGCCACCAGACTTGAGATTCTAGACCTAGAAAACCTAGAACTACGCTGCCTTCAGTCTGATCTAAGTAAAAGTATATAAAATCATACATTGCAATGTCCTTCCGGTCAATGAATACTTCAGCTTCAACCATCACAATACAAGAGCACACAATAGATACAAACTCAAAGTTAACCGCACCAAACTTGATTGCAGGAAATGCGACTTCAGCAACAGAGTGCTCAATGTCTGGAATACTCTACCTGATTCTGTGGTTTCTTCCCCAAACCCCAAAAACTTTAACCTTAGACTGTCTACTATTGACCTCATCTCTTTCGTAAGAGGTCTGTAGGGGGCGTGCATAAGTGCACCAACGTGCCTACCGTCCCTGTCCTATTGTTTCTTTTATTTTTCTTATATGTATTCATTTCATGTATTCACAACTATATCCTTGTAAGCGATTGACAAAATAAATAAATAAATAAAATAAAATAAATATTTTATATTAGCCTTTTTATTCCTTTTTCTATTAACCTTTTGGTTTATAGTATACTGATACTTCAGATTCACCACTTTCTAATGGTTATTAGGTGGGTTGTAAAGATAAAGAGGGGATGTTTTGTCAGGAAATATTCCTTTCCTGTAGGAACAGATCAGATGCCTACAGCAGAGGTGGTATTCATCAGGTTCTGACCAGTTCTGGAGAACCGGTAGTGGAAATTTTGAGTAGTTTGGAGAACAGGCAAATCCCACCTCTGACTGACCCTGCCCCCATCTATTCTCTGCCTCCCGAGTCCCAGCTGATCAGCTGGGTCTTCTTTGGTTGCCCTGCACAGGAGAACAGAGCTGGAAAGCAGGTTAGTGGGGTGCGGAGGGAATAGGATTTTGTAGTAACCTTCCCCAGGAGTGAGGAGGGAATGGAGATTATAGAGTATCCTTCCCCTGCCACACCCACCAAGCCACGCCATGCTCACCAAGCCACACCTACAGAACTGGTAGTAAAAAAATTTGAATCCCACCACTGGCCTGCAGCTGGCTGAAGGTGGAGTTTGGAGTCACCAGTTTAGTTTAGTTTTATTGGACTTATATGCTGCCCTCTCTCACTAGGGACTCGAGACTTACAATAAAAATAGCAATACAATTAATTAAAAATACATTAAACAAGTGAACTAAGCCCAATAAGGATTAAAACCCAATAAAATTTAAAATAAAATAAAACCCCACCCCTTACTCTTCAGTCCAGGCCGGACTGTTGAAACAACCAGGTCTTTAGGTCACGGCAGAAGGAACGGAGGTCGGGAGCCAACTGGAGCTCCAAGGGGAGTCAATTCCACAGGGTGGGTCCTCCCCAGGCAGTTATTATTATTATTATTATTATTATTTGAACTTATATGCCACCCCATCTCCGAAGACTCGGGGTGGCTTACAACTAAAACAAGAAACAATAAATACATTAAAAAACAATTAAATTAAGTTATAAGTCCAAACATTTATAAAACCATTAAAACCATCCCTCCCCAGAGGGTCACAGCCCGGGTTGGTCAAATAACCAGGTCTTTAACTCACGGCAAAAGGTGCGGAGGTCAGGGGCCAGGCGGAGCTCCAAAGGCAGTTGATTCCAAAGGTCAGGGGCTGCGACAGAAAAGGCTCATCGTCGGGGAACTGCCAGCCGGCATTGGCCCGCCGACGGGACCCCGAGGAGTCCTTGCCTATGGGCTCGCACAGGGCGACCGGTATTCGACATTGGAAGAAGACACTCCCTTAAATATTGAGGACCCATGTTGTGAAGGACTTTGTATGTTAGCACCAAAACCTTGAATCTCACCCGGAGCGCAACCGGCAACCAATGCAGGCGCGCAGGAGGGGGTCGTATGGGAGAACCGGGTAACTCCCATCACCACCCGCGCCACCGCATTCTGCACCAGCTGCAATCTCCGGATGGTATGCAAGGGCAGTCCCAAATAGAGAGCGTTGCAGTAGTCGAGCCTAGAGGTAACAAGGGCATGAGTGACCGTCGCAGGCGTCCCGGTCCAGAAAAGGGCGAGTTGTCGAACAAGGCGGAGCTGGGCAAAGGCCCCCTGGCAATGGCCCCCACCTGTTCCTCCAACCGGGCCATAAATCCAGGAGGACCCCCAGATTCCGCCCTATCCACAGGGGCAACACCTCTCCCCTATGGCCAAAGATGGATAGTCTTGACTGGGCGGGGCGCCGGTATGCATAGCCACTCAGTCTTGGCGGGTTGAGTCGAAGCATGTTCCCGCTCATCCAGTTCCGTGCATCCAAACACGGGTCATCAGGGAGAGGGCATCACTGATCTGGTCTGGGGTGGAAATGTACAGCTGAGTATCATCAGCGTACTGATGGAATTTCACCCCAAAACCACGGATGATCTCACCCAGCGGCTTCATGTAGATGTTAAATAAAAGGGGAAAGGACCGACCCTGAGGGACCCCACAAGAGAGCACCCTAGGGGACGACCTAACCCCCGCCAACACCGATGCGCCCGAGAGGTAGGAGGAGAACCACCGAACGGTGCCCCCACTCCAAGCCCTCAAGGCGACGCAAAGGATACCATGGTCGATGGTATCGAAAGCCGCTGAGAGGTCTAATAGGACCAGGACAGAGGAAAAACCCTATCCCGAGCCCTCCAGAGATCATCCATCAGCGTGACCGTCTCCGTGCTGTACCGGGTCGGAAGCCCGATTGATACGGATCTAGGTAGTCCGCTTCATCCAGGAAAAGCGGAACCTGCTGAGCCACCACACTCTCAACAACCTTCGCCAAAAGCGAAGGTTGGAGACTGGCGAAAGTTGTCTAACACAGTCGGGTCCAGGGCAGGCTTCTTCAGGAGGGGCCTCACCACCGCCTCTTTCAAGGCGGTGGGAAAGACACCCTCCCTTAAGGAAGCGTTGATAACTGCCGAGCCAACCGCAGGTGGCCTCCCTGGCGGCATAAGCCAGCCAGGAGGGACACGGGTCCAACAAACATGTGGTGGAACTCATTCGCCGCATAATCCTGTCCACTTCATCCTCGGAAACCAGATCGAACTCATCCCAGATAACAATAGCCAGACTCCCTGCACCCCTTCCTCAGACCACTGCAAATCGGAGGATAACCCGTCCCGAATACGAGCAATCTTATCCGACAGATATTGAACAAATTCTCAGCCTTACCCAACGGGTCCGATCCCCTCTAAACGAAGGAGGGAGCGTAACCGAAACAGGGCGGCCGGGCGATTATCTGCGACGCTATGAGAGTGGAGAGATAAGATCTTCTCGCCTCTCTCATAGCTACCAGGTAAGTCCTAATAAAGGCTCTTAGCTGGGCTCGGTCGGATTGGGAACGGGTAGACCTCCACCTGCTCTCTAAACCCCTTCGACGGCTTCATCCCCGGAGCTCCTCAGTATACCAAGGAGCAAACCGGGATCCACGGCGCATAAGGGGATGCATGGGGACAACCCTGTCGAGGGCTTCCGACGCAGCCCGTTGCCAGGCTATTGCCAGATCCTCGGCAGAGCTGTGGGCAAGGAAGAAGGAAAAACCCCAGTTCTGCCTGGAACCTCTCAGGGTCCATCAGGCGCCTGGGGCGGAACCATCTGAGTGGCTCCTCATCCCAGCAGTGGGGGACGGCCTGTTGGAAGACCAGCCGTAGGAGATAGTGATCAGACCATGGAACAGGCAAAGTCGTAATAGTGACTTGCCCTCTGTCACTCCGCCACTGTTCAGAGACAAAAACTAGGTCAAGAGTATTTCCCGCTCCATGAGTAGGGCCTTGGATCAATTGGGTCAGGCCCATGGCCTCCATAGAAGCCATGAATTCCTGGGCCAAACCCGACCCCCCCAGGGAAGGCAAGTTGAAGTCCCCAAGACCATAAGGTCCGGGAGCTCCACCGCCACCCCGGAGAGGAGATCGAGAAGCCCAGGCAGGGCCACTGCCACACAGCTGGGGGAAAGGTATGCTAGCAGCAAGCCCACCCGCCCATTAGGCCCCATCTCAGGAGGAGGATCTCACTCCCGCCTATCTCTGCAACAGAGACCTCCCTCGGAAACAAGGTCTCCCGAATAACCACGGCCACCCCACCACCCCTACCCTGGGCTCGTGGCGGTGCAAAACCGAAACCTGGTGGGCATAAATCAACCAGAGGGACACCCCCTCTGGGCCCAACCAGGTCTCAGTGATGCAGGCCAGGTCCGCAGCCTCCTCCTCAATGGTCTCCCGGAGGAGGGAGGACTTATTAGCCACAGACCTGGCATTAAAATACACCAACCTAAGCCCAGGGATCCTAGTTCCGTTGCCCCCTTGGGAGGAGGCCATAGGGTCGGAGCGCAACCAGCCTTAAATGTCGGTGCGCTCCCCTAACCTGATATGGCCCTATGCCTCGTCGTCCTCTTCCAATCCCGACCACCCTGGGAATCGCAGCCCCCACCCCAGGGCCCGGCCCCGCCCCCCCAACCCCCACACACTCCCGCCGCACCGGGCTGCAAATGACCCCTGCACCCCCTCCCCTCCCTAACCCTTTAAAACAACGAATTAAAAATTTTAAGATTCGACCCTTAACTCTTAATTTAGAATTTGGCCCATTGATTGCAGCATGCCACCTCGGGATCCCAAGATCCGTCATCAAGGTAAGCTGTTGACAGTCCACTGGGCCAACTCAAGGACAAGGGCAGTCCTGAGTGCCCACAGTTCCGGCAGTAAGGTCCCATAAAACAGTTGACAAAATTCATAAGGGGTCAGAGTAAAGTATGGCATTGCATAACCGGGTGAAGATGTTAAAATATCCGAATGGAGAAAAGAAGGGTACAGGCAACAGTAATCAAGAATTTCAGTCTCATAAACGGTCTCTCACACCCGTTCGAGGCGAAGATGGTAATAAATGGCAGCCTCTCTCACTGCGGTAAACCAAAATAATCTCAAAAACTGCAGGGTCCGATGTTGAATCCCTCTACTCTCCCACAGTAGAGGGATAGTCCTCCCATCGTCCTCCCACAACAATGGGGCCTGTCCAATCAAAGTCCTGGTAAAGGGAGAGGTCCAGATGGTAATTAAGGACCGTGGCCATTGGATAGGGATGATGGATACCTCCACAGAAATCCGTAGAAATAGAGGGGGGGAGGCGGTCGAGTTTGCATTAAAAACGGCAGAGTGAATCAGCATAGCACCATCCAGTTCGATAGGCGGGAAGATCCAGAGGAGCCCAAGCATCGGGCTCCTCATCGAAGGCAGGGTCCAGGGCCACAGAAAATTGCCAACCGCAGGGGAGTATCTGTTCCATCCCCTGCTAGGTGAGTCACAGCCCACCCGACCCGGCCAGCACCCAATGAGACCAGGAACCTGATGAACCCTACAGGGCCAGGATTCCTGGTTGAGTTCAGTCCAGCCATTGGAAGAGGAGCAACGTTCAAGGGCCTGGGCCTGGACCACCAAAGACGCCCCCCCAAACAATCCAAGGGCTCGCCGGTTGGCCCAGGAATCCACAGTGGTAGCCACCAAACTTGCCACCACTTGTGCCATGGTTCCGGCCAGTGCAGCCTTTGTGGCCCCAAAAACAGTCAGGCCACCAAGGCCACAGGGCTCACCATCACGGCCGGAAACCGTCCTCGAACGGCCGCTGCCTCTCTCTTCTCCGCAGCCTCCGCCATCGCTACAGCCACTCCAGCCAACGAAATCCACAGCCGGAGCCTCCACCAAGGCAGCCAACATCGCTGCCTCCGCTGCTCCAGCTGCCGCCGCCAGCGAAGAGGCTGGGGTCCACATCCCCGCTGTTCGACTTGCCCCTCCGACAACACCGCAGGCACCGCAGGCACATCCCTGCAGCCGCCGTAGCCGCCAACAAAGCCGTCGCAGCCGCCTCAGCCGCCAGGAAAGCCACCAGAGAAGCTGCCGGAGAAGCCGCCAGGCCGCCGAAGCCTCCAACCCAAAACCACCGGCAGCCGCCATCTCCGGCCAAGGACGAAGTCGGCGAGCACAAGAGCCCGAACGGCGACTCGCCGACCACCCAGCTGGCTCGTAAACAGCCCAGCTCCGCACCCGGACTCTCCCACAAAATCCAGGTGGGGAAAGGGGCATCCAGGGAATCCCCATCGGCACCCCTTGCCAAACTAAAAACTAATCCCCCCAGAGCCGTCTCAGCGTCTGTCCTCCATCTTGGACATGCGCAATCAGCTGGACTGAGAAGTGATTAGAGATTGTGACTAAGGAGGTAAGTGTCACACTTCTGTTTTCATTGGGTGTAATTCCGGATCCGGTTCAGAGTCGGAATTACACCAAGTCCTTGCCAATTTAATGTGTTCATAATAAATGGAATTGAAATGGAAGATGGATGCCATGGACTTTATTCTTTGGGACATGTTACTTGGAGGCTTGACACAATATTTGTGATTACCTCTTAATCCATAACATGGACCATTAGAGTATTGGAGAGGAGAGGCATATTTTATCCCTAATAATGATCAGTTAAGTGTATGCCCTTTCTCTCACACTCGTTCCCTATCAATTGACTTTATGATGAGTCCTCTGATTTTCTTCTCGTGTTCCTTGAACCCAACCAAACCTATTTATATCTTTCTGCTTATGTGTCTGTATGGTCTTAATAAATATTGACAGATTGATTGATTGATTGATTGATTGATTGATCCTTTGGCTAGTAAAATAAAGTTGGTTTGGGTGAGCAAAAGTTGTTGAACAGAAACTATTTCTAAAGTTTCAAAGAATCCAGATGTTCCTAAGAAAAGCAAACATGGAAGAACACTTCCCAAAGGACAATGCCATGGCCCCATGGGAGCCCAGTTCCTTAAAAATGTAAATATGGAAGGACTTCCCAACTGTCAAGCAGAAGGGAGATTTCCTCTGGCAGAAGTAATCTTGCCCAATCCATCATGTCTTTCTATCTCTTCCCACCTTATCCTTCAAGATCATATTCTTATTCTTCCTGTTATGGAAGAAATTGGGCATGTTGAAAATAAAGACATACAAAATAGTCAAGGTTAGATGTGTCTTTCAACAAGCATGATGATCAAAATGTTCTGGATGAAACTAGTATCCTTTTCTCAAGTGTCACCCACCTTCCTGAGTGGAGATGGTCCCCTCTGGACAAGGAATGCAGTCATAGCAGCAAACTGGGTATCCTTCCTGAGCCCGCTTTACAAATCCAGGTTGACAACTTTCCACACATTTGGACTGAGGCAGAGACTTTGCAAAGAAAAACAAAACAAAACAAGAAATGCCAAACAAAATGTGTCAACCTATGGAAAATGGAGATTGGCATGAACAGTATTTAAGTAGTATTCTATGCTTCACTTAGGAAAATACACAATCCCTCACTGTTTTTAAAAGATAAAGATACTTCAATTACTTTTTCCATGTTGCTTCTGGAATATCAAATTGCCATAAAGTAAATTTCTACTTAATAATGTCTGGGAGAATGGAATCGAGAAATTATTTCAGCATTAAGTGACTACTTGTGGCCAAATGTCTATGGAGGTTCTCAGACATCTGAAGGTGCTTTTTCAAAAAGCAATTGGGCTTTCTTTGTTTTTCCTTGAAGATATTTTGCTTCTCATCCAAGAAGCTTCTTCAGTTCTGAAGACATTCAGTTCTTCAATCAGAACTGAAGAAGCTTCCTGGATGAGAAGCAAAATGTCTTCAAGGAAAAACAAAGAAAATTCAGTTGCCTTTGAAAAAGCATCTTGGGGACTACTCGTGGGTTCTTCCTCATGGCCATATTAACATGCATTCCTTCATTCTTCATATATCTTTTAAAGTATGATTACCTATTCAATTAATATTTAAAGTCTATTGTAAAGGTTTATACATTTTTAATTCATTATAGTTATTAAAATAGAACGAAACTGTGATGAAGAAAGAAACTTCTAACCCGTAGGACCTGGAAAGATTTCTTCTAGATAAACATAAAACTTTGCGATCTTTGAAAGTATTCCAGAACAGTCTCCAAGTTAAGATACAAAGGTGTGATGACCCAGGATGTGACACAAAAATAACGAAGTCACAAAAATAGAATAAATTTCCTTTAATGCCTTCAACTTGGTCCACAATGTCCAATTATCCTCGGCTGGATATCAAACTCTTCCAAAAACAGTCTACAAAGGAAAGAAATGCAATCCGAACCCAAAGTAAAGATAACCCAAAGAAATAAAAACCCAAAGAAATAAAAAAACCAACACAAACCACACTGAAGTAATTAACATGGCAGGCCAGGATGATAAATTGCAGACTTCCAAAAGATAATGCAGCACCCACAGTTGGGAGAATGTCAAAACCCAGATAAGCCACGACCAAGATAATGCACACTTTGCTTCCAGCAAGGAGCTGTGTGCAAACGCCCCACTTATATCCTGTTCTCCCAGCTGCAACTAATGAAAGAGATCAGGGCCTTTTTCTCTCCCATAAGCCATGTTGCTCCCTTCTCCATTCCTCCTTGCGTGCCCTAGGATGAAGAGAGAATGGCCCTGAATGCCCAGCCAGACTGTGTCCTTCCCCGATTTCTTCCACAGCCACTGGACCCACATTCCCACTCCCTGTCAGCTGCTCAATCTCCCCCTCAGAATCAGATTCCAACAAGGGCATGACACAAAAGAACAAAATTCTTAGGGTTCTTTCAGTTCATATGGCTGACTGGCTGGTGAAATAAGATTAAAAACGACTGCCTAAGATGAAATGGAGGTGAAATGGAGGTGAGGTCATGAGAAAGTGTCCTTCAACAAAGGTAAGACAAGTATCTTTTGGTGCAGTATCTGGGACATGAGTGTAAGCCCTTTGTCAGCTTTGGAAGCCATATTGAGACCAGATGCTCCTACACTGCCACATTTTGCACCTGGGAAAATGGGAGGGGGGAATTTCTTGGAGTGTATGTAGTTAGACATAATAACATTCTTTCTAATTCAAGATCATGTTAATTTGTGCATAAGTGAGGAGAAGTCTCAAGTTGGGACGGATGGTGATTGGGGCATGGGATGTGATAATGGGTGGAGGGGGTAGATTTGTAGTTTTTACTTATTGCAAGGAAGCCCGGAACTTTCAGATTCAGGATTCCCCAGTTGTGCCAGTTTACTATCCAAATAAAAAAAGAACTTTTGAGAAGATGTCTGTCCTGGAGTTATTGGTTGGCGTGGAGATTTTTTCGGAACACTGACACCCTTTGTCAGTAAAGGATATTTCTAAGGTCCAGCTAATTATCCAATATAATATCTTTTCCCTTCAAGAATTAGAATTAGATGACTCCAACTGGCATGGAAAGATGGACACTCATTCATTATTTTAGTTAAATTTGGAGCCTCCTTTTTTACGGGAAATACTTAAGGTAACTAAAAATCAAAATAAACACTTGTATTCAAAAGGTTTTCAGATGAAGTGCCCTCTTAAAAGTCAAAGGCCAAATTTAAATAGCATTTCCATTCAAATTACCCTAATTATTTCAAATACAAGGAATGGCTTTTCTTTGGATTAAAGTCAGTGTTTCAATGTTGAGGTTTTTTTTATCTCATATTGGACCAGTCGTTATGATTTTATGTGAATTGAAAGCCTTGGATCACCTTCCCAGGAGGAGAAAACCTATTAACTATCCCAGTAGCATGAAACAGAGAAATAGATAATTCTGGCCCCAACTCATCTGCTTGTGAATTTCACAGATATGAACCAGTGGTGGAATTCAAAAATTTTTACTACTGGTTCTGGGGGCGTGGCTTGGTGGGCATGGCAGGGGAAGGATACTGTTAAATCTCTATTCCCACCCCACTCCAGGGGAAAGTTACTGCAAAATCCCATCCCCTCCCCAACCCACTAACCTGGTTTCCAACTCCTTTCTCCTGTGCAGGGCAACAAAAGAAGACCCAGCTGATCAGCTGGAACTCAGGAGGCAGAGAATAGATGGGGGCGGGGCCAGTCAGAGGCGGTATTTGCCAGTTCCCCAAACTACTCAAAATTTCTGCTACTGGTTCTCCAGAACTGGTCAGAACCTGCTGAATACCACCTCTGATATGAACCTCCCCAACCATAATCAGCTAAATCTAACTTACAAAACTTATTTCCTGTTGTGACCAACAAACCTCATCTTTTTTTCATTTCATTTCATTGGATTCAGTCCAAACCTGAATGTAGATCCCAGTCAACATAATAATTTCTTCTTTGGTATTTAAAAGCAAGGAACAAGCAAGCCTGAGGCTATCAGCACTACAATCCCCAGTACTTGATGGCCTCTCTCTCTCCATTTTTATGGGGATACCGGATTGCAGAGGGAACCCCAAAGACCATAAGTTGTATCCTAAAAAAGAATCACCCAGCATCCCTTAAAAAGTGTTCCATATTACAGCATCTGGAGAACACCTTGGTCAGCTATATCAAAGTCTTCCAACTCATCAAAGAAAAGTATAAGGATTTTCTTCCCCCACATTGAAGTCTCAGTGAAGATCCATCTTGGTGACTAGGATTAGTCCAACTGAAATTGTTCCTAAGCCTTTGGGATACACCTACCTTGTTGAGTAACTTTAGCCTTGAAATAGCATCTTGGCTCATAATAAGATTCTGTCTTTCAAAACTCCCCAGTTGCTCTTTGATGGGATCTTCCTTGGAGAGAATCAAGAAGCTCAAGATGTTCAGATCTGCTGCTACATCTCCGTTTTCATCCAAGTACAGTTTCCTCCATGAAAGATTGCAACATTCATTCTTCTTCAGAAAGGCATGGAACTAGAATGGGACATCCAAGCAGAAAGCTTAATTTTTGTTATCCCATGTGGTCTTTTCACATTTGAATCTTTCTTGCACAGTTGACTAACTTGCAAATATGCTTAGATAGGAAAACAAGTGTTTTCAAAAGTGAAAAACCATGGTTTAGCAACATTTGTCGATGCAATACATATTGGCAAAATAAATGTCAAAATTATTCAATGATAAAAGAACATTGTGGAGCAGGTCACAAGTAAATTGAACAAATAAGAAATAAAGAGATTATTCATAAACTACTTGAAAAACAGGATGATTACTGGAAATATGGATTTGTCAAAAAGAAAATTGTCAAGCTAACAGTGGGACAAAATGGGAAACTTGACCAGATGAATATTTATGGAGATTCTCAGTCATCCAGGTCATGGTTGTCCCAACGGTGCTTTTTCAAGAAGCAATTGGACTTTCTTGTTTTTCTTTGAAGACGTTTTGCTTCTCATGTAAGAAGCTTCTTCATCTCTGATTGGATGGTGGGGAATGAAAGGATTCTGTGAGCAGTATAAATCCTTCTATTCCTCCCTATACAGTCAGAGCTGAAGAAGCTTCTTGGATAAGAAGCAAAACGTCTTCAAAGAAAAACAAGAAAGTCCAGTTGCCTCTTGAAAAAGCATCTTTGGTTGACCAGTTGAAATAATTTTATTATATTGAAAGGCTACATTAAATGAAACTTGAAAGTGTGAAAGCAGAATATCTATCAAAAAGAGGGCTGTGAAAATGTTTACAGACGCCTCACATCCCGGACATAAACTGTTTCAACTGCTTCCTTCAAAACAACGCTATAGAGCACTGCACACCAGAACAACTAGACACAAGAACAGTTTTTACTCAAATGCCTAGTGATAACTATAAGTACACAAGACACTTATCTATAGATAAGAATCCATTGGATTCTTTTCAAGAACCTGGGTTTGTTTATCATTGAAAATATTAGTTTTGCTGCACCAAATATCACTGCTGCACCATCCTTTTGTACAAAAGACACTTTGATAAGACAAAGAACAACTAGACACAAGAACAGTTTTTTCCCGAACACCATCACTCTGCTAAACAAATAATTCCCTCAATACTGTCCAACTATTTACTACGTCTGCATTACTATTACTATTACTATTAATCTTCTTATTCTTCCTTTCACCCATCCCCTCCCACTTGTGACTGTATGACTGTAACTTTGTCACTTGTATCCTTATGATTTATATTGACTGTTTCCTAGTATGATTTGATTGCTTATTGTACCCTATGACTATTATTAAGTGTTGTTCCTTATGATTCTTGACTCTTGACAAATGTATCTTCTTTTATGTATACTGAGAGCATTTGCACCAAGACAAATTCCTTATGTATGTCCAATCACACTTGGCCAATAAAAGAATTCTATTCTATTCTATTCTATTCTATTCTATTCTATTCTATTCTATGGAGATTCTCAGTCATCCAAGTCATCGTTGTACCAAAGGTGCTTTTTTCAAGAGGCAACTGGACTTTCTGGTTTTTCTTTGAAGATGTTTCGCTTCTCAGCTCAGAAAGTAGAAATCTCTCACCAACTACTTTCATGGCTTGATAAGTTAGGGAGTTAACCAGTGGGTGGGATTTCAAGAACTTAACAACCAGTTCTCTGGCTGGGTAGGCATGGCCTGTTGGTCATGTGACTGGGTGGGTGACATCACTCACCACACCCAGTCCCACCTCCTGGCCACTTGCCTCAAAGGAAGAGGTAGAATTCAGCCAGTTGGGGCTAATCCCACCACTGGCAGGCCCCACCCTCGCTGGTTTTTTGGCCTGTTTTTGGCCATTTTTAACTGTTTCAGGCCATTCTGGGGGCTGTTTTTGGCCCCAAAACTGCCCCAAAATGCCCCCCAAAATGGCCTGGAAAACAGGCTGGAAAATGAGCAGGGGCAGAGCCAGCCAAATCCCAGTGGTGGGATTTGCCGGTTCGCTGAACTGCACAGAATCTTAACTACCGGTTCACCCAAACTGGTGCGAACCAACAGCAGCCCACCTCTGGAGTTAACTAGTTTTTTTTCTCTCCCCATTTCTCCATTGCAGGCTCATCCCTTCCCATATCTCATATTTCCTAGCCAGCATCACATATCACACGTGTTTAGTACATCACACATGTGTGCGATACTTATGAGTGTGATAAGATTTTCTTAGAAATTATTTTAAAATGCATACATGCTTTTAAACATTAGCAGTGTTTAATATCCAAACATATCTGTTATGGCACCTGCTCTTTTAAACATTATGCCCCAAGTGATTAGACTGGCCAATCTTATTGGTTTCCCTCTTTCTCCTTTGGATTCCTGCTAAAAAAGAACTAAGTTTGAGGGATTCTTGTCAGGTACATAGAAGAAGAGTCCTTGGTGGCTCAGGCTGTTAAATGCCTGCTCTTAAGATCCAGCTGCCTACAACTGCTGTAGGCTCGAATCCCACCAGGCTCAAGGTTGACTCAGCCTTCCATCCTCTCAGGGTAGGTAAATTGAGGACCCAAGATTGTTGGGGGCAATAAGCCGACTTTGTAAAAATGCCACTTAGTAATAAGCAGGCATATACAATGGAAGGAAGGCTATTGCTGAGCGCATTGGGTTGTGCTCCAAAAATTGTAAGCCGCCCTGAGTCTTTGGAGAAGGGCGGCATATAAATGTAATTTAAAAAAAAAAAGATAGAAGACTTCTGCCAGCACATGAGAGCTTGCCCAGAAGAGCCCCACTGCACATGCACACATGCCACCGCCCGACAGCTGATTGTCAGGTATCTGGCACGCATGCACAGGGGGGTGCGCTTGAGAAAAACGTACATGCGCAGAGATGGGAGGTGTGTGGGGGATTGTGCATGCATGCACAGATGGATGGTGCAGAGGTGATCGCACATGCATGTGCAGAGATGCACGGTGTGCAGGGGATGATCATGCGTGAATGCACAGAGGCATGCGGCATGTGACAGGGGAATCATGCACGCAGGTGCAGAAGCTTGGTGCGCAGCAGGGGGATTGCATGTGCATGCGTGGACACATGGCGCACAGCAGGGGAACCATGCACGCATGCATAAATGTGCAGCATGCAACGGGGGGCTTGCGTGCACATGCACGGGGATGTGGGGAGGAGCTAGCACGCATTGCATTCTGGGTGCAGGCATGCAAGCACGAGCACGCAAGCGTGCACACAACTATTGGCACAGGAGCCGAAAAAGGTTTGCTACCACTGCCCTATACCATTTCAGACAAATGGTCATCCAGATTTTTTAAAAAGTCTCCAGTGATGGAGCATCCACAATTTCTGAAGGCAAGGTGTTCTATCAGTTGATTGTTCTTTTCATTAGGAAATTTCTCCTTAGTTCTAGATTGCTATTCTCCTTGGTTAGTTTCCATCCATTTCCATCAGTCCCCATACCTGCCATGGCTGCAGCCTCAGGGCCTCCGACATGTCTTTGCACTCCTTCCTTCTCCTCCTGGATCTGGAGGAATATGCGGCATTCAATGTGTGAGCCAGAGTCTTAATGACACTGTAAAAATGGTGGTTATATCGGACCTGGATACAATTCCTTTCCTCTTTGGTCTCCAGGGGTGCTTTCTGGGTGCATCTTCTCCGGCCTTTGACAGAAAAGATGTGCTTTGAAAACAAACATTGAAAAGACTGTTCTTCAAATTGGGGTTCAAAATAGAGATAAGATTCAATGAAATCATTCGGCCTTTTCTTTTCCTGAAAAACAAAGGTCCAAATACTATGGATGTATTTGAGAAAGCTGTTCTTTTTCATTTTATATGTCCCCAGGGTGGTCATAATCCAGACTTTCCCTTCAATGGGTCCTGGTAAACCTTCAAACATTGAATGGAAAAGAGAAATTATGTCTAAAATGGGAGCATATTCTATGAAGTGAACAAAGACATTGACTTGTCTCCACTTGGAGATTGCATCCCTGAGGGGTGCTGTATTTCCAGTCATTGGCAATCGTTGTGATATGACAACACAAATTCCATTCCTGTCAAGCATAGGAGTAAAAGTTCTCATGAAATGTTCTCCATTTTCTGTGTCTGAAGCAAAGAGGCCAATCAAGGTCCATCTGAAATAGAGGAGCAGTTGGACAATTCCTGGATAGTGGAATCCTATTATGGGGAACATCTGATGGAAAAAAGGGAATTGACTTTTATCACTCAGAGCCTCTGAAACACTTTTATCACTGATCTGAAAAATCAACAAAGAATCCCATGTCATGTTTGGGATCACATCAAGCCCAAAATACATTTAATAAATCCAACTTGGTTCTCATGAACATATTGTTGATTAGTTAATAGTCTATGTCAGCATATAGAATGTAAATTAGAGAATGTTAATCAAACTATACATACAATATAAATAGAATGAAACATACAAATTAAGTAACAAAGAATAAGAATAAATCAGATTTCTGTGCCAATTCTACAATCGACTGCAGTCAGACTCACATGTGCAGATGTCAAATGAACTATTTTCTTCAAAGAAAGGCCCATGTCATAGATAAATTTTGAATACTGATTGCACAGGAAATATGCTGTTTCAGTAGAGAGCCAGTTTGGTCTAGTGGTTAAGGTGCTTGCCTAGGCATCTTTTGACATTGATTTATTAATAATCATAGAGTTTCTATTACAGTCTGAGCAAGTCTTCTTAACAGCCTAAAAACCAACTTGCAAACATTATAATATCATTGACAGTGTATAGCAAGGTTTTACTATATTTATTTAGTGCCTGAGGCATGTGTATTTCAAGATGGTTCAATAGCTTGGGTAAGTCATTAATATCTAAACTGAATAACAATAGATCAAGTAGGAGTCCAAATCCAACACATAAACCCCAAGACAACAAATCAGACAATGAGGATAGGGGTGGGTTTATTGAAACTTGGTGGAATGGAACCTGTCATTGGAACATATTAGAACAGGGGTCTCAAACTCAAAGCCCTTGGGCTGCATCCAGCCTGTGGGGTGCTTAAATTTGGTCCATGGAGCCGCCCTGGAAACAGGGAAGGATCAGCCCACAGTGCCTCTGCCAGTGAAAATGGAGCCATCATAGCCGAAAATGGGGCTCCGTTTTCACTGGCAGAGGGCTAGCAAAAGAAACTAAAAACAAAGGGAAGGAGAAATGTTTCCCCTTTTGCATTTGAGCATCCAAGAAGGAACAGGAAAGGAGAAAAGGGAAGAGGAAAGAAAAAGAAAAAGAAGGAAAGCTGGGAAGAGAGCAAGGAAGGAAAAATAAGGAAAGAGGGGAAGGAAGAAAGGATAATGAAGAGGGAAGGGAGGGAGGGAGGAAAGAAAGAAAGAAAAAGAAACAGAAACAGAAAGAAATAGAAAGAAAGAAAGAAAGAAAGAAAGAAAGAAAGAAAGAAAGAAAGAAAAGATAATGAAGAGGAAAGGAAAGAAAGAAAGAAAGAAAGAAAGAAAGAAAGAAAGAAAGAAAGAAAGAAAGAAAGGATAATGGAGAGGGAAGGAAGGAAGGAAGGAAGGAAGGATAATGAAGAGGGAAGAAAGGAAGGAAAGAAAGAAAGAAAGAAAGAAAGAAAGAAAGAAAGAAAGAAAGAAAATAAATTATAATGAGAAGGAGGGAGGGTCTGAGGGAAGTCCTGCCAGCACTTGGCCACCACAGGTGCCCCAGACATGAATGATGTTGAGCTGGCCATGCCCACCCCAGCCCCCCCCGAGGTCAAACACAACCCTGATGTGGCCCTCAATGAAATCAAGTTTGACACCCCTGTACTAGAAGGATATAACTTAGCAAAAAGAAACAGACCCAATAAAAGAGGAAGAGGCGTTGCACTGTATGTAAAGAATTAGTACATCTCAACAGAAATACACAATACCAAGGATGGAAACCTTGTGTGTGTGGCTCAGAGGATATATCTGTTTTCATCCCAGCCCCTTCCCCACTGTGTATCTCAATCCCCAACCGTGACATCTACAATGGCCATTGTGAAAAGCAGCTCTTGAATTCCATAGAGAAGATATATCTATCACTCACCCACTATCACCCCACTCGCTTTATCACATAGAGAAACGCACACACACAAACCTGTGGGACTTTGTAGGGGCCTACTAATGTTGACATCTGGATGGAAATATCTCTGGAAGCTCCATCAAGAAGAGCCAGAAGGTTGTCTTCCTTTCCGCAGCTGTAGTTGGGAACATTGGCTTCCCCAGTAGAGAGCATGTCCAGCAAGGCATCTGAAGTAGCAAGTGTGTTAAAATAGTTGTCATGGATATTGTAGGCAAGAGTGAGATTGTGCAGGAGCTGGGGAGTCTTGTTCACCACTTGAATGGCGAAAATGAAGCGGAGGATTCTAGACTTATTAGTAGATAAACTACTGTAAAAAATATTCATGTTATCAGCAGAGCAGCAACATGATAGTTTTATATATTTACTGTATTCCTGTCTCCAAAATCCTACTGAGTCTTATTGATCAAAACCAGAGGCAAATTAATGCTCAAGAATCACTCCGTAATTTTTAGGAGTGTTGAGAAGGTAGGATGGAGAGTCTTCAACAGGGTTAATAGCCACAAATATATTTGCCGTAGCACAAATTTTTATTTGTCCGATAACCAGGCTTCAAAAATCCTTCAATCATTAAGGTAGAATGACCGCAAAAGGAAGAGGATGTTTCATAAATTATCCAGAAAAGAATATCTTAAGAAAAACATCATCCTTTATTCCTATAAGGATCAGGCAATGAAGAGCAATGAACAACTATTAAAAAAATATGGAATTGGGCTGGGTAGGGGCACCTACAACCAGTTCAATAATTACTTTAAATAAAAGACAATATTCAAGTGATGAACTCAGAATTGGACGGAGAGTGGAATGTAATCTGGACTTCTTTTAGATTGCTTTCTGCCCCATGTTTGGAGTTGAGTCACTTCTACAAAATTAAAGAGGGAAGGGAAGCTATGGAAATGAAAATGATTCAAGAAATTAGATAAAGTCCTGTAATGGGGGAGCAAGCAAAATAAGAAGAAAAGAATGAGAGTGTTAGAACTGCAAATGGAGGGAATGAAACTCCATCACACTGAATGACTTACAGGTGAGACTGTTTCTCAGGAGTCATATTGAAAGGCAATATTACATGCCATATTTTTGTTGCCGTGGTGATGAAACTAAACAGATGGTCTCCTGGCCCATAATAACTCCAGGGTTTTTCTCCATCCTGGTGCTCAAAATTCAGCAGGCACTTCATTCTAAGCTTCCCAGAGACTGCCTGGGAGATAAGAAGCATCAGAAGCAGAAGCAGGAGTTCCATCATTCATAAGGTCCTGCTTCTACATAAGAACAAGAAGGAGAAGAATTTTTAAAAACTCAAAGCACTCTCATAAGAGGAAAATGCCAATGGCTTTCCTGATTCAGAAGAAGACAACTGAGCTCCACCAAGAAAGGAGAGAACGTACATTCAAGAGCACAGTATCTGCCTGACTCAAAAACTGTGCCATATGCAGTATAACCTGAGGCATTTATCTTTTTCTGATGCAAGATCCATCTTGCTTCAGTCCGATGTTTACATCAAAGGTAATTACTGCAGAAGTTAGCAGAAGAGGTCTCAAAGACTAAGATGATGATAATTGCAGTGAGAATTAAGTTCTCCTCTGGAGTATCCAGAACTTCTTTGCGGGTAGATTGTTCTGAGCAGGGCTTCCTGAGACCGTAATTAAGCACACGCTTAGTCAAAATAACTCTTGTTTTATTTCAATGCTGGAATTATGTTCATTCCCAGCCCGTAATGAGTCCCAAACAGTCCCTCAAGATAAGCACCCACCTTTATCTCCTTTGAATTGCTGCCAACAACTAAAGTGCTAAATTAACTGGGGGGAAAAACAACCAAAGTACAAAGTCCACACAGAGCTTCAAGGTTTTATCTGAACAGAGCGAACGACTTTGCTTCCTGCAAAGGTTTCTCTACCTTTGCACCTCCTTTATACCTTAGGGGAGGGGCAATCACCTCCAAACCTTACTCCTGAGTCACCCCTTTTGTCTCAGCTGTTCTTGCCTTCTAGCAGCTCTGCACATGCATGCACTGGGAACAGGCTCCCTGAGTCCTCTGCCTCGCTGCTGACAGGCTGCGGAAGCTCCAGAGTCAGCACCCCACCCCCGGATGTATATTCTCCAATGTGATGCATCCATAGCCAAGAGTCATCAATCATGCTCTCCAGTAATAATCTTGTGCACCAACAGCTTGGGCTGCCTAGCAATTATCTGAAGCATTTAAGGAATGCCCTACTTTCCCCCCGCTCCCTTTCTGCTAGCAACTAAAAATACCAATGAAGTATTTTTAGTTGACATTGAGCTCTGTACTAACTCCCTCATACTTACCAAAGATATGATGTTTGATGAGTGGAAGCTAGAATTTTTCCTACTTTCCAGAACATCTATGAAGCGTCTTAGTCATCCAAGCCATGGTTGTCCCAAAAATGCTTTTTCAAAAGGCAATTGGACTTTATTTTTCCTTGAAGACATTTTGCTTCTCATCCAAACCCAAGAACTGAAGAAGTTTCTTAGATGGGAAGCAAAATGTCTTCAAGGAAAAACAAAAAAATCCTGCTGCCTCTTGAAAAAGCATCTTTGGGACTACTTTCCAGAACATGCTTCAGGAGGCCCTTCAAAACATCAGAAGGCTGAGGGCCTTCTGGATCTATCCAGGAATCTCACTCCAGAGGGCAGGCACTGCTACAGAGAAGGTGCCCAACAGGGGTCCCAACACCTGACATTGTTTCAACAAAGATATTTGGAGTGTTCCAAACCTAGTAGATGACATCACTAATGCAGAAACGATTGGAGATAGACTGTCCTTCAAGTAACCAGGCCCTATGCCATATAGGGCTTTATAGCTAGCAATCAGAGTCTTGAATCACACCCAGAAGCAAACTGACAACCAATGGTGTGATAAAGCAGAGGTCTAATATGAGAATACTGAGGCATCCTCCCATCATTGCCATTCTGGATCAGTTCAAGCTTCTGGGTAATCTTCAAGAAGACCCCCCATGTATCCTGTTTCCCCCAAAATATGACCTACCCTGAAAGTAAGTCCTAGCTTGATTTTTACACATGCACCCAATGTAAGGCCTACTCCCCCCAAAAAATAAGCCCTAATTAAGATCCCACCCACATCAGAATGCACAGGTAAAAATTAAGCTAGGGTAGGGAATGGGGGATGGAGCTGCCCTATACTTACCTTTGGACAGTTGTAGCCAGGCCTCACACACCCCGACACCTGCCTTGCTGGCCCATTTCTTCTGCAGCTGGCAAGACTGGCAAGGCTTTCCTGAAGGCCTCTGACAGTGAAAAGGGGGCGACGCATGCAAGTGAGGTTAGTCAGTGGAGGGCATCCCCCCAAAATAAGACCTGGTGCCTTTTTTGGTGGCAAAAATATATAAAACAGGTTCTTATTTTTGGGGTAACACGGTAGAGTGTGTAGTGGTCTTGACATGAGGAGACCAGAATATCAGTGACTGTCTGAAGGGTTCTCTGATTTAGGAAAGAGCACAACTGGTTCCTCAAAAGGAGCTGTGGAAAGGCTCTTCAGGCCACACCTAGCAATCTCTCATCAAGCAGGAGCTGAGTTCAGAAAAACTCACATATTGTGCACCATCTATTGACCCTGAAGATGACATATGTGTAGCCATATTTTATTCTAGCTTTTTTTGCATTCTTTTCTTAGCTTCTTTAGATTTTCTGCAAAGGAATTTAACAGTATTTCAGGCTCGCCACTCTCTAGCTGTTGAAAGGGGGCAGGGTTATAGAGATAAAGGGGAAATGTTATGTCTAGGTGGCATTCTTTCCTGTGGGAACAGAGAAGATGCCTGCAGCTGAAGGAAGGTGGAGTTTGGAGTCACTAGACTGATGGACTGAGAATGTATTGGAGATTGTGACTCTGGGGGGAAAGTTTCAAACTTTTGCTTTTTACTGGATGTAAAAGGGAATCTAACCAGAATCAGAATTACACCAAGTTCTTGCCAATTTGATGTGTTCCTAATAAACAGACTTTAAAGATAAGATGGATGCCTTGGATTTTATTTTAGGGGACATGGAGGCTTGACACCATCCCTGATAGGGCCACCTCATCAAAAGTTAGAAATGGACTGTTTGGAATGGGACAACTCACCACAGCCAGCCTACCATGGCCCACTCACCACTGACAATTCACCATGGCCAATTTGCTGTGAACAGCTCACTACAGCCAACTCACTGTGGGACAACACACCATGGCCACTTTGTCATGAGACAACTGGGACAATTTGTCACAGGACAATTCAACAAATTTATTTAATTATTTAAATAATTAAATATAACATAATACAATGTAACACAATTAAGTATAACACAGTGGTGGCGAACCTATGGCAAGCATATGTGCTCCACGCATGCACCCAGCCCCCATGCATGCACCCCCACCCACCCACGCATGCATTCCAACCGACCCCCATGCATGTGCCTTGCCTCCTGAGCATGCACGGCAGAAACCCGAAAACCAGCTGGCAGCGGGCGGCACAAGCACATGCGCGACACAGCTGAGATGGGGTGATGGTGCATGTGCACACAGAGAGGGCTATGCATGCCACCTGTGGCACATGTGCCATAGGTTCACCACCACTGTGTTATACAGTCACATTCCTCTGAGTTATCACTGTTTCTCAGGATGGGGGCATACTGTTTCTTAGTGGTGGAGACAAGACACTAAGTTGAAGGACAGAAGAAGTTAATTCCTTAGTGTTCAACTACCTTCTTCCCACATCACTTTCTGCACATGTCCTGACAGGAAGGACCACAACCACTACTGAATAGTACTCCAAGCAGTGTATCTCTGATTTTTCACTAACATGCCTCAGCACATGGAATCCCAAAGACATTCAAATTCCCAGAGAAGTTATTTCTCACTGTAATTATCACCATCCTGGTCTTTAACACCTTTTCTACTCCTTCTCCAGTGATTGCCTTTGATGTATACATCAAACTGAAGCAACATGGAAGGGATCTTGTATTAGAAAACAATAAATGCATCTGTGTGACACAAGTTTTGAGACAGTCAGAGGCTGTGTTCTTCCTTGTTCTTTTGTCTCCTTTCCTGGTGAAGCTTGATTTGTCTCTGAATCAGGAAAGCCACTAGCATTTCCATCTTGTGAGAGTGCTTTGAATTCTTCTAAATCTGCTTCATGTTCTTGTTTAGAAACAGGAAGGGGATTGATTCAGCCATCTAAATAGCAATAACACTTACTTATATACTGTTTCACACTGCTTTACAGCCCTCTTTAAGCAGTTTACAAAGTCAGCCTATTGCCCCAAACAATTTGGGCCCTCATTTTACCCACCTTGGAAGGATGGAAGGCTGAGTCAACCTTGAGCCTGGTGAGATTGGAACTGCCAAATCGCAGGCAGCTGGCAGTCAACAGAAGTAGCCTGCAATACAGCACTCTAACCACTGCGCCACTGTGGCTCAAATTATGGATCTTCTGCTTCTGCTTCTGATGCTGCTAGTGTTCCAACCAGTCTGTGGGAAGCTTGGAATGAAGTGCCTTCTGAGATTGAAGCACCAAGATGTAAAAAGACCATGGAGTTATTACAAGCCAGGAGACCATCTCATTAGTATAGTCCTCACTGCAACAACAATATCCCGTTCAGCATTGCCTTTCAACATGGCTCCTTATAAACAGTCCAAGTCGTAAGTCATTCAGTGTGATGGAGTAGCACTCCCTCCATTTACAGTTCTTTTCTTCGTATTTCATATAATCCTATATTGCAGGACCTGGCTAACTTCTTGAATTGTTTTGATTATGATGTTTTCTTTCTTTTGTCTTTTTTGTGGAAGAAACTGAAATCCCAAGATGGGGCAGAAAGATTTTTTTTTTAAAATCCAGATTACCCCCCCTCAATCCAATCATTTGCTTAAAGTAGTTATTGAAAAGTTTGTAGATGCTTCTGCTCGGCCCATTTACATATTTTATAATGGGTTTTTAATCTTCAATACCTGATCCTTGTAAGAATACAGGTTGGGATTCTTTTTACTGTTGCTTTTCTTTGTCAGTTATGAAACATCCTCTTCTTTCTATGATGGTTCTTCTTTAATGATTTAATGACTTTGGAGTCTAGTTATTGGACAAATAAAAATCAGCACTTCTACAAATGACATATTTGTGACTTCTAAATCTGGTGGATGATCAACTTTCCTAGAAAATGAATGATAATGGGTGTCTATGCCATGACTTTTGGATCAAAATTGACTTAAGACTCAATAGGCTTCTGGAGAAAAGGAGGAACAAATAAATAAAAATAGTTTGGTTTTGATGTTTGATTATTTTAATGATGATGATGATGATGATGATGATGATGATGATAACATGAATGTTTTTTACAGTAAATTATCTACTGATCAGTCTAGAATTCTATGCTTCATTTCTGCCATTCAAGTGGTGAACAAGAATCCCCAGCTCCTGCACAATCTCACTCTTGGCTACAACATCCATGACAACTATTTGAACACCATTGGTACTTCAGATGCCTTGCTGGACATGCTGTCTACTGGAGAAGCCAATGTTCCCAACTATAGCTGTGGAAGGAAGGACAGCCTTTTGGTTCTTCTTGATGGAGCTAACAGTGACATCTCTATCCAGATGTCAACATTAGTAGGCATGTACAAAATCGCACAGGTTTGTGTGTAAGTTTAAAGTCAGCAGGGTAGTATTGGGTGAATGACAGATCCAACCAACATGCCTCTATGAAATTTAAGAACTGCTTTCCACTATGACCATTGTATATGTTATTGATAAGGATTGAGATCCACAGTGGGCAGAGGGCAGGGAACAAAGCAGTTCTATACTCTTATGACACCATCCTCATTGCTTCATGGTCTTCTGCTGTATACTTGTGAAGGTGAGGAGAGGCTCTTTAGAACAGAACAGAACAGAACAGAATAGAATAGAATAGAATACTTTATTGGCCAAGTATGATTGGACACACAAGGAATTTGTCTTGGTGCAAATGCTCTCAGTATACATAAAAGAAAAGATACATTCATCAAGAGTCAAGAATCATAAGGTACAACACTTAATAATAGTCATAGGGTACAATAAGCAACCAAATCATACTAGGAAACAGTCGATATAAATCGTTAGGATACAAGCAGCAAGATTTCAGTCATACAGTCATAAGTGGGAGGAGATGAGTGAAAGGAAGGATGGGAGGATAGTAATGCAGACTTAGTAAATAGTTGGACAGTGTTGAGGGATATTATTTTTAGCAGAGTGATGGTGTTCAGGGAAAAACTGTTCTTGTGTCTAGTTGTTCTTTGTCTAATCAAAGAGTCTTCTGTACAAAAGGATGGTGCAGCAGTGATATTTTGTATCACAAAACTAATATTTTCAGTGATAAACAAACCCAGGTTCTTGAAAAGAATCCAATGGATTCTTATCTATAGATAAGTGTCTTGTGTACTTATAGTTATCACTAGGTTTAAGTAACCACTTTACTAACCTGGGACAATTATAATGCTCAGTAATAATCATAGGAGATTCTTTATTTCAAGATTAACTTTCTTCCTGATACTGTCTCAATGATCCCCTAGCCATTAATACAAATCCATGATCAACTGAGACTAGAAAGTATGTAGTCAATAAATATGAATATATGTAATCCTCGACATACAACCACAATAGAATCCAAAATTTATGTTTGCTAAGTGAGAAATTTGTTAAATTGAATTTTGCCCGATTTTACAACCTTTCTTGCCACATTTCTTAAGTGAATCACTGCAGTTCTTAAATTAGTAACACCATTGTTAAGTGCTTGTGAAGCTCCTGAAAGAAAGACTTTATATTGACAATATCTTCCCCATGCAGTCAGAATTTAATGACCTACATGGTCCCTTCCAACTCTGTTAATCTGTAAATTGGAACAAAAAAGTTTAAATGAGATCTACATACATGGTTCTGATTGTGGTAAATTCTAGGGGTAATACAAAAGCTTTATTTGTATTCTGTATTCTGATACTTTTTAAATGAAGTTGTTCTTTTATTCTGTACAATAGAATAGAATAAGGAATAGGAATGGAATAGACTAGACTAGACTAGACTAGAATAGACTAGACTAGACTAGAATAGAATAGAATAGAATAGAATAGAATAGAATAGAATAGAATAGAATTCTTTATTAGCCAAGTGTGATTGGACTTGCTGAAGGAATTTGTCTTGGTGCAAATGCTCTCAGCATACATAAAAGAAAAGGTACATTCATCAGAGTCAAGTATCATAAGGTACAACACTTAATAATAGTCATAGGGTACAATAAGTAATCAAATCATACTAGGAAACAGTCAATATAAATCATTAGGATACAAGCAGCAAGGTTACAGTCAGACAGACAGTCATAAGTGGGAGGAGATGGGTGAAAGGAAGGATGGGAGAATTAATATTAATAGTAACAGACTATATCTGTAATAGTAAAGACTATATCTATCTCTATCTATATTTATATATCTCTATCTCTATCTATATATCCATGTATGTATGTATGTATGTATGTATGTATGTATGTATGTATAGTAAAGACTGTATCTGTCCTCAGTGTGGGAGGGATTGCCACTCACGAATTAGCCTTTTTAGCCACACTAGATGCTATTTTAGGACCTCTTTTCAGAGCACGATACCATAGTCTCTTGAGACTGAAGGATGCCAATTCAAATAGTAATGCAGACTTTGTAAATAGTTTGACAGTGTTGAGGGAATTATTTGTTTAGCAGAGTGATGGCGTTTGGAAAAAACTGTCCTTGTGTCTAATTGTTCTGGTGTGCAGTGACCCATAGCGTCATTTTGAGGGCAGGAGTTGAAGCAGTTTATATCCAGGATGTGAGGGGTCTGTAGATATTTTCACAGCCCTCTTTTTGATTCGTGCAGTATACAGGTCCTCAATGGAAGGCAGGTTGGTAGTAAGGGGCGTGTATAAGTGCACAAGGGGGGTGCATAAGTGCACAATCGTGCCTACCGTCCCTGTCCTATTGTCCCCATTTATTCGTACCTATTTCCTGTATTCTTACTCATGTTTATACTTATACCTATTATCTTGTAAGTGATTGACAAATCAAAATAAATAAATAATTGTTTTTTCTGCAGTCCTAATTACTCTCTGAAGTCTGTGTCTGTCTTGTTGCAGAACTAAACCAGACAGTTATAGAGGTGGAGATGACAGACTCAATAATATATACCCTCTAATTATATACACTCTTATTAATGTTCTATGTTTTATATTATGTATCTTGATATGTCCTAATAGCCAATCAACTACAATAAACTATTCTAATATGCTCAGGAGAGGTTAGGTTTATTTTTTTTTAAAAAAAACTAATATTTTGGACTTGATCTGACTCCAAATATAATACGGCATTCTTCATTGCTTTTTCTAGATCAGTTATGCAACTACTTCAGAAGAACTGAATGATAAAAGTCAATTCCCTTTTTTCCACCGGACAGTCCCCAAAGAAGGGATCCACTACCCAGGAATTGTCCAATTGCTCCTCCATTTCAGGTGGACTTTGATTGGTCTGTTTGCTCCAAATGTAGAGAATGGAGAAAAATTCATGAGGACTTTTACCCCTCTGCTTATCAGGAATGGTATTTGCGTTGTTATATCACAACAAATATCAACAACTGCACCTATAGAATCCCTCAGGGATGCAATCTCTAACTGGAGACAAGTCAATGTCTTTGTTCACTTCATAGAATATGTTTCTCTTTTGGGCAGAATTCTTCCTTTCCATTTAACACTTATGCGTTTGCCAAGACCCATTGAAGGGAAAGTCTGGATTATGACAGTCTTGGGGGTATTTTCAATGAGAAAACATAAGCTTTTGAAATACCTCCATAGTATTTGGACCTTTGCTTTTCAGGAGAAAAGAAGACCAAGAGATCATGCCTTTTATCCCAAATTCTTTGTGGAACCCGGATTTCAAAATCGGTCTTTTTGCTGTCTTTTTTCAAAGCACTTCTTTTCTGTGAAAGGCCGGAGAAGATGCACCCAGAAATTCCCACTGGAGACCCAAGAGAAATGGAACAGGAACCAGATCACAAATAAGCACCGGGTTTATACTGTCATTAAGACTCTGGCCCATGCCTTGAATGCTGCCTATTCCTCCAGATCAAGGAGGAGAAGGAAGAAGGGCAATCAGAGGTTTGGATATCCAAGGCTGCAATCATGGGAGGTATGGAGTGCCAAAAAGGATCCACAAAATGGAGGAATCAAGGAGAAAGGAGGGAACCATCTCAAGTTTCTTATGCTACAAAAGACCCACAGGTTTGGGCAATCTAATTCTGGATAGGATAGGATAGGATAGAGAGGGAGGAGGGAAGGAGGAAGAGGGATACAGAGGGTAGAAGGATAAGGATGGAATAGAAGGAAGGATAAGGGATGAAGAGAAATGGGAATAAGCAGTCCGGGAAGGGAGGGGACAGGGTTAGGGATAATGGGTTAGGTCAAGAGGAGTTAGGTCAAGAGGGATCCAGGAAGAGAAAGAGAAATAAGATAGAGAATAGGAAAGGTAGATAAAGATAATAAGGGTAGTAATAAGATGTGAGAAAGAGAGGAGAGGCTAAGGTAAAGTAGAGTAAGGTAAATAAGGGTAGGAAAATAATGAGAAGATCCTTTATTGTCATTTTTTTCTGTGGGCACAATGGCACACATTAAAAATGACATTCTGTTACCTTCTCTCAAAAGTGTACACATACATAACACACATATAGACATGTTATACACACACACCCTAACATATAAATACATATAAAAATTAATTACTGTCCCATGCAGTGGCCACTATGACAGATATACTTTAATATCAAAGTATATTTTGCTAGTTTATAGAGTATATATGTATTTTGAAATACTTTATATTTATGGGCCTGTGATTAGCACTGTAGAATTTTACCTTCATATATATGAAGTATGCCCTGAGACCAGCTAGCACAACCTCTCCTAATAAAGGAGAATACTTATAGCTCAGGGTTGACATGAGGGGTCCTTGGTGCTCTCTGAGTTTTCTTGTTTTCTTGCAGACATTTCATTACCCAAACTAGGTAATATCAGTGCTAGTAAGGTGTGCAGTTTACTGTCAGTTTATATTCTGGTGTCTTGCCTGTCTGTGTGGGTGGGGACAGCCTTAGAGATTCTTTGGTTGGGCTGTTTATTAGCAGTTTCTTGATTGAGGTATTACTTACTTGCCTGTTGGTCTGATGTTAACCTTAGAGTATATCTGTGCTGATCTGAGTGCTGATTGCTGGTAGAGCTGAAGTCTTTTTGGGGTTTTTTTTGGACTGGGTGATAACCTCTTTTGCATAGTCTATAGATCAGTGGTGGCTAACATTTTGGGGCTTCTGTGCCAAAAATTGCATGTGAGTTAGCACGTGCCACTCGTGTGCCAGCAGCCAGAATGCAATGCGCACCTCCCCCCTATGCCCCCTGCGCATGCGTGTGCAATCCCCCCACCACCCCCTTACCTGTACTGTGCCTCACAGCTGATTTTTGGGATGGTTTGAGGCCTTTTTTGGCCTCCCAAAGGCTTGGAAAAAGCCTCTGCAAGGCTTTTCAGGCCAAATAATATGCCCGTTTTGTCACTTCCGGTATTACAAGAAGTGACAAAACAGGCCTATTCATCCTGAAAAGCCTTGCAGAGGCTTTTTCCAAGCCTCTGGGAGGCCGAAAAAAGACCTGAAACCAGCAGAAAAATCAGCTGTGAGGCACGCGCATGCACAGTGAGATAACTTGTGGCACGCGTGCCATAGGTTCACCATCATGGCTATAGATGTTGTTAATGTCTATGTGTGTATTGATGGCTGATGTGTCAGTGTGCCAGGCTTCTATAAATTCCCTGACATTTTTGGACTTGGCTTGGTCTAGGATGGTCACATTTTCCTGACTGAAACTATGGTTAAATCTGTCAACTCTGCCTCTTTGCAGGAATCCCAGTTAAAGTTTTTCTGACTGGTGGCTGCTCAATCTTTGAATTAAGCCATTCAGTAAAGAGGAGACTGAATGTCTCTGGTTGATTGGCCCAGCTCTAAAATGGTTCATATTTTGAACAATTTTTTTTAACTCATTCAGTTAGAATCCCCTCTCTTGTAAGTTATTTTTCCACGTTCAACACTCTAGAATAAGTGAGTGGATCGTAACCTTCTAAGAAATATTCTTCAGTTATTAGATGAGCGTGGTATTCTCAATTCTCCAAATAAGAGATTGTTATTTGAAAAAGATGCTCTCATATTTGTTATTTTCAGCTCTTGTAGATTATTGTTATTATCTTTCCTCAAGACTAACAGAAGCTCCTTTGATCTCTTTCTTGGCTTCTTTGCCATTACTTAAATAGGATCCAAGTTTTGTGCAATGTCTCCTTTAAGTGTGGTGCCTGGAAGGGGACTTTGTACTTGAGTTGAGATCTCCCCAAACCAAAATGTGTAGGCCTGAGATTCTTATGGATTCTGTTTATCTAGTTTTACAATATATATAATTAGTTCACTTTTCATGTTTCCCATCTGGTTTATTTGGTAAAAGATTTACCTGGGAAGTTTCTTCTTGAAAAATCTATGCCTTCTGGATTGTCCCCTGTTGTTGTTTTTTTCTTAATTTTTTGTTTGCTTGTTTGAATCAAGATAATTAGTGGACTAAAGACTAAAACATATGAAGAATGGTAACAAGAACTGGGCATGGCTAGTGTTATGTATGCAGAGTTTGAATTGATTGGTTGTTTTTGTAAAGTTTTTGAAATCATTGGTTAAAAAGTGCGGGAAAACCCTGCACTCTGATTGGCTGTCAGCCGAGGCAGCCGGCTATATATAGCTGCCTCGGCTAAGCCAAATCGGGTCCATTCTGAGCTGAAGTCACAATAAAACTTAACAGCTGAAGCACCCCGTGTCTGCCTCTTCATGCAAACTTAACACTGGCGATGAAGGTGGGATTCTCCTGAAGAGAAGGTGACGCGGAACAGAAGAAGAGCAAGATGGCTGCGCTGAACACCCCAGCCCGTTCGATCCGACGGCAGAAGACTGGGAGTCATATGCAGATCGTTTCAAATGTATCTGGAAGGAAACGATCTTGCCGCCATTTCGAAAAAGCGGGAAGGCGTCTTTCTCCGCACTGCGGTCCGGCAGTTTTCAAGATGGCGAAGGCATTGGCGGAGCAGCAGACGTGAAGGTAATGGCTTGGCCTGATCTGGAAAAGTTGTTAAGAGCCCATTACGCCCCAAGTATCGTGCCTCATTAAGAGACACAAGTTTTACCGTCGTGATCAAAGGGGAAAGCGAACGACTTGATGGCAAGTTTAAGAGACATTGGGGTGCATGTGAATTCAACAGTTTAGAAGAGGCCATCGATCGATTTGTTCTGGGCCTTAAAGACAAGGTGTTACAGAGCAAGTTATTAATGAAACCTAAGATCACGCTGAAAGAAGCAATAGAAGAAGCCTCTTCAGCAGAAGCCCAAGTCCTCAGCAGCAGCCATGAAGAAAATGAACAAGGCCACAAGCCATTCTGATGGGGAAAAGTCCACACAAATCATTGTGAGGAACTAGATTCTGAGTCAGATTGCAGTGAGGTGGAGGAAGGAATTTACAGACTCAGAATGGAGCGGAAAAAGAAAGACCTGGGAAGAAAGAGGCAAGATTTCTACTGCAGAGGTTGTGGGGAAGCCACCCGCACTGAATGCAAGTTCTAGACACCATTTGCCTCCGTTGTGAAAAAAGAGGACACCTAGCAAGAGTCTGCAAATCATCCAGAACTCCACCCAACAGAAGGAAGTTTCCTGACAAAGAATTCAAGCCAAACAACCTCAGTGAGAAAATGGGGCAGCACAGAAGCAAATGGGAAGAATGAAACTCATCAGACAGTAACTATTGGTCATTCTTCTTCTTAAAAACAGAAAAGTGCATGTCAAGGTACTTATTGAAGGAAGGCCTTGCCAAATGGAAGTGGACTCAGGCTCATACCTATCTATGGTGTCATGGGACACTATTCAAAACTACACCAAACATTCAGAAGACTCACTTCAAGAAGCAAGCATTGACTCTTAAAGACTACCAAGGGAACAAGATTCCAGTAGTTGGAACAAGAGAATTCAACGTGAAGTTCAAAGGCCACACCAAACGCTTGCCCCTGACCATCATTGACAAGGATCGCCCAAGTCTGCTGGGACTTGAATGGTTCAACCCGCTGGGCATCGAGGTGACTGGCATCAATCACGTGAGCAACACTGAGTGGGAAGAGGCCTTGAAGTCTGAATTTCCAGAGGTCTTCAGCGATGGATTAGGCAAGTACTTGGGGACCCCTATCACCTTTAACCTAGATCCCAGGGTGCCCCCAATCCGTTTAAAACCCAGAAGGGTTCCATTTGCCTTAAAGGAAAAAACTGATGCACAATTAGATAAACTAATAGCTCAAGGGGTTTTAGAGCCCACTGACCACTCCAGGTGGGAGACACCCATAGTCACACCAGTCAAGACTGATGGGTCTGTAAGAATCTGTGGAGATTACAAGGGGACATTGAACCATGCACTACAACAGAGTGCATATCCAGTTCCAGTGGTGCATCATTTATTACATTCTCTTGGCGGGGGCACAGTCTTCACCAACTTGGACCTGGCCCAGGCATATCAACAGTTAACAGTTGATGATGCAACTGCAGAAGCCCAAACCATTGTAACCCATAGAGGTGCTTTCAAATGCAAAAGGTTGGAATTTGGAGTAAGTGTGGCACGAGGCATATTCCAAAGTCTTATGGAAAGGATGCTCCAAGGGTTGCCAGGGGTGGTGCCTTATTTTGATGATGTTTTAATGTCTGCTGAAAATGACACTCAGTTACTTGAGAAACTCAGAGAAGTCTTAACCAGATTAAAAAAAGCGGGGTTAAAAGTCAAAGAAGAAAAATGCACACTTAGAACTGACAAAGTGGAATTCTTGGGTTACATGATTGATAAATATGGCATCCACCCCACAGAGGCCAAAGTTCAGGCAATCAAAGAAGCCCCCAGACCAAAATGCAAAACAGACTTGCAAGCGTTCCTGGGACTCATTAACTTCTATCATATGTTTCTACCTCAGAAAGCAACCACTGCAGAACCCCTATATAGATTACTGGACAAAAAATCTCCATGGGTCTCAGGCAGAAAAGAACAAGCTGCATTTAACAACATTAAGAGACAAATCACTTCTGATTCTGTACTGATACAGTTCTCTGAGAATTTGCCTGTTGTACTGACTTGTGATGCATCCCCTTTTGGAGTGGAGGGGGGTATTGAGCCACATGCTTCCCAGTGGAGGGAAGCCCTATTGCATTTTACTCTTGCACTTTGACTAAAGCAGAGAGAAATTACAGCCAACTGGACAAGGAAGCTTTGGCAATTGTGGCAGCTGTCAAAAAGTTCCATGAGTAAGTTTATGGGAGAAGTTTCACCATTGTGACAGATCACAAACCTCTTTTAGGCATTGTGGCAGGAGACAGACCAACGCCCACAATCCTGTCACCAAGAATGCTGAGATGGACTGAAGTTCTTGCCGCTTATTCATACAAACTCATCCACAGACCTGGGAAAGACATTGGGCACGCAGATGCTTTGAGTCGCTGCCCACTTACTTCACACACTGAGGACCCTGCTCCTGAGACTTACACCTTTTTTCTAGAAACTGTTGCCAAGCTTCCAGTCCATGCTGCTGAAATTGCCAGAGAGACTGCCAAAGACACTTTATTGGCTCCTATTATAGGCTGGATTAAGAAAGGTTGGCCACTTCAAGATCTACCTCAAGGATCCCAACCTTTTAAGTCTAGACAAACTGAGTTATCTGTATTAAGAGGATGTATTTTGTGGGGTAACAGGGTGGTTATTCCTGCAAAACTACAGAAAGAGGTTTTGGAAATGTTACATGAGGGTCATCTGGGAATTGTCAGAATGAAGGGATTGGCCAGGAGTTATGTATGGTGGCCAGGTATTGACAAAATGGTTGAAAACTGGGTTGCATCCTGTCCCAACTGTCAGGAAGTCAGGCCTGCCCCACCTCTCGCCCCCAAACAGGAATGGGAATGTCCTAGGGGCCCATGGTCCAGGATTCACATTGATTTTGCTGGCCCTACCAGAGGGCACACTTTCCTTATTATAGTAGATGCATACTCCAAATGGCTAGAGGTTATCCCTATGGCATCCACCACAGCTGAAGCTGTCATCAAACAGCTTAAGAAGCTTTTTGTAACTCATGGGTTATCTGACAATGGTCCTCAATTTACATCCAACCTTTTTGAATCATATTTAGCACAGCAGGGCATCAGACACGCCCTTACAGCCCCTGGGCATCCTTCAGCTAACGGCCGGGCTGAACGCATGGTACGATTTACCAAGGAAAAACTCCAGCAATTGGGTCCAGGGGACATCACTGAGAAAGTTGAAAAACTACTCAGTGTCCAGCATATCACTCCCAACCCCTCAACTAACTTAACCCCAGCCGAATTGTTGATGGATAGGAAACTCAGATCTCCCCTTGACCGCCTTCATCCCACTTACGCACCCAACGCTCCACTTGATTCCACTAGCAAGATTCGCACATTCACTGTGGGTGATTCTGTTTATGCCAAAAACCTTATAGATTCCTGCAGAGATAAGCCAAATTACAGGCCCCAAGTCTTACAGGGTTCAAACAGAGGATGGTGTCCTCTGGAGCAGGCACATTGATCAGTTAAGATCCAGACTACCTCAGGAGCATCGCCATTGCTCCTCTCTGGTTCCCATACCTACTGCCTCTAGGGGAGGATTATGAGGGTAATCAGCAAGCAAGAATCAACCCCATGTGTAACAAGCTAACACAACAGGAACCATCCCAAAACCTGTCACAGTGCCAGCAACCATTTTTACAAATGGAAGATTGCACATCACTACCAGATTTAGGTGCTGACATTGGGTTGGAGATAGATTGGGAGGAGAGACCAGGTTATAGTAACCAAACAGGTTCTACCATTACTAGAAGTCCAAGTAAGGAGATGTTAACAGACACATTTCCTCCCTCACAATGTGAGAACCCCAAAACACCTGAACCACGCAGGTCTCAACATACATGTAAGAGCCCCACCTTTTTAAAAGAATACATTAGATAGATGGGGTTTGAGTATGGACTAAACCTAGTGGGGAGGGGTGTTATGTATGCAGAGTTTGAATTGATTGGTTGTTCTTGTAAAGTGTTTGAAATCATTGGTTAAAAAGTGCGGAAAAACCCTGCACTCTGATTGGCTGTCAGCCGAGACAGCCAGCTATATATAGCTGCCTCGGCTAAGCCAAATTGGGTCCATTCTGAGCTGAAGTCACAATAAAACTTAAGAGCTGAAGCACTCCGTGTCTGCCTCTTCATGCAAACTTAACAGCTAGTCTAGGGAAGAGAAGGACCAGGGGAGACATGATAGCAGACTTCCAATATTTGAGGGGCTGCCACAGAGAGGAGGGAATCAAGCTATTTTCTGTAGGCCAGACAAGGAATAATGGATGGAAACTGAACAAGGAGATATTCAACCTGGAAATAAGGAGAAATTTTCTGACAGCGAGAACAATCAACCAATGGAACAGCTTGCCCTTGGAAGTTGTGGGAGCACCATAACTTGAGACTTTCAAGAAGAGATTGGACTGCTGTTTGTCAGAAATGGTATAGGGTCTCTGGCTTGGGCAGGGGTTGGACTAGATGACCTACAAGGTCCCTTCCAACTCTGTTAATCTGAATCTGAATCTGACTGATTTTTGACTTGGTTTAGCATTTTCCTACCTTTTTCCTGCCTATAATTTTTGTCAGTTGCATTTTGTCGATATGTGTTTGTCAAATTTGATGAAACTTTGTCACTTTTGAAGATCATGGTGACACTTGTGCTCCAAACTAAGCATATTTACAATGTAGAAGGAAGATTCAAATGTGAAGAGTCCACGTGGAATAAGAAACCATGTTTCCTGCTTTTAAATTTTCTGCATGTTTTGGTTCTAGTTCCATCCATTTCTGGAGAAGAATGAATTTTTCAATCTATCCCAGCAAAAACTGTACTTAGACCAAAATGGAGATATAGCAGCAGATCTGAACATCCTGAGCTTAGTGATTCTCCCAAAGGTGGATCCAATCAAAGAACAACTGGGAAGTTTTGAAAGACAGAAACTTACCATCAACCAAGATGGTATTTCAAGGCTGATGTTCCTCAACAAGGTATGGGAAATATTGTTGTCTTGTCTTTGTTTTCCAAAGCTGTAGGGCCCATTTCAAGTGGATTAGTCACCAAGATGGATGATTTTCATTGAGAATTGAATGTGAGTTAGAGATTTCTTAGTTGGGTTGCGAGGCTTCAGTACTATTTTCTATGGTGTCCTCCAGATATTATAACATGGAACACTGTTTTAAGCTTCTTCAACTTATGTCCAACATGGGATGCTGGGTGATTATGCTTTAGGACATAGATCATGACCCTTTTGTGTCCCTCTACAATCTGATATCTCCACTAAATTTCTGAGAGAGGCCTTCAAGTGCTGGTGATTATTTGATGCCTTCAGATTTGCTTGATTGTTGAAATAGCAAAGGAGGCAATTCTGTTGACTTCTGCTTTAACTTGAGCTGGTTAATGAAAATCTCCACTGAGAGGGCAGGTTGATATTGATGTTTTTAAGCAGTCCAGATTTTGCCAGCGTAACCTGTTCCTTTCTTTTAACCCACCAAGATACAGCAATAGGCCTTCTTCTTCTAGGAAACAGGTCCAAATTCACATGATTATGGTTTGGATATGAACTAATGCCAAAGAAAAACCCTTCTTGATATCAGAAGTAATGAGGGACAATTTCAAAAAAAATGCTACTTAGGTTTCTCCTTTCCTAAAGGTGCTTTTTCATGAGTCAACTGGACTTCCTTGTTTTTTTCCTTGAAGACATTTTGCTTCTCATTCAAGAAGCTTCTTCAGCTCTGACTGGATGGTGGAGAATGGAAAGATCTAGAACCACCATCCAGTCAGAGCTGAAGAAGCTTCTTGGATGAGAAGCAAAACATCTTCAAACAAAAAACAAGAAAGTCCAGTCGCCTCTTGAAAAAAAGCCCCTTTAGGAAAACCATGACATGGATGACTGAGAATCTCCATAGACCTTAGGTTTGTCCTTTGGCTTAAAGGAGGGGACTTCACCTGAAAACCCCTTGAATGCAATTGTTTCTCTTGATTGTTAGCTATTATAAGTCTCCCTAGGCAAAAAGGACATTCCAGATTTAACAAATAATATATGTGGATCTGCATGTCCACTGACTAATTATAAACCTCTTGTAGAAAAGACAATTTCTTGGATACTAAGCTGGACTTCATAAATATCCCTTACTGACTCATACTCATGTCCCATGTGCTGCAGTAAAAGATGTCCAACTTATCCTTTTAGAGGTTCTCATGACCTCATCTCTACCTCATTTATATAGTTCTAGAAACCAGGCATTTAATTTTTGTTTTAGTTGAACAGTATGGCAGCCATATAAATTGAAGAAATAAATATACAAATAAATAAAAAGCATTCACTCCTTTTAGTTTGATGGTCCTAATTTATAAGGATATTTTTTCACTTGTATTTTAACTGGAAGACTATTTTGGGCTGTTTTCAAAGGGGAGCAGCTTTGCAATGTTTCATGTCATAAAAAACCTTCCAGATCCTACCAGTCAGACATTTCTTTCTTCAACACAGTTGTATCCTAATTTAACAAATCTAATAAAACAAAACTTAAAACGTGAATAGATCATCACCCTTTAAAATCATGGATCTATGAACAAAGGTCTTCAAACTTGGCAAGTTTAAGACTTGTGGACTTCAACTCCCAGAATTCCTGAGCTAACATGACTGGAGGAGGAATTCTGGGAGTTGAAGTCTACAAGTCTTAAAGCTGTCAAGTTTGAAGACCCCTGATCTATGAAGAATGGGGGAATATGGGTTAATACGCCCATGAGGAAAAATCCACTGGCTATCACTTAATGCTTAAATATTTCTCAATTTCAACCCTCCAGGCTTTATTAAATTGAAAAAGACCTTTATTGCTATGTAGTGTGCCAGAAGCAAAAGAGAAGAACTAAATGAAGAATCTGCCAGTAGTTATATTTCCTACATCTGTTATGAATAAGTTAATAATTTTATATTTACATAAGTGAATCCCAAAGACTACTTGGATAATGTTCATTCAACTTCCATTTTCCATAAATGTGAGCCCTAACACATTTTCTTTGGCATTTCTTGTTTTCCTGCTTAGTCTCTGCCTCAGTCCAAATGTGTGGAAAGTTGTCATCCTGGATTTGTGAAGCAAGCTCGGGACGGAGACCCTATTTGCTGCTATGACTGTGTTCCTTGTCCAGAAGGGACTATCTCCACTTGGGAAGGTGAGTGACATCTGTTGTGGCCACTGCCCCTCCAATGCCCCTCCAATGGCCAGATCAGAAGGAGGAGGCATGGGAGTCAGGGTCAGCAACAGGGCAATCTGGGAGCTCTGATGAGGGAATGAAGCTGGCAGAAAGAGAGAGAGAGAGAGGTGGAGCTTGGGCCATCCGTCAGCTCTCAGATGGAGCGTCAACAGCCCCCAGGTCTGGAGGTGATTGAGGAAGAAGAGGAAGAACAGCTAGGTCCAGTGCCTGACGCGCAGCTACACAGAAGGCAGAGGAGAGGAGAGCAGTGGAAATCCATGGGCTGATCCTGGGGAAGGAAGAGCCACCACTGCTAGCAAGGCCCCACCCTAGTTCTAGGGATAAAAAACAGGGGGCGACAATGAATAAGTGTGGCTATGTAACTATTCATCTTCCAGCCAGACAGACTTGTTAGCCTGCGAGATAAACTTTTTGCTGGGGCTGCTGACATTCCTAATAAAGGAATTTTTTGAGTTTACGTCAGAGGGTTTGTCATGTTTTTGGAGAGCTGGGTTAGAACAACACCAAAGAAGAGAGCAAGTTTTGTGGAGGTGGATTCGTCCGGAGTATTTTCATGAAAATGCAAGGCAGGTTTTCATAAAAGACAGATTGAAGCCCAACTCTTTTCTTGTTTTCAAACTGCACCATTCCTCATCTAAAGTAAAGGAAAGAACTTGAAGGAGGGAATGAATAGAGGTAGAAGGACATGATAGGTTAGAGAAAACATTTCTGCTTTTAGTTTTGATGTGTCATTCCACATTTCCCTCTCCAAGAACATCACAGTGTTTTGAGAGAAATTTCCCTAGGTTTAACTCTTAGAAGAATTTTTGAAATGTGTTCTATATGGACCTCCCCTTGAGGATCAATAGGAAGGTATCACTGGTCCACAATGAAGTGGTGTGGACAATTATGGGTAAACCTCATTACACCTATATTACTCAGTAGCCATTCCAGATTATTTATAGGGCTAACTTTCTCTGGCAGCCAACCAGTTTTTACAAGAGAAACATTCTCTGGATCCAGTATGTTAATAAGTGCCATCTGGCAGGATCCAAGTTGTTTGTCTAGATTATTGTTTACCTTTAAGAATATAGGTTCCTATGCAGGTTTTCCACATTACTTCAAGTCCTAGGTCTTCCCCAATTACATAGACTAGATAGATAGATAGATAGATAGATAGATAGATAGATAGATAGAGATAGAGATAGAGATAGAGATAGAGATAGAGATAGAGATAGAGATAGAGATAGAGATAGAGATAGAGATAGAGATAGAGATAGAGATAGAGATAGAGATAGAGATGTTCCTGTCAGGATTCCAAGCAATAAATCCATTACAAGCAAAAACTCCGAGGTGAATGAATTCCTCAAAGAATAGCTTTATTGGAAATATCATATTGGCACATATCTGGTGAAAACCAACTCTGAAGGGCCCCTTGGTTTTCACCTAATTAAACGTAAAAGTTTTTCCCTCAACCACAAACAATCAGCCACATGGCCCAATCGCTACAGCGTCCGCTGGTCTGGTGACATCACTCCTCCTTCTCTCAGCCAGATGTGAGAACGTCATTGGTTCCCAGGGGAAAGTCTTGAGAAAGTATTTTATTTTGACTACACAAGCCCAGCTATCTCTAATTCCCCCCCCCATCCCTCGCTCCAGTGTGGCAACACTGAAGCTCCAAGATGGCTTCACCCAGGTCAACTTCAAATCAATCAAATCAAATCAAACCTGTATTGTCAATGCACAACATGTACAATGAAATTGGATAATTTCAGGGTTGACAATTCACCTTTTTTTTTCCGTTGGGAGATATTAAGAAGTGCATCTTGGAAAATGCTCCTGCTATTAGCTGTTGTCCAAAGAAGGTATGGCTTGAAAAGGGCAGAATATTAAATAAATATTGCTTTTTTGTTTTCTCAGATACGAAAAAATGCACCAAGTGCCCAGATAATCAACATCCAAATGAGGACCGAATCAAATGTATTCCCAAAATTATAACCTTCCTGACTTATGAAGAACCTCTGGGCATCATCCTGGTCTCCTTTGTGCTATTTTGGTTCCTAACTACAGGGCTTGTTTTAATCATATTCACACAGTATCTAGAAACTCCCATTGTGAAAGCCAACAACAGGGACCTCTCTTACATCCTCTTGGTCTCCCTCTTGCTTTGCTTCTTGTCTCCTTTTCTCTTCATTGGTCAACCAAGGAAAGCCACTTGCCTTCTCCGACAAACAATTTTCAGCATCATCTTCTCAGTTGCCATTTCTTCTCTCTTGGCTAAAACCATCATGGTGGTGCTGGCTTTCCTGGCCACAAAGCCAGGAAACAAAATGAAGAAATGGTTGGGGAAGAGCATGGCCAACTTCATCATCCTTTCTTGTTCTGTCCAAATTATCATCTGCTTCTCCTGGCTAGGAGTTTCTCCCCCATTCCCCGATTCTGACTTTCAGTCCCAACCTGGAGCAATCATTCTGCAATGCAATGAAGGGTCTGATGTCATGTTCCACATCACTCTCAGCTACTTAGGCTTCCTGGCTGCTATCTGCTTCATGGTGGCTTTCCTGGCCAGGAATCTTCCTGGGACCTTCAATGAAACCAAGCTGATCACCTTCAGCATGCTGGTCTTCTGCAGTGTCTGGGTGACTTTTGCGCCCACCTACCTGAGCACCAAAGGGAAATACATGGTGGCTGTGCAGGTTTTCTCCATCTTGGCCTCCAGTTCTGGTCTGCTGGTCTGCATCTTCATCCCCAAGTGCTACATTATCATTCTGAGGCCAGACCTGAATATAAAGGAGCAACTTACAACCAGAAAAAATGTGTTCAACTCTCAACATGTTGCAGCAGACCAAACTTATTAAATGACAATGAGTGGAAATTGGCACTGTCTGGTAAAGTACTATAGTCTTGTTAAGGCTGATAGTCTAGTTAAAGGACATATTTGTTCAGCATCCATTGTAAATTGCTGTTCTCGTACATCCAGTATACGCTGTCATCAATCTTGAATAACTCTGGTGCCTTCCATTTCTCTTTATTGTTGCTGACATGTTTCTACACCTTGAATGGAGTCAACATGTGGTAAACTAAAACATATGAAGAATTGTTACAGGAACTGGGCATGGCTAGTCTAATGAAGAGAAGGACCAGGGGAGACATGATAGCAGTCTTCCAATATTTGAGGGGCTGCCACAGAGAGGAAGGGGTCAGGCTATTTTCTAAAGTACCCAAAGGCCAGACAAGGAATAATGGATGGAAACTGAACAAGGAGAGATTTAACTTGGAAATAAGGAGAAACTTTCTGACAGTGAGTACAATCAACCAATGGAACAGCTTTCCCTCAGAAGTTGTGGGAGTGCCATCACTTGAGACTTTCAAGAAGAGATTGGACTTCCATTTGTCAGAAATGGTGTAGGGTCTTCCACTTTTGCAGCGGTTGGACTAGATGACCTACAAGGTCTCTTTCAACTCTGATTATTTGTTATCCGTTAAATTAAATTGAACGGACATAATATGGGCATGATATACCTCTCTAAAGAAGGCCTTACAGTTGACAATGCATACTGTAGCACAGCAAAAGTCATGAAGTCAAAGAAACTGCCTGCAGAGCTCAGAAATGGGATTATTGCAAGGCACAGTTATAAGAAAGGCTATAATAAAAATTTCTGTTGCACTGAAGGTTTCTAAGAGCTTAGTATCCTCCATAATTGTCAAATGGAAGATGTTTGGTGCAACCAGGACTCTTCCAAGAGTTCTACACACAGAACAACACACACTGCTAGAGAGAAGTTCCCTGAAGTTGGGCTCCAGCACAAGTCCAAAAGCTCAGAAGACTAAATCTCTGGTCCCAGTGACCGACTCAGTTTGGATCCTGCAACATTATCCTGGGACATGGATATTCACCTTCATTTGGGTGGGAAATGAAATTCAGATTTTGGGATTTATTGATTAGACAAATTAGTTGTTATAGAAATGGCTAGTATATATTAAATGTGCAGAAAAGTTGCGGCTGCAATTTTGTGATACCTTTATTCTTGAATCTTGATGAATGTATCTTTTCTTTTATGTACACTGAGAGCATTTGAACCAAAGACAAATTCCTTGTATGTCCAATCACACTTGGCCAATAAAGAATTCTATTCTATTCTATTCTATTCTATTCTATTCTATTCTATTCCATTCCATTCCATTCCATTATTCCATTCCATTATTCCATTATTTCTTTTCTTTTCTACTCTACTCTACTCTTCTCTACTCTACTCTACTCTATGCTGAAAAGAGTTGGATGTTACTATTTGTTTGCTTTTTTCCCTTTCCCCCCACCCTTCCCTTTTCTCCTTTTTCCTTTCCCCATTTTCCTACTATGTTAATTTTACATCTAGTTCAATGAACCAGTACTTGCAATGACTGGCTGCCCCGCCCACCCTGCCCTACCCCTCTCAGGACTCTCCACACAGCCTGTTTTGGATCCCAGGCAAGTGCAGGCCCTGTGCAGAGGCTTTGGGAGGGTGAAAAACAGGCCTCCCAGAAGTTCCAGAAAGCTGGAAATAGGCCCGTTTCTGGCCTCCAGAGAGCCTCCAGAGCCTGGGGAGGCCATTTTTGCCCTCCTGGAGGCTTGAGGAAAGCTGCCATGGTGCAGGAGGCTGACTAGGCCATGCCCATCATGGCCCTTCCCACCCAGCAACCAGGCAGAGAACAGGTTGCTAAAAAAATTTAAGCCCACCCCTGATTCAGGCCAAGAAGAGGGGTTACAGCTTTTTATATCTCCTCCCTTGTTTCATTGGGCAGTTATTATCTGGTGGTCTTGTTCCAGGTGGTGAGTTTTCTTCTGGATAAGAGGTGGTCTACAGTTTTTTTTTAATTTACGCATAATGTCTAGTTATTCAAATATTTTGCTGGTGATATCACTCAGATTCACTTCAATCTGAACTCTATCTGGACAGAGTCTTTGGTAGTGACTAGGGTATCAGTAGCTGCATTATCTGGTATTCAATCTGTTGTCAACTCATAAAACAATCCTGTGCCTGTTTTAGTAGTTGCCATAAAAAAGAGGGGGAGGAAGGAAATCTGGAAGAGCAATGCAGCAGTTTGAAAGTGAAAGTACATTCCAACTTTTATCTTTAAAAGATTGTAACTAAAATACCAGAGCTTTTGCCTGCAAATAAATTTAATTGGAGAACATGAATGATGACACTTAGTCTATGAACATGCTCAATTGGAGAATCTGGTTTATGAGATACCTGGGGGGATGGGGTAAACAGAGTCACAGGTGGCTGTAAATTATGTATACCAGAGTTGGCTTCATACAGGGCAGTGCCAGTATGTCGCCTCTAATAAATCCTTTGAAGTTTTTTGAAGTTTGGCTCAAGAATCATAATTTAATTAGGGCGATTGCTGGAATCCTGACATCTGTTTTCCCCATGAAATGGAACAACTCTTGATGTCCTCAGGTATTTGTCTCGCCTGGCTTTTTAGGATATCTGGGTTGGGAGATTAGTCCAATGTATCCAAGATATTCTTAACTCTTTGTGGTGAAGAAAATGATGCCTTTATTCCCAAGACTGATTTGGTTTGGTCATATGTTCTTTTTCTTGTTATCTACTTGGTCACGAGAAAATTACTGTTCTAATCTAGCAGCTGTGAGTGAGCTGAAACCTGAAACAGAACTGCTGGGGGAGAAAGACAAAATAAAACTCTCTCTAAACCAACACAGATGTGTGGGTGAGTGGGACAGCACAATGATATCCAGTATATAGTCACTTTTCTTTTTTTTCTCACCTTTATTTTTTGGTTTCTTTTTTTTTAGTTTAGGAGTTTTTGAAATCTGTTTTTTTATTGTATATCGATCACTTAGACTTATATACCACATTACAGTGCTTTACAGCCCTCTCTAAGCAGTTTACAGAGTCAGCATATTGCCCCCAACAATTTGGGTCCTCATTTTACCCACCTTGGAAGGATGGAAGGCTGAGTCAACCTTGAGCCTGGTGAGATTCAAACTGCCAAATTGCAGGCAGCTGGCAGTTGGCAGAAGTAGCCTGCAGTATTGCACTCTAAGCACTGTACCACCATGGCTCATAATAAACACACACACACACACCAACAGACAATTCAAAATTTAAAAATACTAATTGATGTCCTCTAATTGATTCTCCTAGTGGTTTCTACTAGCAAAGTACAAAGTTCACACAAAGAATATCATCTTGTCTTCACTTTTTAAGTTTAATACCAAAAAAAAATATTCTTATGCACACTGCAGTGGTGGGATTCAAAAAATTTTACTACTGGTTCCCTGAGCATAGCTTGGTGGGTGTGACATGGCTTGGTGGGCGTGGCTTGATGGGCATGGCAGGGGAAGGTTACTGCAAAATCCCATTCCCTCCCCAACCAACTAACCTGCTTTCCAGCTCCATTCTCCTGTGCAGGGCAATAAAAGAAAACCCAGCCAATCAGCTGAGACTTGGGAGGCAGAGAATAGATTGAGGGTGGGGCAAGTCACAGGTGGTATTTGCCAGTTCTCCGCACTACTCAAAATTTCTGCTCCCAGTTCTCCAGAACTAGTCAGAACCTGTTGAATACCACCTCTGATAAGTAGTACAAAATAATAGCAATGATATTTTATTGCTATTATTTTAAACATCTGACTCTCCACATTAAAGTTGTGACTGGTTGTACCTGAATCTGTTTCTGTCATGAAAGTATGTGGAAGAAACCTGAGCTCTTTCTCCATAGACCTAGAAAATCTAGAACTACGTTGTCTTCGGTCCAATCTAAGTATAGTATATAAAATCATACATTGCAATGTCCTACTGATCAATGAATACTTCAGCTTCAACCATAACAGTACAAGAGCACACAATAGATACAAACTCAAGGTTAACCACACCAAACTTGATTGCAGGAAATACGACTTCAGCAACAGAGTGGTCAATGTCTGGAATACTCTACCTGACTGTGGTTTCTTCCCCAAACCCCAAAAACTTTAACCTTAAACTTTCTACTATTTATTTATTTATTTTATTTATTTATTTATAATTGGACTTGTATGCCGCCCCCTCTCCAAAATGACTCAGGGTGGCTCACAACTAAAATACAACAACAAATATTTTAAAAAGAATTAAACTTAAACAAGCCCAATAACTAGAATTAATTTAAAACTAATTTAACCCCCCCCCAAGAGGTCAGTCCAGCCTGGCCTGTTCAAACAGCCAGGTTTTCAAATCGCAGTGGAAAGAGCGGAGATCAGGAGCCAAACAGAGCCCCAGGGGTAGTTGGTTCCACAAGGTGGGAGCTGCAACAGAGTAGGCCTTTCCCCGAGGAACCGCTAGCCAACACTGTCTCGCGGATGGCACCCCAAGGAGTCCCTGTCTGTGCATGTGCACAGGGCGATCGGTATTCGATATTGGCCAGAGATGCGCCCGCAAATACCCCGGACCCAAGCCGTGAAGGACTTTGAATGTTAATGCCAACACCTTGAATCTCACCCGGAGGGCAACTGGCAACCAATGCAGCTTGCGCAGGAGGGGTGTAACATGGGAGTACCAGGAAACTCCCATCACAACCCGTGCAGCCGCATTCTGCACCAGCTGGAGCCTCCGGATGGTATGCAAGGGCAGTCCTAAGTAGAGAGCATTGCAGTCGTCGAGTCGGGATGTGACAAGTGCATGAGTAATCATGCGAAGGGCATCTCGGTCCAGATATGGGTGTAACTGGTGAACCAGTCGGACCTGGGCAAAAGCCCCCCTGGCCACGGCCCCCACCTGCTCCTCCAAACTGAGCCGTGAGTCCAGGAGGACTCCCAGGTTCTGGGCCCTGTCCACAGGGGGCAACACCTCTCCCCCTATGACCAAAGGTGGAATCTGTTGACTGGTCCAAGATGCCTGTATGCACAGCCACTCAGTCTTGGCTGGGTTGAGCTGTAGCCCGTTCCTGCCCATCCAGATCTGTACCACATCCAGACAATGGGACATCACAGAGAGGGCATCACTGATTTGGCCTGGGGTGGAGATATACAACTGGGTATCATCAGCATACTGATGATACCTCACCCCAAAGCCACGGATGATCTCCCCCAGCGGCTATTGACCTCACCCCTTTCCTAAGAGGTCTGTAGGGGGTATGCATAAGCACACCAACGTGCCTACCATTCCTGTCCTATTGTTTCTTTTATTGTTTCTTTTATTGTTCTTATATGTATTCATTTCATGTATTCATAACTATGTTTACCCTTATACTTATTATCTTGTAAGCGATTGACAAATCAAATAAAAAATTTAAAAAATTGTGTATCTCCATCAAATGGTTTCAAGTATTCTACAGCTAATATCTGATTTTTTTTCCTTCAGAATCAAGGTCCCTTTCCAACTCTGTCATTTTGTTATATTCCCCAATTTCTGATGATCCCTCATAGCGTTTCTATGGACATATTAAATTGCAGAGTGGATACAACAAGGTTATGACCTCAGTGCTAAAGAGTAATTAACCAGCACTGGTTGTTGTACATGGATGGATGCGCATGCAGCCTGACACACGCAAGCAGCGGGCAATTGCAGCCCTCTTCGCAGCCCCATACCTGCTGCTCATACAAATGAAGCTGTGTGAGTGTGGGTGCATCACTCGTGGGATTCAATTTTTGTTTACTACTGGTTCTGTGGGCATGGCTTAGTGGACATGGCAGGGGAAGGATACTGTAAAATCTCCAGTCAGAGGTGGTATTTGCCAGTTCTCTAAACTACTCAAAATTTCTGCTACCAGTTCTCCAGAACTGGTCAGAACCTGCTGAATACCACCTCTGGGGTGCACACACCTTCCCCTCACACAAAACCATTCCCTCTCCGCCCCCCCCCCCTTTCCTTCCGTGCAGAGCCATCAACCCAGAAATGTTGGGGAAGGCTGTTCTAGCCCTTCAATGTAGCCCAGATAAGAAGCACCATTAGGAGAACTCATTCTATTGTAAAGTTACATTAACTAAATCTTGATATGCTTTTTCTGGTAAAATTGTTTTGTCATGAGGAATCCAAAATTGTTACCTTAAAATACAAAAAAAGGCAACCCCTACATTCTTACTTTACTTTTAATATAAGCTGCTCCTTTGTGTTGAGATCTGGCCTGAGGATAATAATATAGCACTTGGGGATGAAGATGCAGCCCAGCAGCCCAGCACTGGAGGCCAAGATGGAGAAGACCTGCACAGCCACCATGTATTTCCCTTTGGTGCTCAGATAGGTGGGCACAAAGGAGATCCAGACACTGCAGAAGACCAGCATGCTGAAAGTGATCAGCTTGGCTTCATTGAAAGCCCCAGGTAGGTTTCTGGCTAGGAAAGCCACCGTGAAGCAGATGGTGGCCAGGAAGCCCATATAGCCCAGGGCTCCATAAAACATGACAACAGACCCTTCATTGCATTGCAGGACAATCTCTCCAGACTGGGAAAACATGTCAGAATCAGGAAAGGGGGGAGAGATACCCAACCAAATGGCAGAAATGGAAATCTGGACACTAGAACCAGAAATAACAATGGAGTTGGTCAAAGCTTTTCCCAGCCATCTCCTCATGGTGTGCCCTGGCTTTGTGGACTGGAAGGCCAGCACCACCGTGATGGTTTTGGCCAAGACAGAAGAGACAGCGAGTGAGAAAACGATGCTGAAGGTTGTTTGACGGAGAAGGCAGGTGGACTTTCTTGGCTGACCAAGGAAGAGAAAGGAAGTCAGAAAGGAAAGAAGGAGGGAGACCAGGAGGATGTAGGAGAGGTCCCGATTGTTAGCTTTGACAATGGGAGTTTCTCGATGTTTAATGAAGATTCCTAACACCAGAACAGTAGTGATGGAGAAATATAAGATACAAGAGATTAGGATGATCCCCAAAGATTCTCGGTAGGACATGAAAGTTGTCCTTTTAGGGATACATTGAACTTTGGCCATGTTTGGATATTGATCTTCTGGACAGGTCAGGCATTTTTTTGCACCTGAAAAGAAAAAGTATAATATCTCTAGTAGAGGTTTTTCTTTTTCCATTTGGTCAAATGCCTTGTTTGGGGCGAAAGCTCCTTCACCATGTTTGAGGTGGAGATTTTATAAAAATGATGAAGCATGGCAAGAATTTAGGGAAAGGGGTACCATTTTCCCCACACACACCAGCAGTTTTCAAGAGAATATGGGAATCCTCACCCTAACAAACTGAAAGGCAACTGGGTTGCTAAATTAAATATATCTAGGAGCCTGTTCTGACCTAGCCTTCGCAAGTAGTGATAAGATGTTTACTCACAAGTAAAACCCCTTTTTCTATAAGTCTTTTATTCAGAGGAATAAACAAAAGATCAAATGTAATTAGTCCCAACAAACCTGGGTTTATCCAAGAAATCCGAATTGCTTGCTGTATACTAGAAACGAACAGATGTCTGTGACAACTGGTCACTCCCAAACCCCTACTATTTATTTCCCAGCCAGAGAGGTGCTGGCTATCATCTGCATCTGCCTCTCTCTGAGAGTCAGCTTATTGATTCCCTTTGCTCTCCTCTCCTTTCCTCCCTACGCAAATGTGCATCTGGATGGGCCCCATTTGTTCCTCCCACTCACTCAACTCAGGCCTCAAAGACAGCTGCCTCTCCACCTGGGGGAGGACAGAAGGCCCTGGCTCTCCCTGTGTCTCTGCCTCTGTTTCCTTATCAGAGCCTTCGAAGGCTCCAAAGCTGGCCCAGGCTCTCCCTCTACCTCCTCCTCATCTGACTCTGCTGCTAGCTCTGCTGGCAGCCGATGGGCCACAACAGAGCTATCTATTTCTGTAACCTAAACTTCTTTTGTAGGAATTATAGCCAAAATGAAAAAGTATGAACGAATTAAATGAATCAGTGTATGACTGGTGACTGAATCAGTGTAGGAACGAATGAAATGAATCAGTGTATGATTTGATACACATTTTTCCCAGGTAGTGAATCAATGAGGTTCTTTCCATGAAAACCAGTATCCTAGTCTGCTTTTTTGGCTGCTGGAAGAATGTCACTGATGGCCTTGGCCCTGGTGTCCATAGGATCAGACAGATGAAATTAGAGTGTCAATGTTTTGATGCAAATCTCAGCCCTTTTCTAAGTGCACCAAGACATGGCCCAGAGGGAGAAAGCTTGTGGCTTCGTGTTGTAGCACCACTTTCATTATTCTGGTGAAAACTGTGTGAATATGTAGATGCTGCTAGCTTTCCCAAAATGCCAATTTTCAGACAGACACACAAACACTCCTCCTTCCTTTTTCTCCAGCATCACCCACCTTCTGAAATGGAGATGGTCCCTTCTCCACAAGGAAGGCAATCATAGCAGCAAAGAGGTTCCCCTTCCCTGGGCACCTTCACAAAACCTGGATGGCAGCTTTCCACACATTTGGAGGAAGGCACGGGCTGAGCAAGAAAAAAGAAAGAGAAATCAAGGAAATGTGATAGATCCAGTGGTGGAATTCTACCAGTTCACACCACTTCAGCTGAACCAGTTGTTAAATTGCTGGCTGGCCCCACCCCACCTCTTCCAGAAGTCCCCACAGAGCCCATTTTGTCTCCCAGGTAAGTGCAGGGATGCCCACTTTGCCCAAAATGGGGCATGGGGGTGTGGTGCAGCCCCTCTGCAGCCTGTTTTTGCTCCCAGGAGGCTGCAGGAAGGCCTACTAGGCCCAAAATGGGCACAGGTAGGCGGCACCCCCCCGTGGCCCATTTTTGCTCCCAGGGGGGTGCAGGCAGCCAGGTGCTGCCTATCACACACCCCTAGCCACGCCCACCATGGTCACACCCACCCAGCCAGTCATTAGAGCAAAGAACTGGTTGTTAAATTATTTGAGTCCCACCACTGGATAGATCTCATTTATTTGTGGGCATGAGAGTTTCGGAGTATAAAGTCATTCTTAATTAGTGTGCTGAATTTGGAGCTTCAAGCCTGTATGCTGTTCTTATGACTGATGCAACTATCTATTGCTTCCTTGGTTAGGTCTCACTCTGTTCATTCCTTCTGCTTCTTCAGGGTTTCCCATGAAGGTAGTCTGTTAATAGCATTTTTTTTTACTTTACCTTATGGCAAATATATGGACTTATAGTGGTTCAAATGTTAACATCCAGTCCATGTTAATAGCAATAGCACTTAGTACTGCTTTACCGCTTAGCGCTTAGTACCGATTTTTTTATATATATATACCACTTTACAGTGCTTTACAGCCCTCTCTAAGCAATTTACAGAGTCAGCATCTTGCCCCCAACAATCTGGGTCCTCATTTTATCCACCTTGGAAGGATGGAAGGCTGAGTCAACCTTGAGCCTGGTGAGATTTGAACTGCCAAATTGCAAGCTGCCGGCAGTCAGCAGAAGTAGCCTGCAGTACTGCACTCTAACCACTGCACCACCGTGGCTCTGGAGTGAGCTTCAGGTGATCTGATGGTGCTTTGCAAATGTCAGCATATTTTAATGCTAAGGAGCTTTCTCCATTTGCACCTAGCCCTGACTAAAACATGCTGTCAGGAGGTGCTCCATTCAAAATCCAATTAAGAAACACCTAGACTCCATTATATGGAGAAAAGATATCTTTTACTGGAAATCAAGTGGTAGCATCAAAAGAATTCTGAATCTGAGGAATTGCGCACGAAAAACACATATACAAAGTGATGGCAATGTTCCCACCCACAATAGTTCAAACTGTCCATCCAACTGAAGTTGTGTATAATGTCATGTGGGGCATCTTCAGGTGGTGATGCAGACATCTTCCTGTTGACCTTGGCATATTTTGATAAAGAGTTGCGACTACACAGTAAGCAAGCAAGTAAGCATAAACAATAAAGATTTTTCCCCAAGTTATACATTTCATTCTCTACACCTCCAGCACATTTCCCACACCCACAAAGCCCAAATATTTCAAAACCTCCCCCCCCCCATTACTATGGCAGCTGAAAGATACGAAGGAAAGGAAAGGAATCTTGAAAGCTGACACATGCCTTGATTACTTTGTTTTTCTGTTGCCTCCCTAACACACTGTCCTCTCATTATCCACAATCCACAAATAATATTGACTTAAGTTGTCCTTGACAACTTCCACAAGCCCCATAACTCACAAAATGAATAGGAGAAACCTCCATGTTCTTTTTGTCATTCTGGATTCCTCTTGTGGACCTTTATCTGTGAACTTATTGAGGAGGAGGCTGCAGACCTGGCTTGCATCACGGAAACCTAGTTGGGACCAGCGGGAGGGGTCCCTCTCTGTGATTTATGTCCCCCAGATTTCCGGGTGCTTCACCAACCACAAGCCCAGGGTAGGGGCGGAGGGGTGGCCGTAGTTATCAGGGAGGCCTTGTTACCAAGGGAGGTCACTGTCCCACAGATGGGCAGGTGTGAATCTCTCCTCCTGAGGTGGGGCCCGGGGGGTCAGTTGGGCTTGCTGCTTACATACCTGTCCCCCAGCTGCATGGCAATGGCCCTACCCGAGCTGCTCGACACTCTCTCGAGTGGCGGTGGAATTTAGCTTTTAGTTCTGGGGGATTTCAACCTGCCTTCCTTGGGAGGGTCGTCGGGTTTGGCTCGAGAGTTCATGGCTTCCATGAAGGCCATGGACCTGACCCAAGCGATACACAGCCTGACTCATGAGCGGGGGAACATGCCTGACCTTGTTTTCATCTCGAGGCAGTGGTATGATGATCTGGGGGTCACCAATGTCATGTACGGATCATTATCTCCTGCGGCTGGTCTTCCAACAGGCCATCCCACACTGCTGGGATGAGGAGCCAGCTAGATGGTTGTGCCTCAGGCACCTGATGGACCTGAGAGGTTCCAGACGGCACTGGGGTCTTTGCCCACTTCCCTTGTCCACAGCTCAGCCAAGGCCTTGGTGTCCACCTGGCAACAGGTGGCCTCAGAGGCACTCAACCGGGTTGTCCCCTTGTGACTCCTCCCTCGCCGTAGATCCCATTTAGCTCCCTGATTTTCAGAGGAGCTTCGGGAGATGAAACGTTGAAGGAGGAGTCTAGAGAGCAGATGGAGGGTGAGCTGCTCTGGATCTGACCATGCCCAGCTAAGAGCCTATATTAGGACTTACCTGGTAGCAATGAGAGTGGCGAGGTGTGCATACTTCTCTGCCCTCATTGCGTCCGTGGATGATCATCTGGCTGCCCTGTTTTGGGTCACTCGCTCCCTCCTACATCGGGAGGTGAGGGAGGACCCTTTGCAGAGTAGAGCAGAGGAATTTAGCCAACATCTGATGAATAAGGTCACTCAGATCTGGGCCGGCTTGGAGTCTGACTGGCAGGAGTCGGAGGATGGGGTGCCGGTGAGTCTGGCCGATACCACATGGGTTGAGTTCGATCCTATTTCTCTGGATGAAGTGGACAGGATCATGCAGAGGCTGAGTTCCACCACATGTTTATTGGACCCGTGTCCTTCCTGGTTGGTTTAGGCCTCCAGGGAGGTTACATGTGGCTGGATCCAGGCAGTTGTCAATGCTTCTTTAGGGGAGGGTTCCTTTCCCGCCACCTTGAAGGAGGCGGTGGTGAGGCCCCTCCTCAAGAAGCCTATCCTGGACCCAGTCATTTTGAATAACTATCGTCCAGTCTCTAACCTTTGTTTTTTAGTGAAGGTTGTTGAGAGCATGGTGGTTCAACAGCTACCGGTGTTCCTGGAGGAAGCTGATTACCTGGATCCGTACCAATCAGGCTTCCGGCCCAGGCACAGCACAGAGATGGCATTGGTCACTCTGATTGATGATCTCTGGAGGGCTCGGGACAGGGGTTTTTCCTCTGTCCTAGTCCTGTTAGACCTCTCAGCGGCTTTCAATACCATTGACCATGGTATCCTATTGCGGCGGCTCAGGGGTTGGGAGTGGGAGGCACTGTTTTACAGTGGTTCTCCTCCTACCTCTCAGGCCCCCGCAATTGGTGTTGGCAGGGGGGCAGAGGTCGAGCCCAAGGCCCCTCACTTGTGGGGTGCCTCTGGGGACGGTCCTCTCGCCACTCCTGTTCAACATCTATATTAAGCCGCTGGGTGAGATCAACCGTGGCTTCAGGGTGAGGTATCACCAATATGCGGATGATACCCAGCTTTACATCTCCACCCTGGGCCATATCAGTGATGCCCTCCCTGTGATGTCCCGTTGTTTGGATGCGGTGCGGATCTGGATGGGGAGGAACAGGCTCCGACTCAACCCGGCCAAGACTGAGTGGCTGTGCATACCGGCATCTCAGATTACTCAGGATATACCACCTTTGGTCATGGGGGGGAGAGGTGTTGCCCCCCGTAGAGAGGGCGTGCAACCTGGGTGTCCTCCTGGATGCACAGCTCAGTTTGGAGGAGCAGGTGGGAGCTGTGTCTAAGAGGGCATTTGCCCAGGTGCGACTGGTTTGCCAGTTACGCCCTTACCTGAGCCGAGATGCCCTGCGGACAGTCACTCATGCACTTGTCACCTCCCAACTCGACTACTGCAATGCCCTTTACATGGGACTTCCCCTGTGGACCACCAGAAGTTGCAGCTGGTGCAAAATGCGGCCGCGCGGGTGGTGATGAGGGGGTCCCGATTCTCCCATATTACACCCCTCCTGCACGGCCTGCATTGGCTGCCGGTTGCCTTCCGGGTGAGATTCAAGGTGTTGGTGACAACTTATAAAGTCCTACATGGCTTGGGTCCAGGGTACTTGTGGGAGTGTCTCCTGCCGGCATCGCGTTCTGATCACCCGGTACGCTCCCACAAACAGGGCCTCCTTGGGATACCATCGACTAGACATTGTCAGTTGGCAATACCCAGGGGTAGGGTGTTCTCTGTGGGAGCGCCCACCCTTTGGAACCAACTCCCCTTGAGCCTTCGTTTGGCCCCTGATCTCCGCTCCTTCTGCCATGACCTCAAGACCTGGCTCTTCGAACAGGCCGGTCTGGACTAACTGAGGGGGGGAGGGGTTTTTTCTTAGCGATTTTAAATTTTAATTGATTTTTATTGTTAGGCTTGTATTTAATTTAATTCTTTTTTATTGTAAATCTGTATGGTTTTTATTTTGTTAGCCGCCCTGAATCCTTAGGGAGAGAGGGTGGCATACAAGTCTAATAAATTATTATTATTATTATTATTATTATTATTATTATTATTATTAAACTACATTGCACTGTCATGCCTATCTTAACAGAAAAGATAACAGTCTTTGTGTGATGTCAAGAATGGCCACGTGATGTTTATGAAGGGATGATAAGTCACCAGTATAGGAATAATATCAGTAATGGAGAGATGAGGTCTTTGGGTTTTTGCAATTAAAATAAAGTTACTAAAATTGGAGAAATTAAAGCCTTTTCCCTCTCACCTTGTCCAGTAGGTTGAGGAGGGCAGTGCCATCTTGATCAATGAAAAGCTTGAGGTCTGGAGATTCTTCTCTTCTCAGACTCCCAAATTTCTGTCTCTTCGTGGACTTATTAAGGAATATCACAGAGCTCATGATGTTTAAATCAGCTGCCTTCTTGCCATTCTCATCTAAATACATTCCACCCATGGAAGAGTTGTAAAAATGAGAGCTTTGGAGGAAGGAGTGAAACTGGATCCAGAGAAGGAGAAAACAGGAGAGGAAAAATAGGAAGAACAGATGAAATAGGAGGGGAAGAAGACAAAAGAAGAGAAGGAAAGGAGGACATACAACTAATTTTTCAGCCTTGAAAGTCCTAGGTGCAAAACTCATTCAAACTCAGGTGGCTGTGCATTTTTAAATATCTGGACACATCTTGTATTTTAATCTTGAATGTCCATTATGAGATCTAGTCCTTTTGGAAGGAAAGCATTATGTTTATGTATTACTAAGATCCCTAAATCTGAGCTCTCTACTCAGTGAAAAATGAAGCTAGCAAAGATTTCTCCATCTTCAGAAAGGAAGACCCCAGCCTTGTTGAAAATTACAGACCAATCTCCTAAGATCAGAGGCTGCTTCAACTCTGGGGAAAATGGCAGAGAAGGCTCTCTTCCTAGACCCCACCAGTCAGAGTCTTTAACTGATGGGGTCGGTAACATACCTTTCCTCCTTGGCTGGGTGGGATGGACTGGTATAATGGGATGAAGATAGTATTACAATTGTTAAGTAGTTATCATTTTAATCACATTAATTTTAGATTTTTTAAAATAAACACTTGAACTATTATTTTTTTGTACCTAGGAGAGTCCAGAGATATTTCATGAGAAGAGTCCTCCACTCTTCTGCTTGCAACAGAACACCCTATGCCACCAGACTTGAAATTTTATGCTTAGACAACTTAGAACTATCCTATGCCTCCAGACTTGAAATTTTAGGCTTAGACAACTTAGAACTATGCTGCCTTCTGTCTGACCTAAGCATAGTACATAAAATTATCCATTACAATGTCCTACATGTCCTACCTGTCAATGACTACTTCCGCTTCAACCACAACAACACATGAGCACACAATACATACAAACTCAGGGTAAACCGCACAAAACTCAGTTGCAGGAAATACAACTTCAGCAACAGAGTTGTCAATGCCTGGAATGCACTACCTGACTCTGTGGTCTCTTCCCCAAACCCCCCAAAATGTTAACCTTAGACTGTCTACTGTTGACCTCACCCCATTCCTAAGAGGTCTGTAAGGGGCGTGCATAAGAGCACCAACGTGCCTACCGTCCCTGTCCCAATGTCCCCTTTTATTCGTACCCATTTCATGTACTCATAATCATGTTCCTAATTTTATGTGTTATCTAAAACATGCTTAACAAAATAAATAAATAAAAATAATAAATGAATTAAATAAATAAAACTGTTGCATTTACTCAAATTATAGCATGGTGCATTGTTTCCACTCAGCTATACAATCCATGCAGTTACAGTACTGAGCCTCAAGTAGAGGATGGAGACCTATAATGGAAAAAGTAATACCTGCCATGGTTGCAATTTATGAACTTCCATCCTGTCTCTATCCTTCCTCCTCATCTCACTTCTGAAAGCGTATGCAGTATTTAATGCCTGTGCTGCAGCCCAGACAGAGTGGTAAATTTGATAGTTGTCTAGAGATAAGTTTCGTTCCTTCGCCTCCTTGGTCATTTGGAACTTCAACTTCTCTTTCTCAATGCACCTCGTCCTACCTTTCTTGGCGAAGGGATGCTTTGAATATGAACAATGAAATGTTATCTCTAAAAATTTCCTAATAAATGGATAAAATAAGTGGAAATCATTCTGGTTTGCCCACTTTTTCTGGTGGGTGAAGAAGGAAAAATAAACAGAAGTGTATATATCTTGTGGACTGTATTTCAAATCCAGCATAAAATCCCAGCTAGCTGTCGTGATCCAGACTTCGCCATAAGTGTAGGCTTTCACAGTGCTAAACACTTCCTGTATAATGAATATTCCATGTATGAAGGAACCTTGTTCTCCAAAATAAACAAAGACGTTGACTTGGGTCCACTGGTAGAATTGTTTTAAACTAATAGCTGTATCAATGGCAATCACAGAGAAAGTTTGAGACAAAACCACACAAATTTCATTCCTTGTGAGCAGGGTTGTTAAAGTCCTCATGAAAGTTTCTCCGTCGTCATTGTCTGGAGCCAGGAGCCCAATTAAAATCCATCTGAAATGATGGAGAAGCTTCACAATCCCCAAGTACTGGGTTCCTTCTGAAGGGACTGCTCGATAGAAAAAGGGGAATTGAGTTTTATCGCTTAGCACATGTGAAGCAAAAGTATAACTGATCTGAAAGAAAAGGAAGGCATTAAGGGTCACTGTTTCATCAGATCAAGGCCCACATATTAACCAGAGGTGGTATTCAGCAGGTTTGGTAGCGGAAATTTTGAGTTGTTTGGAGACCCGGCAAATACCACCTCTGACTGGCCCTGCCCCCATCTATTCTCTGCCTCCTGAGTCCCAGCTGGTTGCCCTGCACAAGAGAACAGAGCTGGAAAGCAGGTTAGCTGGGTGGGGAGGGAATGGAGATTTTGCAGTATCCTTTCCCCAGGAGTGGGGAGGGAATGGAGATTTTGCAGTATCCTTCCCCTGCTAAGCCACAGTCACAGAACCGGTATTTAAAAAAATTGAATCCCACCACTGATATTAACTATCCAAATTGAGGGGTAAAATGTTGTTTTACTTCTGGGAGAAAGGGTAGCCACCTTTTGCAAGAAAAAAAGGGGGGGGCTTTTATATGGAAGCTACTTCCCTTGTCACTTTGCCAATCTACAAGCCCTTATGCTGGAACTTCACTTTAGAGATCATTTCTCCACTAATGATTAAGGTATCTTGATAGGCTGCCTGCTAAAATAAAGCAAGATCATGGCACACACTGGGAACATAAATCATGAAGCCTGTAATTGTGGAGTCTGTCTGACATGAACACCAGCTGCCAAAAAAGCCAACACAGTTCTAGGCTGCATAAACAGAGGGATAGAATCAAGATCACATGAAGTGTTAATACCACTTTATAATGTCTTGGTAAGGCCTCACTTGAGATATGGCATCCAGTTTTGGTCGGCACGATGTAAAAAAGTTGTTGAGACTCTAGAAAGAGTGCAGAGAAGAGCAACAAAGATGATTAAGGGACTGGAGGCTAAAACATATGAAGAATATAAAACATATGAAACATATGAAGTTGCAGGAACTGGGTATGGCTAGTTTAATGAAAAGAAGGACTCGTGGTGACATGGTAGCAGTGTTCCAATATCTCAGGGGCTGCCACAAAGAAGAGGGAGTCAAGATATTCTCCAAAGCACCTGAGGGCAGGAAAAGAAGCAATGGATGGAAACTAATCAAGGAGAGAAGCAACTTAGAATTAAGGAGAAATTTCCTGACAGTTAGAACAATTAATCTGTGGAACAACTTGCCTCCAGAAGTTGTGATTGCTCCAACACTGGAAGTTTTTAAAAAGATGTTGGATAATCATTTGTCTGAAGTGGTGTAGGGTTTCCTGCCTAGGCAGGAGGTTGGACTAGAAGACCTCCAAGGTCCCTTCCAACTCTTCTATTAATCTGTTCTATTCAAGACTGCTTATTCACAGGAAATAGGCACGTATAAAGCTTGTAACAATTCTGGGTAGTTAGAAAGCTGATAAAAGTAACAAAGTGTTAGGCAACTTGCAGACCTCAACTAGAAGTTAGGAATAGAGAAGGCCTGGAGCAAATAGAATGTGCATTAAATAACTCCTGGAGCATTCATTAGCCAAGGCTGAGGAATAGGAACAGCTAGAGACCGACAGAACAAATCGTTAGATCATTACTAAAATGTTTATTAGATGCTATTTCTTATTATCCCGCCTTGTCCCCCCCTTCTCCTTTAGTGAAAATGTATAAAGCTTTCTTAATCCTTTGTTCTTGGTTCTTGGCATTTAGGCCAGGAGCCCTTTTCCTTGGAGTACTCCAATAAAAAGCAATCAAAAACCTGCACCTTGTGTCTGGCATCTATCATTGGCCTCGGCACCAGGCTCAGACCTGAATTGGGAACAACAGTCTAGTCATCCAACCAACATTGAATTGAAATAACCATTAAGGGGTCAGGTTTTCTACCACCTCAAGAATGGCTGGGTCATGCCTTGAAGATGCTATTATTAAGGGGAAATTATCACCATTAGATTTCATGAGTCACCAATCAGCTTCGGGATATTAGGCTGCTGACTTTTCACTCCTATTACAAATCTAGGAACAGTTCCATGCATACAAACACCTGTGGGATTTTGTAGGTACCCAACATGACTGAAATCTGAATAGAGATGTCCATGGCAGCCCCTTCAAGAATTGCCAGGATGTTTTTCTGCCTTCCACAGCTATAGTTGGGCACGTTGGCCTCTCCAGTTGCAAGCAGGTCCATCAGAGCGTCTGAAGTCATTTTCACATCAAAATAGCTGTCCTGGATTGTGTAGCCCAATGTGATATTGGGTAAGAATTTTGGATCCTGGTTGATCTCTTGGACAGCAAAGAGGAAGGACAGGATTTTCCAATAAAATGGAGATATTTTCCTGCAAATATGATTACAACCCATCAACACCAACCACAGCAAGAAACCAATCTATTTCATTGGGTATTTTAACCTCATAAATCTTTGCAGTGTATCAATAACTATTGACTACATCAATAGTTGATGTAGACTACATCAGCAATTCTATCTAAGCTGTTTTCTACCTACTATTTTCTATCTATTGTCACTGGGAGGTAGGAGTTTGATATTATTTTAGGGTCAAGACATATTTTGACATATTTTGAAGCAGATTCTTATTTCTGAATGCTGTGTGAAGTTTACAAAGGTACTGAAGACTTTAAAATAGAACAACCATGAAAAAAGTGGATATAACTCATTGACCAAGACATATTTTGAAGCAAATTTTTATTTCTAATCTGCTAATTTCTGAATGCTGTGTGAAGTTTACAAAGCTACTGAAGACTTTAAAATAGAACACCCATGAAAAAAGTGGATATAATTCATTAATCAGCACAGGAAAAGTGATTAAGTTACTTTTTTCAAGTTTGCAATGATGCAAGACCTAGTGAATGTATGAACTAGGAATGAGAGGTGACCAAGATTCACTTCCTAACCAGTATTTGTTGGTTACTTCACAAACCATTCAATCCATACCCTTTTTTCTTAAGTAGAATTTTTTTTAAAAGCAGAACTCAAATTGCTCATTCCTTTTTAAGTACTTCCCTCCCATTTGCACAATGTAAAAAAAATCATTAACAGGAGAATGAAGAGGGAAGGAAAAGGAAGGAAGGAAGGAAAAGTAGAGTAGAGTAGAATAGAATAGAATAGAATAGAATAGAATAGAATAGAATTCTTTATTGGCCAAGTGTGATTGGACACACAAGGAATTTGTTTTGGTGCAAATGCTCTCAGTGTTCATAAAAAGAAAAAGAAAAAAATACATTCATCAAGAATCATAGGTATAATACTTAATAGTAGTCAAAGGGTACAAATAAGCAATCAAATCATACTAGGAAACATAATAATAAGCAATCAAATCAAATTATACTAGTAAACAGTCAATAAAAATCATAAGGATACAAGCAACAAAGTTACATTCATGCAGTTATAAGTGGGAGTAGATGGGTGAAAAGAAGGATGAAAAGTTGAAGAGTAATAGTAGTGCAGACTTAGTAAATAGTTGGACAGTGTTGAGGGAATTATTTGTTTAGCAGAGTGATGGCATTTGGGAAAAAACTGTCCTTGTGTCTAGTTGTTCTGGTGTCAGTGCTCTATAGCATCATTTTGAGGGTAGAAGTTGAAACAGTTTATGTCCAGGATGGGAAGGAAGGAAGGAAGGAAGGAAGGAAGGAAGGAAGGAAGGAAGGAAGGAAGGAAGGAAGGAAGGAAGGAAGATAGGTTATAATGAGAGGGAGGGAGGGAAGGTCTGGGGAAAGTTCTGCCTTAGCACTTGGCCATCACAGGTATCCCCAACACAAGTGCCCATGCCCACCCCAGCCCCCCAACAACCCTGATGCAGCCCTCAATGAAATCAAGTTTGATACCCCTGCTCTAGCTTGTCAACCAGCATTATAGCTTACAGCCACATTAGCTGTGGACCACGAAATACATCTCCAGATGTGCCTCTAAAGAAAAAAAAATTGAGCAGTAATTGGCCCATATAGAGGAGAGAAGCCAGGACCAGGATTTTACCAACATGGCAGAAATCAGATAAGTTGGAACACCCCTGTAGTCTTACTCAGAAACCATAGCAAAGGGAGTCCTGAGGAAATTATGTTGTTGAAAAAGAGTCTTCGTTCCACAGATCATGCCACTAATGAGAAGGTCTCCTGGCTTGCCATAAATCAATGGCTGTTCTCCATCCTGCCCCAGAGTCAGAGGGCAGGAGGTCTTCCACCTCTTGGAGGTTGTGCAAGGCGGGAACAGGATCAGCAGAAATAACAGAAGAGGCTCGTTCTTTCTATGCCTGCACTGTTTCCTGCCATGGAACTGCATTCGTTATACTGTTAGCGAAACGTCTTTCAAGCTCGAACCTGCAGTAGCTTCTGTAGTGTAGACAGAGCTCAATCAAAGGCTAACATCTGAGAGGATAAGACCATATTTATCTGCACAGCATCTGCCCCACCTGAAACTTCACCCAAGGTGTTTATGCAGGCCTGGATGTTGGATTACCTCATCTTGCTCTTCAGCTGTTGGGAAGGAAAATCCCAAGTGATGTGGCATCCACGTGAAACAAGTGATAGCAGTGATTTTGAAAATTATAAGGGGAAGAAACACCACTGTTGTAACTTCCTCAAGAGTGTCCTTTCCAAAGTGCTCCATTGAGAAAGGAAGTTTGACAAAACACCACCAAGCCCAATTTAAAAAAAAAAGTTCAGACCTCTGAGGAAATTCCAAATAAAAACTGTATCATCTGGAAGGAAAAAGATTAGATTAGAATAGAATAACAGAGTTGGAAGGGACCTTGGAGGTCTTCTAGTCCATCCCCCTGCCTAGGCAGGAGAACCTACACTACTTCAGACAAATGGTTATCTGACATCTTTTTTAAAACTTCCAGTGTTGGAGCATTCACAACTTCTGGAGGCAAGTTGTTCCACTGATTAATTGTTCCAACTGTCAGGAAATTTCTCCTTAGTTCTAAGTTGCTTCTCTCCTTGTTTAGTTTCCACCCATTGTTTCTTGTCCTGCCCTCAGGTGCTTTGGAGAATAGCTTGACTCCCTCTTCTTTGTGGCACCCCCTGAGATATTGGCACACTGCTATTATGTCGCCCCTAATCCTTCTTTTCATTAAACTAAACATACCCAATTCCAGCAACTGTTCTTTATATGTTTTAGCCTCCAGTCCCCTAATCCCCTTTGTTGCTCTTCTCTGCACTCTTTCTAGAGTCTCAACATCTTTTTTACATCATGGCAGATGAGGAGAGCTACTCATTCTTTGGCAAGATTGCAGAGAAGCAAGGGCAGGAATGGAAGAGAGAGGAAATACTAAGAATCAAGTCATAGAAGTTGAATTAGCTGGTCACTTATAAATGACACATTTGCCCAGATGAACTAACCTGGGGGAAGGAGTCTGTGAAATCAGTCAAAGAGATTCCATCTTAATGAGTCCACTTTAACCAATGGGACAAAATTCCTACTGCAGTTTCCAAGACTGAATTGACTCCACGTAGTCTTCAAAAGACCTTCCTGAAAATCTAGATAGATCCTGCTTCCTCAGTTTTCCCTCTATATAGCAATAGCACTTAGACCTATATATCACTTTACAGTGTTTTAAAGTCAGGGGTGTGGTTCAACCGGTGTAACAACTTTGCACGCACATGCACCATACACACGCTTCATGCATGCGCAAAGCGTTTGCTACTGACCTTCTCCGGCAATCCCTGTGTAAACAGCTGATGCATGGCAAACTGCTGTGCCACTCAAATCAGCTGAGCTTGAAAAACAGGATATAAAGCCTGGGTGGATGGGTGGGCCCAACAGCTGATTGTTGGAGCAAACCAAACCAGTTCACTCCCAGATGATCCTTGGAGCTACCAGTTTGCCCAAACCGGGCTAAACTGAAAGAATCCCACCCCTGTTTACAGCCCTCTCTAAGAGGTTTACAGAGTCAGCATACTGCCCCCAACAATTTGGGCCCTCATTTTACCCACCTCAGAAGGATGAAAGGCTGAGTCAACCTTGAGCCTGGCGAGATTTGAACTGCCAAATTGCAGGCAACCGGTAGTCAGCAGAAGTAGCCTGCAGTACAGCACTCTAACCACTGCGCCACCACGGCTCAATTGTGTTCAATGTCATTCTTGGAAATTCCTTGCTCCCTGCTTCCTTACAAGAGAGGAAACCTGTGTTTGTGTTCTGGGTATAGAACCGTGTTGGCAAACCTATGACACACATGCCAGAAGTGGCATGCAAAGCCATTTCCCCTGGCACGTGAGAGGTTGCCTGGAAGAGCCCCACTGCGCATGCATGCATGCGCCACCACCCGACTGCTGATTGTTGGGTATCTGGCATGTATGCGGAGGGGCGGAGGAGGGTGCATGGGAGATGCACGCACATTCGCAGGGATGCGCTGTGCATGAGGGGATCGCACATGCATGTGCAGATGCACGATGCATGAGAGGGGATCGTGCATGCATGCGCAAAGACGTGTGGCACACGAGGGGGGAATCACACATGCATGCATAGATGCGCGATGCATGAGGGGGGTCACGTGCGCATGCACAGGGGGCGTGGGGGGCCAGCACACATTGCCTTCTGGGTGCTGGCACGTGAGTGCATGCAAGTGAGTGCGCGTGCACTTATCAGCACGGGAGCCAAAAAAGGTTAGCCACCACTGATATAAACCATGGATCCTGACTGAGAATGAACTTAGTTGACAGCAGAACATATTGACTCATGCAGGTCAATATATAAAACAGGAAATTTGTCCAAGACCAATTTAAACTATATTATACTCAGTTAGGTGCCAGGGAAACCAGATGAATTTTCACTAAACGTATCTCCTATGTTTTGACTGTTGACATCTACTCTTCTACCATTCCTCCACCCAATCTCTCACAGTCTTCTTCATCAAGACAGCTTGCATTTTACCAGCAATTGTGAAGCATAGTGTCAGAGTGTTTGCAGCATGACTACTATTATGAGACAGCCCAGGAGCAAAACACAGCACACAGAGGCTTAGACATCTAACAGTGGTTTATATACAACAGTTATATACAGACATATACGTGGTAGGCAAGTACCTGGCAAGAAATCAATCTTGTTAACTCTGTATGGAGAACTCTACAATGGAGACAGGACACAAGGTAAGAGAATAAGCCCTCTAAAGGCTGCCTTATATAAATACCTCTTAAAGTGGTAAAACTTCTGTGGACTTAGTCTTAAAACAGCAATACCCATGCTGATTCATCCTCGTTGCATCAGCCTTACATTGCCTCAGCCTTACAGCTGGTCAGCACCTAAATCTCAATGTTTATCGTTTGCGCATGTCCCGATGATGGCTGTCTGTGGTTTTTAAGCTCCGTGAGGGGAGTGGGATTTTTGGCCTTTTGGGGGGTAATGGGGGCCCCTGATTCATCATTGGGAGCTCTGGGGATTCGACTGGTGTTATCTGCTGCCTCGGTTCCAGGTTTGGTGGTCAGTGGCGATCGACGGCAATTGGCAGTGGACAACAGTGGAGGGCCCGGTGGCTTCGTACGATGGCTGGGCGTTGGCCAGCGTGGGGAGGCCGATCCGTTGCGGTCATGCCAACCTGAAGGTTTTGCTGGCTTAGTGAGCTGCCGATGTTGCCGGCTTTTGGCGGTCGAGTCCGGACTGTTGGTGTGTGCTCGGAGGTGTGCTTGGTGGCTTGGAGGTGGTTAGGCCGGCTTGGAGGCTGTGTCGGCATGAAGAGCCTGAAGAGTGTGAAGAGCAGCCGTTGCTGCTTTCAGAGTGGTGTGGATGTGCCAGCCTGGGGGTTTGCCTGTTTGGAGAGCCGCCGCCTTGACTGGTATTTGGTGGCGGTTGGACCCAGGGCTGCTGGAATCTGTGCTGGGGCAGCACCAGGGTCTGGCCTATGGACAGATGATGGTGGTGCCCTGATCTGGAGAAACCATGGAGCCCTGGCTTAGGGAAACCATGGTGCCTGGCCTGAAGGTGGATGTCGTCCTCCAGCTGGGCATTGGCTGATGTTGGTGGGTGCTTGGCCCCCTGGCTGCTGCTGTTATGCCGAATTGAGGATTTTGTTGATCTGGAGAGCTTCAACTGGGGCTATTTTCCCCCCAATTTTATCTGTCCAGGTTGGTGGGGTTGGTGGCCCCCATCGCTGTGAGAGGGCGGTGGTGGCCTTATTTCAGCCTTCTACCTGGCCTGCCGCTGTGAGAGGGCTGCAGTGTCTGGTTGTGTTGCCTCATCTGACTACACCATGGCCTCGACGTTGGAACTGCCACCGTGAGTGTGACTGCCACTGTGAGAGGGCGGTGTCTGGACTTCTTTCCATCTGGTCTCCCCTGGCTACCATGAGAGGGTTCCTGGGTTTGGAGATTCTGTGACGCTGTGGTTTATATATACCTGGGCATGATTGATTGAATGTCATCTGGCTTTTGTTTTCATCTCCCACTGCCCCATTTCATGGACAATTATGGTTTTAAAGACTCACTCAACTGCAGAGTTACAGGCCCTGGGGAATGTCCCCCTGTCCCTGGTGTGGCCTGTTGGACTATCTAAGGCCTACCTTAATGATGGATCTTGGGATCCCGAGAGGTGGCTTGATGCAAACAGGGGTTTTAACTTTTCTAAAAGGAGGGGTTTTAATGGACCAAATGTTAGGATATATGGAGAGTAACCCTTGTTTAACAAGGATATGCACATGGAAATGGATATGAGAACAGTTATGAATAAATATACAGCCACACAGAGACACACCAAACAGTGTTAATGTTTACTTGAAGAAACAGCACAGTCCAAATAAACAGTCCAGGTCATACATGTTTTAACAGTCCAGCAGTATCCAGTTATAAAGTCTTCTTACCCTTTTCATGTCTTTTACAGCAGACAAATATCAAACCATAATACAACAGATAATCTTCGATATCAACAGAATATCAAAGTAAACAGAGTTAGTCAGTATCAGTCCATATTCAGTCAGAGAGAGAGAGTCAGTATTTATTTATTTATTTATTTATTTATTTATTTATTTATTTATTAGTGGGACTTATATGCCGCCCCATCTCCGAAGACTCGCTCACAATAAAACAACAACAATAAATACTTAAAAAAGAATTAAACTAACAGTCCCAAAACACAATTACAATCACAAGATACAAAACTTAAAATAAATCCAATCTAAAACCACCCCTCCCAAGGGTCACAGCCCGGATTGGTCAAATAACCAATAACCAGGTGGCCGCCAGATCCTCGGCAGAGCTGTGAGCCAGGGAAGGGGGAAGAGGCCCCAGTTCCACCTGGAACCGTTCAGGGTCCATAAGGCGCCTGGGGCAGAACCATCTAAGTGGCTCCTTATCCCAGCAGTGTGGGGTGGCTTGTTGGAAGACCAGCCACAGGAGATAGTGATCAGACCATGGAACGGGCAAAGTCATAAAAGTGGCCTGCCCTCTGTCACTATGCCACCACTCAGAGACAAAAACAAGGTCGAGAGTGTTCCCCCCCTCATGAGTAGGGCCATGAATTAATTGGGTCAGGCCCATGGCTTCCATAGAAGTCATGAATTCCTGGGCCAATCGGCCAGCCCCAGGGAAGGCAGGTTAAAGTCCCCCAGGACTATAAGGCCTGGGAGCTCCACCGCCACCCCCGAGAGGACATCAAGAAGCCCAGGCAGGGCTACTGTCACACAGCTGGGAGAAAGGTATGCGAGCAGTAAGCCCACCTGACCATTTGGCCCCCACTTCAGGAGGAGGGTCTCACTTCCGCCTATCTCTGGGATAGTGACCTCCCTTGGAAGCAAGGTCTCCCTGATAACCACAGCCACCCCACCACCCCTTCCCTGGGCCCGCGACTGGTGCACAACCCGGAAACCTGGAGGGCATAATTCAACCAGAGGGACACCCCCCTCCGGGCCCAACCAGGTCTCAGTGATACAAGCCAGGTCCGCAGCCTCCTCCTCAATGATCTCACGGAGGAGGATAGATTTATTGGCCACGGACCTGGCATTAAAATACACCAGTCTGAGCCCAGGGGTCCCAGTTCCCGAGCTCCCTAGGGAGAAGGCCATAGGGTCGGAGTGAGCAACCACACGGAGGTGGCGGGTGCGCGCTCCCAACATATGATATGGCCCTATGCCTCGGCATCTGCTGCCAACCCCAACCACCCTGGGAATCGCGGCCCCCACCTCAGTCCCCAGAGCCCCACCGGCCCCCAACCCCGCCCCCCCGCCACAAACCAGGCTGCAAAAAGACCCATTAACCCTCCTCCCTAACCCCTTAAGACAACTAATTAAAATTTTTAAAAGTTTCCCCTTCCTCCTAAATTTGGAATTTGGCCCACTAATCGCAGCATGCCACCTCTCGGGATCCCAAGATCCTTCATTAAGGTAAGCTCTTGATAGGGTGCAGGGCCATTCCACAGACTGGGGAACCATCTGGAGGGCCCATAAGTCTGATGGAGAGTAGGCAGGCATAACATATACAACTCAGGCAAAACAGGAGGTAGTTGGTTTGATGGAAAAAATTGTAAAGATGGAAATACAATAAGGAGACAGACTGTAGCAATAGTCAGGAAATAGTCCGCAGTCAGCAACTCTCTCACAGCTGCCGACGGTTAGAGTCAAATAAACAAGTCACTGTACTGCCACCGCAGTGACTTGCGGCAAAAATCCTGGATAATCCCCCTGCCCTCTCACTGCAGGGAAAGTTGCATCCTCCCACTGCCCTCTCACCACAGTGGAAGGCAGTCCAGTCTCCAAGAGAAAGAGCAGAATACAGGTCCGTGGGAATGGTGCAGATGACCCAGGCACCATCAATAGTGCCAAATAAGTCCAAGGTGACAAAAACAGTGAAAAGGCGGTGGTCACAGATGAAATGCCCCACCAACATAGGGCAATCAGGTCCATAAGAGTCCAAACAAGGCATAATGTCCAAACCAATCACGCCACAGGTCTGGGGCCACAACGCCATCCTTTCTTGGGGAGGGGCACCACCGAAGGCTCTACCCATAACCCCCAACCAGGAAGGCCGGTTCCTCCAGTCCGGACCATGGCTGCGAACATGCCCCCCCTGGGCCTCTCGGGCCTGCAGGCCTCCTTCCCGTCCATATGTCTGACTCTCCCAGAGCTCCGGCTTCTGGGGAGAAGGTAAGGGTGCTCCTTGGGGGTGGTTCGAAAAAACATACCCCCCATAGCCACACTGCCCAAGCCAGAGACTGGAGAGAAGGGGAGCCATTAGACCAACGGCCCTCCACCGAGGACTCCATGTGGTTACCTGCAGGCAGCCACAGCACCAAAACCACAGGCCATCACCGCTGCCATCGACTCCCATTGGGGAGAAAACCCCGGCATCGCAATCAGGCCGTGGGCAATCCAGCCCACCATGGTCACCACCGTCAGAGCCCAGCCTCGCCACACCCGTCGCCAGCAATCCAGTATCAGCATCAAGAGAGATCTTCAGTGGGAGAGAGAGTTAAACCATGATCTATAGCTCCCTCTTATGGCAACTTGCAGCATACTCAACCAATCAGAACACAGCATAATACATTACAGTATTTTTCCTTAAAGCTACAGACATATATATTTGTGCTTTATATATTGTCAACCCAACTACGTTATGTACATATACTTAACATCATTGTTTAATTTTTTATCGAAATTTTTAAGGGGGTTAGGGAGTGGGATGGGATGTGGGGCCCGGTTGGGACTTGGGGGAGTTCCACCGGACCAGTTTCAGTCCAGGTCAGGTGCAGGTCACGATGGGGAGGGGATGGAGCTGGGGTGCTCTGGGACTCTAGGGATTGGGGTGGGGACTGCAATCCCCACGGTGACTGGGAATGGCAGTGGATGGAGGAACAGGAGATCATATCGGAGTTCGGGAGCGCGCCCTCACTATCTTCGAGTGGTGGCACGCTCCAACCCTCTTGTTTCTGCCTGTTTCCCTGGGGGTATGGCAGACCAGGCCCCTGGGCTCAAGTTGGTCTATTTAAATGCCAGGTCCGTGATGAACAATGCTCCCCTCATCCATAACGAGGAGGAAGACGCGGACCTGGCCTGCATTACGGAGACCTGGTTGGGCCCAGAGGGAGCAGTCCCTCTGTCTGAGTTGTGCCCACCAGGTTTCTGTGTGCTGCACCAACCTCGAGCTCAGGGTGGGGTGGGGGTGGCAGTTGTTGTTAGGGAGACCCTTTGTCCATGGGAGGCCACTGTCCCTCAGATAGGCGGGTGTGAATCCCTCCTCCTTAGGTGGGGCCCTGGTGGTCAGTTGGGCCTGTTGCTCATGTACCTTTCTCCCAGCTGCATGACAATGGCCCTACCCGAGCTACTCGATGTTCTATCAGCGGTGGCGATTGAGTTCCCCAGACTTATTGTTCTGGGGGACTTCAACCTGCCTTCTTTGGGTGGAGCATTGAGGATGGATCGGGAATTCATGGCTTCCATGATGGCCATGGACCTGACCCAAATAATTCAGGGTCCGACTCATGGTGGGGGGCACACGCTTGATCTTGTTTTTATCTCTGGGCAGTGGTGTAATGCGCTTGGTGGGGCATCACCAACTATCTTACCCATGTCATGGAGATAATAATGTCATTATCTCCTTCGGCTGGCCTTCCAATATGCCATTCCACATCACTGGGGTGTGGAATGAATTAGGTGGTTCCGCCCCAGGTGCCTGATGGACCCGGTAGGGTTCCAGACGGCGCTTGGGTTGATTCCTGTCTCCCTTACCCACAGCCTGGTTGAGGCCCTGGTGGACACCTGGCAAAGGGCTGCCTCAGAGGCTCTCGACCGCATTGTCCCTTTGTGGCCTCTGATCCGGTGCAGATCCTGGCTGGCTCCCTGGTTTTCTGTGGAGCTCCAGGAGATGAAGCGCCGGAGGAGGGGCCTAGAGAACAGTTGGAGGTCCAGTCGGTCTGAATCTGACTGATCGCAGTTAAGATCTTTCACTAGGTCTTATCTTGCAGCGATGGGAGCGGCAAAGTATACTTACTTCTCCGCTCTCATTGCATCCGCAGATAATCACCCGGCCACCCTGTTTAGGGTCACCCATTCCTCCTTAATCAGGGGACGAGGGAGGACCCTCTGTGGGGGCAGGCCAAGGAGTTTAGTCATCATCTGACGGACAAGATTGCTCAGATCTGGGCCGGTCTGGACTCCGACTGGTTAGAATCGGACGGGGGGAAGCAACGGGTCTTGTGGAGACCATCTGGGATGAGTTCGATCCTGTGACTCCGGATGAAGTGGACAGGATCATGGGGAAACTGAGTACCACCACATGTTTATTGGACCCGTGTCCCTCCTGGCTGGTGTATGCCACCTGGGAGGTTACACGAGGCTGGCTCCAGGCGGTGGTCAATGCTTCTTTGAGTGAGGGATCCTTCCCCTCTGCCTTGAAGGAAGTGGTGGTGAGGCCCCTCCTCAAGAAGCCTGCCCTGGACCCGGCTATTTTGAACAACTTTCACCCTGTCTCCAACCTTCGTTTTTTTGCGAAGGTTGTTGAGAGCATGGTGTCCCGACAGTTCCCGGTGTTCCTGGAGGAATCTGATTATCTGGATCCATATCAATCAGGTTTCAGGTCCAGGTACAGCACGGAGACAGCATTGGTCGCACTGGTGGATGATCTCTGGAGGACTCAGGACAGAGGTTATCCCTCTGTCCTGGTCCTATTAGATCTCTCAGCGGCTTTTGATACCATCGACCATGGTATCCTACTGCGATGCCTCGAGGGGTTGGGAGTGGGAGGCACTGTTTTACGGTGGTTCTCCTCCTACCTCTCGGTTCGTATGCAGTCGGTGTTCGCAGGAGGATGGAGGTCAACCCCAAGGTGCCTTTCTTGAGAGGTGCCCCAGGGGTCAGTACTCTCTCCCCTCCTGTTCAATATCTATATGAAACCACTGGGTGAGATTATCCATGGTTTTGGGGTAAGGTACCATCAGTATGCTGATGATACCCAGCTTTTTATCTCCACCCCAAACCGACCCAGTGATGCCCTTGACGTGATGTCCCGATGCCTGGAAGCGGTACGGATCTGGTTGGGGAGGAACAGGCTTCGTCTCAACCCAGCCAAGACAGAGTGGCTTACGTACCGGCATCTCGGACTATCCAGAATATTCCTTCTTTAGTTATGGGGGGAGAGGTGTTGCCCCCCATAGATAGGGTGCGCAACTTGGGTGTCCTCCTGGATGCACGGCTTAGTTTGGAGGAACATGTGGGAGCTGTGGCCAGGGGGGCATTTGCTCAGGTTCGCTTTGTGCACCAGTTGTGCCCCTATCTGGACCAAGATGCCTTGCATATGGATACTCATGTGCTCATTACCTCCCGTGTGGACTACTGCAATGCTCTCTACATGGGGCTGCCCTTGAGGACCACTCGGAGGCTTCAACTGGTGCAGAATGCAGCTGCGCGGGTTGTGATGGGAGTATCCCAATACTCCCATATTATACCCCTCCTGCATGAGCTGCATTGGTTGCCGGTTGACTTCTGGGTGAGATTCAAGGTGCTGGTAATCACCTATAAAGCCCTAAATGGCTTAGGGCCGGGGCATTTGCATGACCATCTACTGTCAGTAACAACTTCCCAGTGTCCTATGCGCTCCCACAGACAGGGCCTCTGTGGGGTGCCATTGGCTAGACAGTGTCACCTGGCAACACCCAGGGGGAGACCCTTCTCTGTGGGTGCATCCACCCTGTGGAATCAGTTGCCCTTGGAGCTGCAGATAGCCCCTGACGTTCAAGCCTTCCATCGCAACCTGAAGACTTGGCTTTTTCAACAGGCCGACCTGGACTGAGGGGAGGGTTTTTATTGTTTTTATTATTTTATTGGTGGTATTGGCTGTTGCCGCTTTTAATTAGAATTATTGGGATTTTGATTTAATAATTTTTTTAAATTTTAAACTTTGTATTGCCTTTTTTATTGTTGTGAGCCGCCCTGAGTCCTTCGGGAGATAGGGTGGTATATAAATCCCATGAAATAAATAAATAAATAATAACACATAAGTTGAACAGGCAGAACTGAAGCTTGAGTTTGATAGAAATCCCTAGCTATTTCAGTGTTTTAATTTTTAATTAAAATACTTCAGCTTCAATTATCCTTTTATAAAATGTATTAGTTGGGAAAGTTGCTATCAGATTCCTCATGTTTTGCTAGACAACAAGATTCTGACCCTTCAGCAAAAGAAATGGATTGGCTGAATCATGGGTATTAACTTTGAAAAAAATGAAGTAATGTCAGACTACTGAGGAACAACAGATATACCTCTCTTCAAAGTACAAACCAGCTACTCTGATATAAATATTTCAGAAAATTTTAGAAAAGATGTTTTCATTGGCTAACGCTACAATAGATACCATTGATGATGTGCATGTAATATATCTTAGTATCAACAGAACATTTAAGAGAGGAATCCCAAATATTGCAATAGTTTAGATGACAACAATCGACAATGTAATAAAGGGGATACAAAGTGGGCTCAAATGGGGTAGGATAGGGTAGGATAAGGTAGAGGAGAGGAGAGGCGATGAGAGAGGAGAGGAGAGAGAGAGGAGAAGAGAAAGAGAAGAGGAGAGAGAGGAGAGGAGAGGAGAGAGGAGAGGAGAGGAGAGGAGAGGAGGAGGAGGAGAGAGAAGAGAAGAGAAGAGAAGAGGTTCTTTATTGGCCAAGTGTTATTGGACAGAATTTGTTCCTGGTACATAAGCTCTCAGATCATGAATATCAATCCATTACCATGGACAGTTTGCTCCCAAGTTGCCTTTCAGTTCACTGGTATCAGATTTTCAAGCAGGGAGAGACTTCCTACTACTTCATTGAATTATTTGCATGGAGTTCCCTTTAGCAAGTTTTATTGATATGAAAGGGAAAGTAGTTGCAAGAATTCAACTATTTGCCACTTAGAAATATGTACACCTAATTTTTTAAAATTTATTCTTGCATACAATACATGTGAACATAATGAATATCTTCTTCTCCCCCCCCCCCCAAAAGAAAGAATTCTTACAATTCTTCCAATATCACAGCAGTGTTACATTTTTACATTTGTTCTGCTTTGGGCAGGTTGGGAGTTCATGTCAGATTCAGGGAATGGAAAAGAATTTCCCGTCCTGGTAGCACAGAATTTGATTTTCAGACTAAGAAAGGATAATGGAGTTGGGCAGACTTTTTCCCAGCCATTTGTTCAGTGGGATTCCTGGCTTTGCAGCCCAGAAGACCAACACCACCATGATTATCTTGGCTGAGACACAGAAAACATCAACTGAGAAGATAATGCTGAAGGCTGTTTGACTGAAGAGCAGTGGTGGTGGCCTGGTTCAGCCGAACCGGTAGTAAAAAAAAAAAGCCTCCGACAATCAGCTGAGAGGAGGAAAAAATGCTATGATCAGCTGAAAGGAGAAAGAAGAGAAAAGCACAGGATCGGCCCTCCCACCCACCCCTGTGCTTTTCTCTTCTTTATCCTCTCAGCTGATTGGCGCTGCAGGCCTCAGCTGATGTGTGGAAAGCAGCAATCACTGAACCAGTAGTGGAACAGGTAGGATCCCACTGCTGCTGAAGAGGCAGGTGGCTTTTCTTGGCTGTCCAATGAAAAGAAGAGGAAAGGAAGGAAAGCGGGAGGGAGATGAGGAGGATTTAGGAGAAATCCCTGTTGTTGGCCTTCACTGTGGGGGTTTCTCAGTGTTTAATGAAAATTCAAAAGACCAAGAGTGCATGTGAAGAAATGAAGAGGATCAAGGAAGCCAGGATGATACCCAACTCTTTGTCATAGGACAGAAAGACTGTAATTTTAGGGCCATGTTGAACTCTTTTCTTGAGAGGATATGGATCTCTGGTGTTTCCTAACATCTGAAGAAATTTCTGGGGGAGATCATTCAGAGCCTTGGAGCTGGATTTCATTGGCATATGGCTAATACCCAGCTCTATTGCCCTTATCTACATTTGAGAACAAACCATAGAGAGAAAGTGATGAGGTTCAAACTGACTTAGATTTCCATATCCATGCCACCATAGGCAACAGATTACAGGGCTTCCTCTTTTAGAATAGAAAAGAGCTGGAAGGGACCTTGTAGGTCTTCTAGTCTACTCCCTCCTCAAGCAGGAGAACTTATACCATCTCAGTCAAGTGACTGTCCAGTCTCTTCTTAAAAACCTCCAGTGATGGAACACCCATGATTTCTGAAGACAACCTGTTCCACTTGTTAATTGTCCTTGCTGTCAGGAAGTTTCTCCTTAATTCCAGGTTGCTTCACTCTTTGATTAGTTTCCATCCATTGTTTCTTGTCCTGCCTTCTGGTGCTTTGGAAAATAAATTGACCCCCTCCTCTTTGTGGCAGCCTCTCAAATATTAGAATACTACTATCATGTCCTCCTAGTCCTTCTTTTATCTAGACTAGCCAGAGCCAAATCCTGCAGCCATTCTTCATGTTTTAGTCTCCAGGCCTTTGATCATCTTAGTTTCTCTCCTCAGAGTCTTGTACTCTCTGTCCTACATTTATATCATTACATCACCTCAATTCTGCTGTAACATGGTTGCATCACAATTATTCATTGTTAATTGGTTTCTTTTAACCTTTGGTTATTTCTTGAAATATATTTTAATTATATTTTTATTTCCTTTGTCTGTAAGTCACCTTGGGAGTCAAATAGCTATAAGGGCAGCATACAAATCCAATAAAATTCAATACATAAATTTTATGCCTCTGAGAAAACAAAACTGTAATCACTATTCTATTTTACTTTTACAGTTAGATGTTCCTTTGTGTTTAGATTTGGCCTCAGAATAATAATGTAACACTTGGGGAGGAAGATGCAGCCCAGCAAACTTGCACTGGAAACTAAAATGGCAAAAATTTGCACAGCCACCATGTATTTACCCTTGGTGCTCAAGTATGTGGGGACAAAAGACACCCAGACACTGCAGAAGACCAGCATGCTGAAGGTAATCAGCTTAGCTTCATTGAAGGCCCCGGGTAGATTCCTGGCAAAGAAAGCCACCATGAAGCAGATGGCAGCCAAGAAGCCCATGTAGCCAAGGGCAGAGTAAAACATGGTGACAGACCCTTGGTTGCATTGCAAGACCATCTGTCCAGACTGAGAATATGGGTCAGAATCAGGGAATGGGGGAGAAACTGCCAGCCACGTGGCACAAATGACAATTTGAACAAAACAACAAATAAGAATAATGGAGTTGGTCAAACTCTTCCCCAACCAACTCCTTACCCTGTTTCCTGGCTTCGTGGCCAGGAAGGCCAGCACAACCATAATCATTTTAGCCAAAATAGAAGATATGGCAAGCGAGAAGATTATGCTGAACACAGCTTGTTGAAGAAGACATGTGGCTTTTGTTGGTTGGCCAATGAACAAGAAGGAGGACAAGAAGCAAAGCAGGAGGGAGACAAGAAGGATGTATGAGAGGTCCCGATTGTTGGCTTTGATGATGGGAGTTTCTAGGTATTTGATGAATATGATTAAAATGAAGCTTGTGATTAAAGACAAAAGTAGTCCAACGGAGACCAGGATGATGCCCAGATGTTCCTCATAGGACAGGAAGGTTATGATTTTTGGAATGCATTGGACTCGATCCTTATTTGGATATTGATCATCTGGACACTTGGTACATTTTTCAGCATCTAAGAAAACCAAGAGAGCAATTTTTAAAAAAAATATTATTTTATATTTCAAGAAAGACTTCCTTTGGATGACAGTTGACACTAAGAGACATGAAACCCATTGTTATATATGGAAATTGAGCTTATACACCTAAGAATATAAAGAGCAAGACTGACGCCATATTTGTTCTCTATGTGACCTGTTAGAGATCAGAACAGTTATGTAAGTTGTTGTTTTACTAATGTCCTGTCTGATTGCAAAATATCCTGTCCTTGGCTTAGTTTACTGGGGTGTCTTGACATTATAAGACAAATTAAGAGATGTTAATGATTTCTTGTGTAATCTTTTAAATAGAAAACAAGAAATCTGAAGATAAATGGTGAAGTGAAGAAAGTTGGGAGATTTCCATGGGAGGATGGGACTTTTTATGAGAAACACTGTATAACTTCTATGTATGGAAAACAGGAAGTGTTATGTAACCATGTAATTATGATAAACCTATATAACGCTGTAAGTATTGGAAGGGAGTGTCTCCTTTCTCCCAAAACTATTGTTTTGGGGTTAGGGGCCCAGTACTGCAATACCTTATATAATAAAGCATCCTATGGGCTCAGATTATCATAGTCTGTTTTAATTATTTTTGGTATATTCTCTCACTCATAATAAGGTCTAGATCTGTGATGGCGAACCTATGGCATGTATGCCACAGGTGGTACGCAGAGCCATTTGTGCCGGCATGTGAGCTGCAGGCAAACTTAACTCGCTGTGCATGTGTGTGCCTCACAGCTGATTTTTGGCTGGTTTGAGGCCTTTTTCGGCCTCTCAGAGGCTTGAGGAAGGTTTCTGTAGGCTTCTGCAGGCTTTTCAGACTGAAAATTAGGCCCCTTTCATCACTTCCTGTTTTTCTGGAAATACCGGAATTGATTAAACGGGCCTAGTTTTCAGCCTGAAAATCCTGCAGAAGCCTTTCTCAAGCCTCTGGGAGGCCGAAAAGGGCCTCAAACTGGCAGAAAATCAGCTGTGAGGCACAGTGCAGGTAAGGGGGCAGTGGGGGGGATTGCACGTGCATGCATAGGGGGTTTGGGGGGGCGCTCATTGCCTTCTGGGTTCTGGCACGCAAGCGCAAGCGTGCAAGTGCGTGCACAATTTTTGGCACAGAAGCCCAAAAAGGTTAGCCACCACTGGTCTAGATGGTTTGTTATAGAGGTTGAAACATATAGAATAAATGGGAAATGAAAATATTCTTTAAATATGAACAAGTTTTTTATTTCAGAATATCTGAGTTGAACTATTTAGTATCTCCACAAAAAGAAGTAAGAAGAGTACGAGAAGAGAGGATTAGAAAGTTATTGCTTCCCCAGTTTAAATAACAAAAACAATTATATTTTATAACTTTATTTCAGGTTAATTCTGATCAGTTATAATTGCCAGTTTGTGTGTGTGTGTGTGTGTGTGTGTGTGTGTATGCATCTGCTTGTATTCAAGTAAATAAACTGGAAACATAGTTGAGCAGCAAATTTTTAAGATGTGGGAAATATTGAATTAGAAGAGATTTCTTAAGAAGGTTATAAAATTGGTAGAATGCTGATGTGGGAGATATTTCAAGATATATAATTGGGAGAGCTTTGGACCTGAAGGATTTCCAGTAAGATGATATAGAATAATTATGATAGTGCCATAATGACATCTTAGGACAATGTAACCCAATCCACACAACACAGTCATGTTAAGAAAAATCAGTTTGAATGTTTACATGTTTATTACTATTATTATTATTATTATTATTATTATTATTATTATTATTATTATTATATCAAAGACATCCCACCTTAAGGGAACATTCCATCTTCAAAGACTTATGAAACACTATCAGGATCAAAGCCTAACAAATGTTGGGGATATGTAGAGTTTATTGCAGTAAGTCATGAAAGGTTTTATAGCTGGTATCCACAACTTGAATTCCATATCTGATGATGATATGGATGCTGATGATACCCAGTTGTATATCTCCACCCCAAACCAAATCAGTGATGCCCTCTCCATGATGACCCGATGTCTGGATGCGGTACGGACCTGGATGGGCAGGAACGGACTACAGCTCAACCTGGCTAAGACTGAGTGGTTGTGCATACAGGCATCTCGGCCCAGTCAGCTGATTCCATCTTTGGTCATAGGGGGAGAGGTGTTGCCCCCTGTGGATAGGGCTCGGAACCTGGGAGTACTCCTGGATTCATGGCTTAGTTTGGAGGAGCAGGTGGGGACCGTGACCAGGGGGGCTTTTGCCCAGGTCTGACTGGTTCACCAGTTGTGCCCATATCTGGACCAAGATGCCCTTCGCACGATCACTCATGCACTTTTTTTTTTAATTACATTTATATGCTGCCCTTCTCCGAAGACTCAAGGAGGCTTACAATTTTTGGGATACAACCCAATGTGCTCAGCAATAGCCTTCATTCCATTGTATATGCCTGCTTATTACTAAACAGCATTTTTACAAAGTCAGCTTATTTCCCCCAACAATCTTGGGTCCTCAATTTACCTACCCCGAGAGGATGGAAGGCTGAGTCAACCTTGAGCCTGGTGGGATTCAAGCCTACAGTAATTGTAGGCAGCTGGAACTTAAATGCAGGCATTTAACAGCCTGAGCCACCAAGGCCCACTTGTGATGTCCCGACTAGACTACTGCAACGCTCTCTATTTAGGACTGCCCTTGCATACCATCCGGAGACTTCAGCTGGTGCAGAATGCGGCTGCGTGGGTTGTGATGGGAGTTTCCCGATACTCCCATGTTACACCCCTCCTGCGCAAACTGCATTGGTTACCGGTTGCCCTCCGAGTGAGATTCAAGGTGTTGGTGTTAACATTCAAAGTCCTTTACGATATGGGTCCAGGGTACTTGTGGGAGCTTCTCCTGCCAATATCAAACACCGATCGCCCTGTGCGTGCGCACAGACGGGGACTCCTCAGGGTACCGTTGGCTAGACAATGTTGGCTGGTGGTGCCCCGGAGAAGGGCCTATTCTGTTGCGGCCCCCTCCTTGTGGAACCAACTCCCTTTGGAGCTCCGTTTGGCTCCTGATCTTCGCTCCTTCCGCCGTGATCTGAAGACCTGGCTGTTTGAACAGGCCGGGCTGGACTGACCTCCTGCGGGGGTTTAAATTATTTTAATTGGGTTTTTAGTGATTGGGCTTGTTTGATTTAATTTTTCTTTTAAATATTTATTGTTTGAATTATTGTGTTTTAATTGTGAACTGCCCCGAGTCCTCGCGGAGAGGGAGTGGCATACAAGTCCAATTATAAATAAATAAATAAATAAATAAATAAATAAATAAATAAATAAATAAAATATCTAGAAGCACCAAAACTCCCTGTCCTACATTCTGGAGTAGTTGCAGTTTCCAAGTTTTCAAGAAAGTGGGAGGCAGTAACATAGATCGCAGTGCACAAATCCAGTCATCCAGGCCATGGTTGTCCCAAAAATAGAATAGAAGAGTTGGAAGGGAGGCCTTCTAGTCTAACCCCCTGCTTAGGCAGGAAATCCTACACCACTTGAGACAAATGGCTATCCAATCTCTTCTTTAAGACTTCCAGTGTTTGGGGCATTCACAACTTCTGGAGGCAAGTTATTCCACTGATTAATTTTTCTGTCAGGATGTTTCTCCTGAGTTCTAAGTTGCTTCTCTCCTTGATTAGTTTCCACCCACTGCTTCTTGTTCTGCCCTCAGGTATTTTGGAGAATAGCTTGATTCCCTCTTCTGTGGGGCAGCCCCTGAGATATTGGAACACTGCTATCATATCACCCCTAAGATGCTTTTTCAAGAGGCAACTGGGACTTTCTGGTTTTTCTTTGAAGACGTTTTGCTTCTCATCCAAAAAGCTTATTCAGCTCTGACTGAGATGAACATGACCTGGATGACAGAATCTCCATAGAAGTTTAGCTATGTACTTTAGGATGATCATCCTTCGAATAGTGAGTCCTCTGTTTTGTTTGGTCTTCTTTCTCTGAACCCACCAATCCTTTCTCCAAGATCCTACCAATTAGATTTTTCCACATATGGTGGTCTATAACCTTAATAAGGATTGGCTGGCCGGCTGGCTGGCTGACTGACTGGCCAGCTGACTGGCTGGCTGACTGGCTAGCTGACTGACTGACTAATGATATCTTTCTGGGTGCGCATTTTGGATGCAGCACAATATAAGATTGATTTGGGAGAGAAAAAAGCAATGGACCTAAGGCCACTCCTCAAATTTCAAAGAACTCAGATGTTCTTCCAAACTGAAACGAAGATGTATTTTCTCTGCCAATAATAGGACTCAGACTTATACACCACTTCACAGTGCTTTACAGCCCTCTCTAAGCAGTTTTCAGAGTCAGCATATTGCCCCCAACAATTTTAGGTCCACATTTTACCCACCTCAGAAGGATGGAAGGCTGAGTCAACCTTGAGCCTGGTGAGATTCGAACTGCCAAATTGGAGGCAACCTGCAGTCAGCAGAATTAGCCTGCAGTACTGCACTCTAACCACTGTGCCACCACGGCTCATAATAAACCTTGCCTAATCTGCTGTGTCCTTCTATTGCTTCTGAGCCCATCCTTCAAGATCTCTTTGTTATTCTCCTTTAGGGGAAGAAATTGAGCATGTCGAATATATACAAGAAAACAGTCAAGCTGAGATTTGACTTTTAAATGCACTTTGCTCTGGATAAATCCACTTCCACAAGGCTCACCCTTTATTTTGTGTCACTCACCTTCCTGGGTAGAGATGGTCCCCTTCGGACAAGGAAGACAGTCATAGCAGCAAACTGGTTCTTCTTCCCGAGCCCGATTGACAAATCCAGGATGACATTTTTCTACACATTTGGACTGCGGCAGAGACTAAACAGAAAAACAAGGAATGGCAAAGAAAATATGTTAGAACTAACCATCTATGAAAAATGGACATAGAAATGAGAGTTAGCCAAGAACAATATGAAATTTCTCACCAATTCCAAATGTTTGTAAGTGATACAACCGTTCTGTCCCTTCATTTTGTTTCTAATGTACGGTCACTCATGCGCTTGTCACCTCCCGTTTGGACTACTGCAATGCTCTGTACATGGGGCTGCCCTTGAGGACCACCCAGAGGCTTCAACTTGTCCAGAATGCAGCGGCGCGGGTTGTGATGGGAGTGTCCTGATACTCCCATGTTACACCCCACCTGTGTGAGCTGCACTGGTTACCAGTTGCCCTCCGGGTGAGATTTAAGGTGCTGGCGTTAACTTACAAAGCCCTTCATGGCTTAAGACCGGGATATTTATGGGAGACCCTGCTGCCAGCAACCGTTTCCCATCGTGTGCGCTCTCACAGAGTGGGCCTCCTTGGGGTTCCATCAGCCAGACAGTGTCGGCTGGCAACCCCCAGGGATAGGGCCTTCTCTGTGGGAGCACCCACCCTGTGGAACCAGCTCCCCCTGGAGCTTCTGGTGGCCCCTGACCTCCGCTCCTTCTGCCGGGGCTCAGAACCTGGTTATTCCAACATGCTGACCTGGGCTGAGGGTGGAGAGGCGAGTTTTTCTTTTAGTCAATGGTTTTATTATTTTTAGCTTTAATTGGGTTTCTTATTTAACATTTTTTTAATTGTATATTTGTATTGTTTTATGATTGTACACCTCCCTGAGTCCTTCGGAGATGGGGCGGGTTAGAAATCCAATAAATAAATAAATAAATAATAAATAATATCTCATGCTACAATCAAGTACTTCTACTTAGAGAAAGTCTTGAGGTATAGAATGGAGAAAATATTTAAGTAGAGTGACGGCCTTTGGATTTCTCTGCATAGCTGTGTTCTGATGATTGCACTATTCAAGCTGGGGTGAAACAGAGACATGAATAATTCTGGTCAGCTCTGGACTGCTTAGAAACATCACAGACCAAGCCAAATCTTAATTCCAAAGCTTGATTTCCCAATAGGACCAATAACACTTCCATCACGTCTAGATACAATTTCATTTGATTCAGCCAACAGTGAATTTGGGCAATGGAATTATCTCCTTCTCTGGTATTTGAAGGCAAGGAATGAAAGAACGTGATGCTGTCAGCACCATACAGCTAGATGGATTAAAATTGTTTAAAAGAAATGGGCCTAATAAAAGAGGAGATGGAGTTGCAAGAATGCTTTTGGGTCAATACAAAAGGAAAAAAGAATGACATTGCCATAGATGTATAGTACAGGTCACCCAACCAAACAGAAGAAATAGATGACTTTTTGCTAGTCAGTTAACAAACTTATGTAGGAAGAATATCACAATATTAATGAGGCACTTTAACTACCCCAACATCAACTACTCCAGACAAATTCTGCACCTTGTGGAAGATCAAAGTGATCCTGGAAGATCCTGACAAATCTAGCAGACAACCTGTCCCCCCAAAAGGAGGGAAGGGAACTAGAGGGTTAGCCATACTGGGTTTAATTCTCCTTATTTTAAATGAAATAATAGAAGATGTTGAATGTATTGGGGGGGAGAGCAACCATGCAATATTGGAATTCAACATTATGCAAGCACAAGCAATAGAACAAAGCCCATCTAAAGTCTTCGATGTTAAGAGAGCTGACTTTGATAAACTTAGAGCTTCAGAAGGATTCCATGGATGAGAATCCTCAAGGGGAAACCAACCTGAGGTGCTTGGAAAACTTTGAAAAGCGAGACTATAAAAGCCCAGTCTCGCAACATTCCAATGAAGAAGAAAAGTAAGAGATCTCAAAAGAAAGCTGCATGACTGCACAAAAAACTCTCTGATAAACTAAAAGACAAATAGAACAAGTATAAAAACTGGAAAGAAAGACACATAAAGTCAGTGATGGGCTGCAAATTTTTAAACAACCGGTTCTCTGGCTGGGTAGGAGTGGCCTGTTGGTCATGTGACTGGGTGGGTGACATCACTCATCACACCCAGCCCCGCCTCCCGGCCACTTGCCTCAAAGGAAGAGGTAAGATTCAGCCAGTTGAGGCTAATCCCACCACTGGCTGGCCCTGCACTTGGCCGTTTTTCGGCTTGTTTTGGGGCTGTTTTCGGGCCATTTTTGGACTGTTTTTGGGCTGTTTTCAGGCCATTTTGAGCCATTTTCAGGCTCAAAATGGCCTGAAAACAGATAGATAGAGATAGGCGGGAGTGAGATTCTCCTCCTGAGGTGGGGGCCTAATGGGCGGGTGGGTCTGCTGCTAGCATACCTTTCCCCCAGCTGTGTGGCAGCAGCCCTGCCTGGGCTTCTCGATCTCCTCTCTGGGGTGGCGGTGGAGCTCCCGGACCTTATGGTTCTGGGGGACTTTAATCTGCCGTCCCTGGGGGTGGGGTCGGGTTTGGCCCGGGAATTCATGGCTTCCATGGAGGCCATGGGCCTGACCCAATTGATTCAAGGCCCTACTCATGGAGGGGAAATACTCTTGACCTAGTTTTTGTCTCTGAACAGTGGCGGAGTGACAGAGGGCAGGTCATTATTACGACTTTGCCTGTTCCATGGTCTGATCACTATCTCCTACGGCTGGTCTTCCAACAGGCCCCCACTGCTGGGATGAGGAGCCACTTAGATGGTTCCGCCCCAGGCGCCTGATGGACCCTGAGAGGTTCCAGGCAGAACTGGGGTTTTTCCTTCTTCCCTTGCCCACAGCTCTGCCGAGGATCTGGCAGTGGCCTGGCAACGGGCTGCGCCAGAGGCTCTTGACAGGGTTGTCCCCATGCGTCCCCTTACGCGTGGATCCCGGTTTGCCCCTTGGTATACTGAGGAGCTCCGGGAGATGAAGCGCGCCGAGGGGGGTTAGAGAGCAGGTGGAGGTCCACCCGCTCCCAGTCCGACCGATCCCAGCTAAGAGCCTTTATTGGGACTTACCTGGTAGCTATGAGAGAGGCGAGAAGATCTTATCTCTCCACTCTCATAGCGCCCGAGACAATCGCCCGGCCGCCCTGTTTCGGGTTACTCGCTCCCTCCTTCATTCAGAGGGGGGCTGGACCCGCGGGGTAAGGCTGAGGCATTTGTTCAACATCTGTCGGATAAGATTGCTCGATTCGGGACGGGTTGTCCTCTGATTTGCAGTGGTCTGGGGAAGGGGTGCAGGGAGTCTGGCTATTGTTATCTGGGATGAGTTCGATCCGGTTTCCGAGGATGATGTGGACAGGATTATGCGTAATGAGTTCCACCACATGTTTATTGGACCTGTCCTCCTGGCTGGCTTATGCCGCCAGGGAGGTCACCTGCGGTTGGCTCCGGCAGTTATCAACGCTTCTTAAGGGAGGGTGTCTTTCCTGCCGCCTTGAAAGAGGCGGTGGTGAGACCCTCCTGAAGAAGCCTGCCCTGGACCCGACTGTGTTAGACAACTTCGCCCAGTCTCCAACCTTCGCTTTTTGGCGAAGGTTGTTGAGAGTGTGGTGGCTCAGCAGGTTCCGCTTTTCCTGGATGAAGCGGACTACCTAGATCCAGATCAATCGGGCTTCCGACCCGGTATAGCACGGAGACGGCATTGGTCGCGCTGATGGATGATCTCTGGAGGGCTCGGGACAGGGGTTTTCCTCTGTCCTGGTCCTATTAGACCTCTCAGCGGCTTTCGATACCATCGACCATGGTATCCTTTTGCGCTTGAGGGGTTGGGAGTGGGGGCACCGTTCTTCGGTGGTTCTCCTCCTACCTCTCGGGCGTCGCAATCGGTGTTGGCGGGGGTCAGGTCGCCCCTAGGGTGCTCTCTTGTGGGGTCCCTCAGGGTCGGTCCTTTCCCTTTTGTTTAACATCTACATGAAGCCGCTGGGTGAGATCATCCGTGGTTTTGGGGTGAAATTTCATCAGTACGCTGATGATACTCAGCTGTACATTTCCACCCCAGACCAGATCAGTGATGCCCTCTCCCTGATGACTCGGTGTTTGGATGCGGTACGGAGCTGGATGAGCGGGAACATGCTTCACTCAACCCGCCAAGACTGAGTGGCTGTGCATACCGGCCCCGCCCAGTTTAGATTATCCATCTTTGGCCATAGGGGAGGTGTTACCCCTGTGGATAGGGCTGAATCTGGGGGTCCTCCTGGATGTACGGCTCCGCCTGGAGAGCAGGTGGGGCTGTTGCCAGGGGGCCTTTGCCCAGCTCCGCTTGGTTCGACAACTGCTTTTCTGGACCGGACGCCTGCGGTCACTCATGCCCTTGTTACCTCTAGGCTTGACTACTGCAACGCCTCTATTTGGGACTGCCCTTGCATACCATCCGAGATTGCAGCTGGTGCAGAATGCGGCGCGCGGTGGTGATGGGAGTTACCCGTTCTCCCATATGACCTCTCCTGCGCGCCTGCATTGGTTGCCGGTTGCGCCCGGTGAGATTCAAGGTTTTGGTGTTAACATATAAAGTCCTTCATGACATGGGTCCTCAATATTTAAGGGAGCCGCCTTCCAATATCAAATGCCGGTCGCCTGTGCGAGCTCATAGGCAAGGACTCGGGTCCCGCCGGCGGGTCAGTGCCGCCTGGCGGTTCCCCGACGACGAGCCTTTTCTGTCGCTGCTCCTGACCTCTGGAACCAACTGCCTCTGGGGCTCCGCCTGGCCCCGATCTCCGCACCTTCGCCGTGAGTTAAAGACCTGGTTGTTTGACCAACCCGGGCTGTGACCCCTTTGGGTGTGGGGTGGTTTTAGGGTTGTATAATGTTTGAACTTATAGTTAATTTAATTGTTTTTTAACTATTTATTGTTCTTGTTTTAGTTGTGTCCTGAAGTCTTCGGAGATGGGGCATATAAGTTCAAATAATAAATAATAAATAAATAAATAAATTTCCAGACCATTTTTCAGGCTGTTTTCAGGCAGTAATGTATGCAGCGTTTGAAATGATTGGTTATAAAAGTACAGAGTTTGAAATGATTGGTTGTAGAAAGTGCGGGAAATCCGAGCACAGCCATTGGCTACCAGCCGCGGCAGCCGGCTATAAAAGCTGCCACGGCTAAGCCACTTTGGGTCCGTTCTGAGCTGTAGTCTGAAAATAAAAGAGCTGAAGCACTTCGCGTCCTGTCTCCTTCCGAACTTAACACTGGCAATGAAGGTAGGATTGTAACAGAGGAGAAGACGACGCAGAAGAATCAGAGACGAGATGACTGGGCTGAACACCTCCCCCAGCCCCCTTCGATCCGAAGAACGAGGACTGGGAGTCATATGCAGACAGATTTCAAATGTTTTTAGAAGGAAACAATCTGGCATCGATATCTGAGCAACGGAAAAGAGCGGTTTTCCTAACACACTGCGGTCCAGCTGTGTTCAAGATGGCAAAGGCTTTGGCTGCTCCAGCAGATGTGAAGGTGATGGCATGGGCAGATTTGGAGAGGCTATTAAGGGCGCACTACACTCCCCAAGTATCGTGCCTCATTCGCAGACACGAGTTCTACCGCCGCGATCAAGGGGATGATGAAAGCATCAGTGACTTTGTGGCAAGTCTGAGAAACATTGGGGTCGTTTGTGAGTTCAGCACACTAGAAGAAGCCATGCACGATCGTTCCGTCTTGGGCCTTAAGGACAAGATTCTACAGAGTAAACTACTTATGAAGCCAAAAATTACGCTGAAAGAAGCCATCGATGAAGTGATAGCAGCAGAAGCCACAAAAACCTCAGCAGCAACAATGAGAAAAATGAACAGAACAACTTCCCATTCTGAAGGTGACAAAACCACCACAACGCATTTTGACGAATTAGAGTCAGAATCAGAGTACAGCGGAGAAGAAGGGATTAACAGGCTCAGAATGGAGCGAAAATGGATCAACCAGGGCCGGAAGAAGCGAGATTTCCGCTGCGCAGGTTGTGGAGGGAACCACCCCCGCACAGAATGCAGGTTTCCTGGAAGCCATTTGCCTCCGCTGCGAGAAGAAAGGGCACATCGCAAGAGTCTGAAAATCATCCAGAACGCCACCCAATAGAAGGAAGTTTAATCCAACTAACAAGGATAAAGAAATAAAACCCAGTAGCACAAGCGGAAAGAATGAAACACACCAAACTGTAACAATTGGTCATTCTTCTTTGCTGAACAACAGGAAGGTGCATGTCCAGGTCTATATTGAGGGACACAATCCTCACAACTGCTAACACCAATAGAGGACAACACAACCTTACCAATTTTAGAGGATGACATGGGGCCAGAGGTGGACTGGGAGGAGAGACCAGGTTGGAGTAACCAAACCGAATCTACCGGCCAAAAGAGTCCAAATAAGGAAATGTCAACAACTTCCATTCCCTCCAAACATATGAAGGTTCCTAGAACACCTGAACCACGCAGGTCCAAACGAAACCGTAAAAGCCCCACCTATTTACAAGAGTACATTAGATAGATGGGGTTTGAGTATGGACTGGATGAAGTGGGGAGGGGTGTAATGTATGCAGCATTTGAAATGATTGGTTATAAAAGTACAGAGTTTGAAATGATTGGTTGTAGAAAGTGCGGGAAATCTGAGCACAGCCATTGGCTACCAGCCGTGGCAGCCGGCTATAAAAGCTGCCGCGGCTAAGCCACTTTGGGTCCATTCTGAGCTGTAGTCTGAAAATAAAAGAGCTGAAGCACTTCGCGTCCTGTCTCCTTCCGAACTTAACACAGGCCATTTCTTGGGCCGTTTTCAGGCCATTTTTGGTCCAGAAAATGACCTGAAAATGACCTGTTTTGGGGCAAATTTCAGGCCCTTTTTGGGGTGTTTCCAGGCTGTTTTTCAGGCCATATTCAGGTCATTTTCTGGACCATTTCCAGGCTGTTTTTGGGGCCATTTTCAGGCCATTTTGGGCCATTTTTGGTCCAGAAAATGACCCTGAAAGCATCCCAAAAACATCCCAAAATGGCCTGAAAAATGACCTGAAAATGGCCCAAAAAACAGACCATTTTGGGCCATTTTCAGACTGCTTTTCAGGCTGTTTTTCAGGCCATTTTCAGGTTTGAACTATCTTGCTTTGCATGTAATGAGTCTATCTCATATATTAGTTTCACCTTTTAAGTTGCGTTACGGAAATAAATGAACTTTTGCACAATATTCTAATTTTTCGAGTTTCACCTGTAGGTCATCTACCACGATGATCAAACCCAGTCCCCTCAAAATGGGTCCTGTTTTAAGGCTTTGCAAAACACAATAACAAGCCACTATTTCACCCACCTTATTGAGCAACTTCAGCTGTGACAGAGCATCTTGGCTGATATTAAGTCTCTGTCTTTCAATAGTCCCCATTTCCTTTCTGATGAGATTCTTCTTGGAGAGAACTACCCAGCTTGTGATGTTCAGAACTGCTGCTATATTTCCCTTTTCGTCCAAGTACAGTTTCTCCATGGAAAGATTGCAAAACTCATTCTTTGCTAGAAAGGGGTGAAGCTAGAGTAGAAAAATCCAGTAATTCAAAAAGAGGGAACTTGATATTTTCCCATTTGAATCATCTACCGAGGTCAAATTTGTAAAACTCCTTAAACGGGAGAACAAATATTACACCTCAAAATTTAAAAAAGAATATTTGGTTCTGAAGATTCTGGGGAAATCCTAAGGCAGATCACGAAGAGATCATTCATAAATTATTTAAAAATGGGGAGTTATGAAAAACAAGTATGGGCTCCTTGGTGTTCTGAGAGCTTGGGTGTTATCTTGCAGGTGTTTGAATGAAGAACTTACTTATACTGAAGATGTTAACTAGACAAATCACAAACCATATCCATGTAGATAACCAACCTTAGAGAGCATCAAAGACTCAACAGATTAACTGTGAAATTATTCCAATATTTTCATTGATGCAGGGAGATAGAAGGATCAAATATCATTCTGTAATGCAAGTTTTATGCAAATTCTTAGGGGAAAAAACAAAGCTAATTTGATCTCTTTTTTAAAGCCAACCTTTCGGGTTAAAAAATTTCCTGATAGTTAGAAATACAAAGCGCCATGGTGGTGCTGTGGTTAGAATGCAGAATAGTTCACTGCTCATTCTAGGAGTTAGATTCTGAATGGCTCAAGGTTGTCTCAGCCTTCCATCCTTCCGAGGTCAATAAAATGAGGAGCCAGGTTGTTGGGGGCAAGAGGCTGACTCTCGAAACCATTTAGAGAGGGCTGTAAAACACTGTGAGTGGTATATAAGTATAAGCGCTATTGCTATTCAGGAGAAATCTATGTGATTTGTAGCAATTAGGACCTGATAAACTTGTTGTTGTCTATGAGAACAGACAGACAGAAGCTGTAATATCTCCCTAAATGTTGATTTGTATCACTACTTGTGTTATTATCAATTCTGGTCACTGATTGCAATGAAATTTTATTATTAAGTCTTTAATGGTTTTGATGAAAGGTGGGGATGGCTCTCAAATTGGCAGCTAATAACAAATTATGTGGCATAATCTATTACCTAAAAGCAGATCTGAAACTAAAATAATTACCATTTAATAGTTTATTAAAATGGCTGAAAATAACAATGAAACTTAAGAGAGAAACAAGTGCAAACATTTTTACTTAGAAGAGGATGAGGAATCCCTCACTTGATAAGAACATTTGTAAAAATGATCACAAAATATTGGTTGTTTGCAACCAAATATTAGGAGTGTGATCCTATCTCTCTGCTCTCATAGCATCTGCAGATAACTGCCCAGCCGCCCTGTTTAGGGTCACCCGTTCTCTCCTACATCCGGGGGAGACGGTGGACCCGCTGCAGGGTAGGGCTGAGGAATTTGGTCAATATCTGTCGGATAAGATCGCTTGGATTTGGGCCGGGTTGGACTCTGGTTTGCAGTGGTCTGACGAAGGGGGTGCAAGCAGTCTGGCTAATGTGACCTGGGCTGAGTTTGATCCTGTTTCTGAGGATGAAGTGGACAGGATTATGTGACGACTGAGTTCCACCACATGTTTATTGGACCCGTGCCCTTCCTGGTTGGTTTACGCCTCCAGGGAGGTCACCTGTGGCTGGCTCCAGGCAGTGGTCAACGCTTCATTAAGGGAGGGTGTCTTTCCTGCCGCCTTGAAAGAGGCGGTGGTGAGACCCCTCCTGAAGAAGCCTGCCCTGGACCCAGCCGTGTTAGACAACTTTCGTCCGGTCTCCAACCTTTGCTTTTTGGCGAAGGTTGTTGAGAGTGTGGTGGCTCAGCAGTTTCTGCTTTTCCTGGATGAAGCGGACTACCTAGATCCTTACCAATTGGGCTTCTGACCCGGGTACAGCACGGAGACGGCATTGGTCACGCTGATGGATGATCTCTGGAGGGCTCGGGACAGGGGGTTTTCCTCTGTCCTGGTCCTGTTAGACCTCTCAGCGGCTTTCGATAACATCGACCATGGTATCCTGTTGCGGCGCCTCTGGGGATTGGGAGTGGGGGGCACTGTTTTGCAGTGGTTCTCCTCCTATCTCTTGGGGCACTCGCAATCGGTGTTGGCGGGGGGACAGAGGTCGACTCCGAGGGCTCTCACTTGTGGGGTCCCCCAGGGGTCGGTTCTCTCACCCCTCTTGTTCAACATCTATATGAAGCCGTTGGGTGAGATCATCCGTGGTTTTGGGGTGAGGTATCATCAGTATGCTGATGATACCCAGCTCTACATCTCCACCCCAAACCACGTCAGTGATGCCCTCTCTGTGATATCCCATTGTCTGGATGTGGTACAGACCTGGATGGACGGAAACATGCTTTGACTCAACCCAGCCAAGAGTGAGTGGCTGTTCATACTGGCATCTCGGTCCAGTCAGGAGATTCCATCATTGGCCATAGGGGGAGAGGTGTTGCCCCCTATAGAAAGGGCTCAGAACCTGGGGGTTCTCCTGGACTCATGGCTCAAGTTAGAGGAGCAGGTGGGAGCCGTGGCCAGGGGAGCCTTTGCCCAGGTCCGGCTGGTTCGCCAGCTACGCCCATTTCTGGACCGAGATGCCCTGCGCACAGTCACTCATGCTCTTGTGACCTCCTGACTCGACTACTGCAATGCTCTCTATTTAGGGCTGCCCTTGCATGTCATCCGGAGATTGCAGCTGGTTCAGAACGCAGCCGCGCGGGTGGTGATGGGGGTTTCCCGATACTCCCATGTTACACCCCTCCTGCGCGACTTGCATTGGTTGCTGGTTGCCCTCCAGGTGAGATTCAAGGTTTTAGTGTTAACATTCAAAGTCCTACACGGCATGGGTCCAGGATATTTGAGGGAGCGTCTCCTGCCAATAACGAGTACCAACCACCCTGTTCGAGCACACAGACAGGGGCTTCTCCGGGTGCCGTCGGCAAGTCAATGTCGGCTGGCGGCACCTTGGGGATGGGCCTATTCTGTGGCGGTTCCCGCCCTATGGAATCAACTACCCCTGGGGCTCCGCCTGGCCCCTGACCTTCGCTCCTTCCACCACGACCTGAAAACCTGGCTATTCGAACAGGCTGGGCCGGGCTGATCTCCTGGGGGGAGGGTTAAATTTTAAATGGTATACTGGGGTTTTAACTTAAATTAGACTTGTGACTATCTAATATTGTTTTAAATTAATTTATTGTTATGTTTTGGTTTTAATTGTGAGCCGCCCCGAGTCTTCGGAGATGGGGTGGCATACAAGTCTAAATAATAAATAAATAAATAAATAAATAAATAAATAAATAAATAAATAAATAAATAAATCTTCTTTTAATGACCCCATCATCCCTTGCAGGGTGGTCTGGGCAACTGAATGGAGCTAGCAGAGTGTTTACTGGCCAGATGCCCTTCCTGTCACCAGTTCAGTGCTGTGCTTCCCACACCTAGAATTCCCCAGTCTCGGAAAACAACCTTTCAGCAGAAAGATTTGGGCAAGGAGCAGCGGGACAAAAGAAGGAGGAGAAAGCAATGGAAAACCACAAGCAGGTTGAGAAGGTTTCTCTCTCTTTGCCTTTGGATTCCTGCTCAGATGGATCTATGTTTCATTGTCAGGATCTCATACCTGCCACGGCTGCAAGTTTGGAGCCCCCAATTTCTCTTTGCCCTCCTTTCTTTTCCTGGATCTGGAGGAATAGGCAGCATTCAAGGCAATGGTCAGAGTCTTAATGACACTGGAAACGTGGTGGTCAACAACAAACCGAATCCTCCCACTTTTTTCTAAGGTCATCAGTTGCTCTTTCTCAGTGCATCTTCTCCGGTCTTTGACAGATAAGACATGCTTTGAAAAGGAACAACTAAAAGCCTTTCTAAAATCTCTCTTAATATAGTAAGAGTGTTTGTGGTGTTCTTGTGCTTCTTTTTTCTGGATAACAAAGAACCAAATGCTATGGAAATATAATAAAATACTCTTATTATGTATTACAGTCCAATCCCACAAGGCTGTGGTGAGCCAGACTTTCCCTTCAATGGGTTTTGGTAAGCCTTCAAGGGCCCGATGCACAATGACCATTCCTTGTATGAGGGTAGTAATTTCTATAAAATAAACAAAGACATTGACTTGTCTCCACTTAAAGAAGTCATTGTTGATGTCAGGTGCAAACCGTCTAGCTACAGAGAACCTGTATGATACAACAACACAAATTCCATTCCTGACAAGCAGAGGAGTAAAAATCTTGACAAAATTCTCTCCATTCTCTGTCTCTGAAGCAACAAGACCAATCAAGGTCCATCTGAAATGGAGGAGCAGCTTGACAATTCCTAGATACTGGAGTCCTTCTTTAGGGGCCCAACGGTAAAAAAAAGGAAATTGAGTTTTATCATCAAGCATATGTGACACAACTTCATAAGTGACCTGAAAAAGAAAGGAAAGATGTTGTGATGACCCGTAGTGTCTCAAAAATAACACAAAATCTAAAACATGAATCGAAGTCTTGTAATGCCTTCAACTTAATTTCGCTGTTTTATTAGTCACAGTTTAAATTGAAAAAGTAGATAATGAAGCAAAAGGAAACCAAAAACAAACTGCATTGATGAGAGTTCCAAGGCAAACCAAGATAATTAATCACACATTCCAGGAAGATAACCGGGGAGAGTCCATGTGAAGAATGCCAACAAAGATAAACCTCATCCAAAGAAAGCACTAATTTGACTCCAGCATCTGTGAACACGCAGTTTCAAATTCTTATACAGAGCTCACAGCTGCAACCCATGAGAAGGATCATGGCCCTCTCCTCCCGAGTAGACCATGCTTTTCCCTGATCCTCTCCTCCCTGTGTGCCCTAGGATGGATAGGGGATGGGCCTGGATCCTCCTCTGATTGTTCAGCCGGCCTCTGCCCTTCCCCAGCTTCCTCCACCACCTCTGGAGCCACACTTCCACTCCCTGTTCGCTGTTCCTCTTCTTCCTCAGAGTCAGTCTCCACCAGGGGTGTTAAGTTTGCATGAAGAGTCAGACGCGAAGAGCTGCAGTGAAGAGTTTATTAAGTGACTACAGCTCGAATGGACCCGACTTGGCTGGGCTATGGCTGCTTCTTATAGCCAGCAGCCGTAGTTGCCAGCCAATCGGAGTGCAGGGTTTCTTCCCGCACTATTTAAACCAATACCATTTGACATTTTACAAGAACAGTTCAAATAAACCAATAACATTCAAACCTACATACATAACAAGGGGCATGACACATGTTGTATTTCGTGTGGAGACAGATCAAGGCAAAAATATTGGCTAATTAGTTCTTTGCTACACATTCCCTTTATACAGAAGACCTATTTGTTGGACACTGAATTTCTTCTCATTCTTTTCACCCTTTGAATATGTGAGTGTCAGTCCTGAAGCCATTTTGGGAGCATCTTCAGGGCTGCCACAGCAAGGCGTTCTTTCCCATGGGAGCCAAGGACATTCTACCAGGTGTTGGAGAGGTGTGGACCAAAGCCAGCCAGGATTGGGGCTGTGACCTGATTGGACCATGTGATGGACATGTGACCTGGGGAAAAGAACTTTGGGATTTTGATTTGGGTGGGGAAAATCTCGAGTCCTCCGGTTGGGTTTTCCCCAGATGTGTCAATATGACATGCCCAATAAATCTATACTTCAAGAAATATGCCTGCCTTGGAATTTTAATTCCATTAACTGGAACCCTGTCAGTGAGTTCTATGTAGTAGAAATCCCAAATGTAACTGGAACAAAGTTATGGCAGGATATGATGGCTTTGCTCCTTACCTTCCCCACTGTGGATGCAAATCCATAGCCATAACCATCTATAAGAGGAAATGCAGCTTTGGAATTTCATGGAAAAGATAGTCAGGAACTATCACTCACTTTTTCAGATGCACACACATACACACACACACAAACCTGTGGAATTTTGTAGATGTTCACCATACTGGATATCTGTATGGAGATGTCATCATCACTTGCATCAAGAAAAGCCAAGAGGTTGTCCTTCCTTCCACAGCTGTAGTTGGGAACGTTGGCTTCTCCAGTAGAGAGCATGTCCAGCAAGGCATCTGAAGTGATAATGATGTTCATATGGTTGTCATGGATGTTGTAGCCAAGAGTGAGGTTGTGCAAGCGCTGAGAGTTCTTATTGACCCCATGAACTGCCAAAATGAAAGGTGTGAATTTCCAATAGTCAGTGTATCCTCCACTGCAAACAAATGAGCATCACATTATCAGCAACAATAAATATATATATATATATTCAGTTTATTCTTCCACAAATGTATGGAGTCAATTGTAATCCAAACCAAAGGCAAATGGTAATCACTGATCAGCATTTAATTTTGTAAGTACTGAGAAAATGGGTTGGAGATAAAAACAATAGCATTAGCACTTAGACAACTATATAGCTTCACAGGGCTTTACAGCTCTTTCAAAGTGGTTTACAGGGTCAGCATATTGCTCCCAACAATCTGAGTCCTCATTTTACTGACCTCAGAAGGTGGAAGGCTGAGTCAACTTCACAATCACAAAGACATCGTTATTCATTAGGGGACTGGATTAGGGGACTGGAGACTAAACATATGAAGAACGGTTACAGGAACTGGGCATGGCTAGTCTAGTGAAGAGAAGGACCAGGGGAGACATGATAGCAGTCTTCCAATATTTGAGGGACTGCACAGAGAGGAAGGGGTCAAGCTATTTTCTAAAGCACCTGTAGGCCAGATAAGGAATAATGATGGAAACTGAACAAGGAGAGATTTAACCTGGAAATAAGGAGAAACTTTCTGACAGTGAGAACAATCAAGCAATGAAACAGCTTGCCCTCAGAACTTGAGACTTTCAAGAAGAGATTGGACTCCCATCTGTCAGAAATGGTGTAGGGTCTCCCGCTTGGGCGGGGGGTTGGACTAGATGACCTATAAGGTCCCTTCCAACTCTGATTATCTGTAAACATGACATCTGTCATAATAGTGCAAAATAGTACACATAGTATCAATTTTCATTTCCCCTATAACCAGGATTCAAATGTTTAAATCGTTAAAGCAGAACATCCATAAAGCAAGGCCATGGTTTTACAAGTGATTTAGAAAAGCTATTGTAAAAACAAGTCATAATTTAGTCATACCAAAAGCAAGCACATAGTATTCAAAAGTCAAAAAGAGGGCTGTAAAAATATCTACAGACCCCTCGCATCCTGGACATAAATTGTTTCAATTTCTACCCTCAAAACAACACTATAGAGCACTGAACACCAGAACAACTTGACACAAGGACAGTTTTCCCCCATACCATCACTCTGCTAAACAACTAATTACCACAACACTGTTGAACTATTTAGTAAGGCTGTATTGCTATTATTCTTCTCATCTTTATTATCTCTCCTTTTCTACTTATGACGATAACTTTGTTGCTTGCATCTTTATGCTTTATATAGTTTTATTTAGTTTCCTAATATGATTTGGGTTGATTATTTATTTAGTATCCTACGACTATCACTAAATGTTGTAGCTTATGATTTATGATGTATTTTTATGATGACTGTGATCATGGTTTAACACTTATATCTTTTAGGTACACTCAGAGCTTATGCACCGAAGACAAATTCCTCGTGTGTCTAATCACACTAGCCCAATAAAGAAGTATACTCTATTTATAAGCTTTTGTTAAAAATATGAAAATGGGGAGCCAATTTCTTTGGGGGGGGGTGTTCCATCATTCCCTTGTACTTGAGTCTCTTGTACTACATAAGATAAAAAGGGAAGGCATGGAAATCAATATGATCCTCTAAAAGACAATTACAATGTTGTAAATATGCTAGATATTCTGGAGTAGTTGGAGCAACCCAATGAAACACAAGCTGCATGGATTTTCTCAGTTGCAGAGAAGATAATTTGAACTGGATTTTCTTTTTTAGAACTAGCTGATAACCTGGCGTTTCCCAGGTATTTATTTATTCCAATCCTGTATTAGAGAGGAAAATCCTGTAGTCGGGACTCACGCTGTTGTACTGTCTTTCACGCAGTGTGGCAAGTCTTCTATTCCTCTCCTCAACAGTTTCTTTCTGAGAGGAACATGTGAAGCTGTTAGCATGGCAAGTCCACCGTGCTGTACAGTTTTAAGGCACACACACACACACACACCAAGGGGTGTTAGGGGTGTCTTACCCCCACAGTATTTGTTTCCAGAGGGTATATGTGTACCAAGTTTGGTTGAAATTGCTCGAGGCATTCCAGAGTTATGCTGGAAAATACACACACACACATTTTTATACATATAGATTCTGCAAGATATGAACTTTGAAGATAATTTTATTAAATGAGTAAGATCCTTTTTTGCCTCATGGAAAGCACAAATAATTGCTGATGGACAATTAACAAAATTTTGAGTGATTAAAAAGATATAAGACAAGGAAGCCCATTGTCTCCACTCTTATTCATTTTAATCCTTGAGATGTTGAAGACAGACATGATACAAGATAAGAGAATTGTGGGAGTAAAGTCTTTAAAAGATATGTATAAGTTAAGGTCATTTGCTGGTGACCTGGTGGATCTGTTAGAGGGAGTAGAAACATTATTGGGAAAATTGAAGGACTTTGGTATGCTTTCAGATTTTAAGATCGATATATTAACACAACTATGAAAATGGAAGATCAAATGGGACAATTATTCAGTGGAATGGCTTGCCTTCAGAAGCTGTGGGTGCTCCATCACTGGTGGTTTTCAAGAAGAAATTGGGCAACCATTTGTCAGAAATGGTATAGGATGTCCTGCTACAACAGGGAGCTGGACTAGAAGATCTTCAAGGTCTCTCCCAAACCTATTATTCCATTATTCTTTTTCACTTTTACTTTGTTTTTTTCTTTGAATCTATTTCTTATAGTATATATATAAACTTTTAAGGGATGCAGTGGCTCAGTGGCTAAGACGCTGAGCTTGTCAATCAGAAAGGTCAGCAGTTTGGCGGTTCGAATCCCCAGCACCGCGTAACAGAGTGAGTTCCCGTTACTTGTCCTAGCTTCTGCCAACCTTGCAATTTGAAAGCATGTAAAAATGCAAGTAGAAAAATAGGGACCCCTTTGGTGGGAAGGTAACAGCGTTCCGAAAACGACTAACACATATGTGTGAGGGGAACCTTTACCTTTACCTTTAAACTTTTAATAAAAACTATTTTAAAAAAAAGAAGTCAATATGATTCCAAAAATTGGACAGGTTCTGTGACTCAGGAAGAAGTGGAATAAAAAGAAATGAATAAGACCTTCAGAACTGGAAATGGAGGGAATGCACCTCCATCACACTCTGAATTACTTACATTACAGTTTGAATAAAGGGAATGTTGTTGAAATAGAATGGCCAAAACTGATTGTGTCCTGCAGTGAGGACGACGTTCACAAGATAGTCTCCTGGTTTGTAATGGTTCCATGATCTTGTTCCTTTCTGCTGCTCCAAACTCAGGGGGCATTTGGGTCTGGGCTTCCCATAGCTTGCCTGGGGCAAAAACATTAGCAAAAGCAAAAGCAGGAAGACCATTCCACAACTCATAACCTTTTTAAAGCAACAAGAATCAGAAGAATCCCAAGTACTCTCACAACATGGAAATTGTCACTTGCTGTCCTGATTCAGAGCCCAGATGAGCGTCACCTGTAAAAGGGAGAAAAGAATGTGCAACAGCGCAACCCCTGCCTGTCTTATGTCAAATGACCAGAGGCATTTATCCTTTGCTGATGCAAAAAAATCCCCTGCCTCTTGCTCCAGTCTGATGTTTAGATGAAAAGCAGTTACAGAAGAAGTAGCAAAAGAAGTCTCAAAGAGCAGCATAGTGATAATTAGTGAGAATCAACATGTCCTTTGAGGAATCCTCAACTTGGTCTACGGCTCCATATACAGAAATGCAATTGGGGGGAGGGACATGTTTCTGAAAAAAGCTCTAGGGGAACTGTTCTACAGAGGTTGTGGCTTTCCTACTGGGGTGTTTGTTTGTTTGTTTGTTTGTTTTATCACACATGTATTAGATAACAGATATAAGTATAAACATGATTATGAATACATGAAATGGATATGAATAAAAGGGAACATTAGGAAAGGGATGGTAGGCACATTGGTGTACTTATGTATGCCCCCTAGACCTCTTAGGAATGGGGTGAGGTCAACAAGTAGACAGTCTAAGATTAAAGTTTTGGGGGTTTGGGGAAGAAACCACAGAATCAGATAGTGCATTCCAGGCATTGACCACTCTGTTGCTGAAGTCATATTTACTCCAATCGAGTTTGGTGTGGTTTACCTTGAGTTTGTATCTATTGTGTGCTTGTGTATTGTTGTGGTTGAAGCTGAAGTAGTCATTGATGGGTAGAACATTGCAATAGATAACTTTATGTACTATGCTTTAGGTCAGACCAAAGGTGGCTTAGTTCTAAATTGTCTAAGCCTAAAATTTCAAGTCTGGTGGCATTCTCTTGCGAGTAGAGGAGTGGAAGACTCTTCTCGTGAAATATCTCTACACTCTCTCGATTGTATTAATGTCTGATATGCCATGCGGGTTCCAGATAGATGAGCTGTATTCAAGAATTGGTCTAGCAAATGTTTTGTATGCTCTAGTTAGTAGTACAATATTATCGGAGAAAAAGCAGGATTAGGTTAACAACGCTTAATGCCTTTTTGGCAATGTTGTTACAGTGGGCTCTAGCACTTAGAGCATTAGAGATGAGTACTCCAAGATCCGGAAAGTGATGCTCATACAATTCACTGACAGTGTTATTGGTTTTAACATATAGACAGACTGCTAGGGGATATAATCCAAAGCTTTGGAGTTTGGTACATCTGTGCTCTAAGGCAGGGATGTCAAACTTGCAGCCCATGGGCTGGATGCATCATGCACAGGCCATACCCATGCCTGGTTTAGCGAAGGGGGGGGAAGTCACAATATGTCACGTGACGATGCCGTGATGATGTGAGTTTGACACCCCTGCTCTAAGGAGCCCAGTTCTATTGCTCCCTCCCTTCAAAGAAACAATAACTTTGTGTTGTGGCCCCGCCTCGTGAGCCTGTGCTGACAGAGGAAGAGGACCTGGATGATGAAGAAGAGGAGGAACGGGCAATGCCTTCCTCACCAGGGCCTTCCTCCCCAGGACTTTCCTCCCTGGCAAGGTCTCCCTCCCCAGGACCTTCCTCCCTGGTAAGGCCTCCCTCCCCAGGACCTTCCTCCCTGGCAATGCCTCAGGTTTCTTCAGAAAGCCAAGAGGAACAGCCTGAGAGACGCGTATCAGTACGGCCATGGCGAGGGAGGGAGGAGGAGGATTCCTGGCTTGATCCCAGGCAACGTCGGAGGGAGAAACGCCAGCAGCAACGTAGGGGCGTGGGAGGGCCAGAGATTGAGCTGGACCACACCCCACCAGGTATAAAAGTGGGTGTGCCTACGTTACAAACTCTGTACGTGACAAAGTGTGGAATTAAGCCGAGGATTCCGTCTGTGTGCCTGATTTAGTTTCTGGACTTTGAGAAAAAATCAGTCCTTCTGTGAGTACTTCATTTCTTGTTAGTTCTGAATTTGGCAGTGAGAGCCTGGGTGACTGCCAACACTCTTATCAGGAGAGATAACTTGGATTTTGGAGACAGGCCAGCGGAGACAAAACAACTTTGAATACTGCCAATTATTAAGACTGAGGTCTATTTTTTATTTTCTGTTCTGCTAAATATGCATATATTGATTTTAAGATTGGGCTGATTTTAAAATTACTTGTTGGAGAACAACAGAATAACAGAGTTGGAAGGGACCTTGGAGGTCCTCTAGTCCAGAGGTCGCCAACTGGTGGTCCGCGGACCACTGGTGGTCTGTGAGAAAATTTTAGTGGTCCACAGAGCACCCCTGTCTGCAACAGGGGTGATACCGGCAGCAGATGGACTGATGCGTGTGGGGAGGTAGGGTAGTGCATGGGAGATTGCAGCATCAGAGCCCTTCCTGGGTGTTCCCTGGCCTGCAAGGGAAGGGCATGATCTCCTGCGCTCCTCCCCTCAGGAGCTGCAAAGCACTTGCCACCCCTCTGGCAGCCGCCAAGCCTCCTCCCACCGTGTTTCTCTTCCTCCTTGCCAGATGCACTCACACACCCAGCGGGAAGGAGGAGGCTTGGCAGGTGCCCGAGGGGCAGTGAGGGCTTTGTGGCTCCTGAGGGGAGAGGTCGAGCCTTCCCCTCGCAACATCTTCACCTGAGGGCATCGCTGGCAGCTGCTTTCTGCGGCTCAGGAGGTCCACACTCTTCCTGCTGCGGGAGGCAGGAGGCAGCAATCACGACACAGGTTTGCTAGGGAGACTGCAGGATTGCCCCACCTCCTCGCCAGCCATCTGGTCTTCAGCACGTGACTCATCAGCCTCCGGACATCAGATTTCCAACACCCAGCACCAGTTCAGATGGTCCTTCCCCCCACACACACACACACACACAGGGACAGAGGGGGGGAAAGAGAGGGAGACAAGACAGAGAAAGAGAGACAGACAGACAGAAAGACAGACAGACAGAAAGAGGGAGAAAGAGAGAGAGAGAGTGAGAGATACAAGTCACAGAGAGAGAGGGAGGGAGGGAGGGAGGAAGGGAGGGAGGAAGAAAGAGGGAAAGAGAGCAACAAGACAGAGAGAGAGAAAGGGAGGGAGGGAGAGAGAGAGGAAGAGAGAGATGAGAGAGAGATGAGAGAAAGAGAGATGAGAAATCCCAGTATTTTGTTTTCTGTAGTAAACGGATTCAAATAACTCTTTGAGTATTTAAGGTTGCAGAAACAGGTAGCCAAGATAAGTGCCTGAAGGACCCCATCCCATCAGTGGGAGTCCAGGCATTTCAGCAAGCGGCATGCTGGATTCACATTAGTGGTCCGCGGGATTTAAAATTATAAATTTGGTGGTCCCTGAGGTCCAAAAGGTTGGAGACCCCTGCTCTAGTCCAACTCCTGCTCAAATCAGGAAACTCTACACCATTTCAAACAAATGGCTGTCCGATCTTTTCTTAAAACCTCCAGTGATGGAGCACCCACAACTTCTTTAGACAAGCTGTTCCACTGATCATCAGAAATTTCTCCTTAGATCTAGGTTACTTCTCTCTTTGTAGATTTTTCATCCATTCCTTCTTGTCCTGCCTTCAGAAGTAGGGAGGAGATGGATCATATAATGATCAGAGAGACCCACAGCTGCTCTTGGGAGAGTGACAAACGCATTTTAACATGGAGTAACAGTGATCTAATTTTTTTTTGTCTCTTCTGAGACAGCTGACGTGCTGACTTTTTTGGGGAGCTCATGATTGAGATTGGCACTTTTAAAATCCCCTAAAACAATGGGTAGGGAGTCTGGATATTTCTGCTCTGTGCACAGAACTTGGTCAGCTAGCATGCTGTTTGTGCAAGCATGGGGTGGTATATTAAACGCCAACCAAAATGAATAAGGAGAACATTCATGGAGCATAAAAGAGTTTGCATTGATGAATAGTGTATCTAAGTCCACACTGCACAATTTTTTTAGTACTGTGACATTCCTGCATCAACAGTTATTAACATAGAAGCAGATTCCCCCTCCTCTCTTTTTCCTGAATGTCTCTGAAACTCTGTCCACCCTTTGAATCTGCAATACCGTGTCCTCTGTAGTCTCATTATAGCCAAGTTTCTGTAAAGCAGAGAACTGATGAATTAGAAAAATTAGGATGGGAAGAATATCTTTGGCTACAGCAAACTTCTCCCTCTAACTGAAGAGAATTGTCAACTGGCAGATGACCTGAATGTGTTCTACTGTAGGTTTGATAGGAGATCACTGTCAACTATCGCTACATTCCCCACCTCAGATACACCAACAGTAGCCAAATCTCCAACATCTTTCTCCATTCCTTGCCCCCACCCACCAATCTCTGGTGAGGTGCACCAACATAAGCATACTAATGTGCCTACCATCCCTGTCCTAATGCTCCCTTATATTCTTATCCATTTCATGTATTAATAATCATGTTTATACTTATACCTGTTACCTAATACATGGTCAACAAACAAATAAATAAATAAATAAATAAATAAATAAATAAATAAATAATATGTGAGGTCTGTTTCATAGACAAAAGTCTGGGAAACCACCAGGCTCAGATGGAAAAACTCCTTGCTTGAAAACTTGCTCTGAACAATTGGCCCTCATCTTCACATGCATCTTTAATAAATCACCGGAGATGTGTTTTGTCCCTTCTCTCTTCAAACACTCTACTATCATCCCAGTTCCCAAAAAACCCTCCATCAAGGATCTGAATGACTTCAGATCAGTCGCTCTGACATCTGTAGTTACAAAGACCTTTGAGAGGTTAGTGCTGGCCCACACGAAAATCATCACAGATCTGCTGTTAGACCCCTTGCAGTTTGTCTACTAAGCAAATAGATTGGCAGGTGATGCTGTCAATATGGCACTGTACTATATCTTGCAACATCTTGAATCCCCAAAGACCATGGCCCTCCTGAGCTCTGTCTTAACTGGCAGAGGGTAGCAGGAGGCTGTCCCAGCAAAAAACAGAGATCAGAACACTCAAGATGGCAGAACACTGGCAGAACACTCAAGCCACCACAGGTGTCCCCGGTATGAGTGATGTCAAGCTGGCCACGCCCCCCCACACACACACACGAGGTCAAATGCGACCCTGATGCAGCCCTCAATGAAATCGAATTTGATACCCCTGACATAGAGCATCCGGACAATTAGAAAAGTCGCACCTTGAGGCTGTGTGTTCTCTTTTTAGCTCTTCTCTATATACACCAATGATTGCATCTCGTAGGATCCCTCTGTTAAAGTAGTCAAGCTGCAGATGATAGAACAGTCATTGGTCTCATTCATGACAGTGATGAGTCTGCATAGATGTGAGGTTGAAGAACTGGCCCTATGGTGCAGCTGGAACAATCTGGAGGTGAACATGCTTAAAAATGTAGAAATGAGAGTGGAATTTAGAAGGAGCCCTCCTATCCCACCACCTCTTACTCTATTCAACAGCAGAGTAGAATTAGTAGAATCTTTTAAGTTTTGGGGCTCTATAATAATCCAGGATTTGAAATGGGTGTGGACCCTTCTTGGAGCTGCTGAAAGGACTATGTGTAAACAGGAGATAGGTGTTGTCATATCCCTCCCCTTCTGTTGAGACAGGACTGCTCAGTTTTAACATAGATGGGCTCTTTGACCCCTCTTTCAAACAGCGGTCCTCTCTATCCAGAATGTGGACTTTGATGCCTTCAAAAACTTCAAGAAGGTTCCACAGTCATTGGCACTCTGATTCAGGTGACCCTGTGTGTACAGATAAACCCGCAAGGGGCCTCAATGCTCTCAGAAAACTAATGACCAACCTTCAAAGGGCTAACAACCAGACGACTGCAAGGAATATAAATCATTCCATTCCCCACCATTCAGTCAGAACTCAAGAAGCTTATTGGATGAGTAGCAAGAGGTCTTCAAGAAAAAAACAAAGTCTAGTTATCTTCTGAAAAAGCAACTTTGGAATTCGGTTTTTAATAAAAATTCGAAGAATGTGTTTAAAGAGAAGAAAAGGGTCAAAGAAGCCAGAATGATCCCCAACTCTTCCTCATAGAACAACAAAGATTGTAACTTTGGGGCCACATTGAACTTTTTTCTTGTGGGGATGCTGAAGAAATTACTCTGGGGGAGATCATTTTGAGCCCTGAAGCTGGCTTTCCTTGGTATATGGCTAATACAGGTCGTCTTCCATTTACAACAGTGTGTTGAGTGATCGTTAGAGTTACAACGGCACTGAAAAAAGTTACTTATGGCTATTTTTCACACTTACGGCCATTGTAGCATCCCCATGATCATGTGATTTACATTTGGATGCTTGGCAACTGGTTCCTATTGATGACGGTTGCCATGTCCCAGGGTCATGTGATCACCTTTTATGACCTTCTGAGAAGTGAAGTCGATGGGGAAGCCAGATTCACTTAACAACTGTAATACTCACTTAACAACTGCAGTGACTGCACTTAACAAATGCAGCAGAAAAAGTGGTAAAATAATGCAAAACTCACTTAACAAATGTCGCACTTAACATCATAAATTTTGGGCTCAATTATGGTCATAAGTTGAGGACTACCTATACCCACAGGTAGTTGAGGACTACTTATAGCTCTATTGTCCTTACCTACATTGGAAAATAAGCCATAGAGAAAAAGTGACAAGGATCAAACTGATTTAGATTTCCATATCCATGCCGTCCTAGCCAACAGTTGACAAGAATCTTGTTCCGTCTGTCCTACATTTATATAATTACATCACTGCAATTCAGCTGTTCCATGGTTACATCACAACTATTCATTGTTAATTGGTTTGTTTTAACCTTCAATTATTTCCTGAAATATATTTACATTATATTTTTATTTCCTTTGTCTGTAAGTCACCTTGGGAGTCAAATAGATATAAGGACAGCGTACAAATCCAGTAATAAATGCAATACATAATTAAATATTATGTCTGTGAGAAAACAAAATTGTAATCACTTTTCTATTTTACTTTTACAGTTAGATGTTCCTTTGTGTTTAGATTTGGCCTCAGAATAATAATGTAACACTTGGGGAGGAAGATGCAGCCCAGCAAACCAGCACTGGAGGCCAAAATGGCAAAAATTTGCACAGCCACCATGTTTACCCTTAGTGCTCAAGTATGTGGGGACAAAAGACACCCAAACACTGCAGAAGACCATCATGCTGAAGGTAATCAGCTTAGCTTCATTGAAGGCCCCGGGTAGATTCCTGGCAAAGAAAGCCACCATGAAGCAGATGGCAGCCAAGAAGCCCATGTAGCCAAGGGCAGAATAAAACATGGTGACAGACCCTTGGTTGCATTGCAAGACGATCTGTCCAGACTGAGAATATGGGTCAGAATCAGGGAATGGGGGAGAAACTGCCAGCCACGTGGCACAAATGACAATTTGAACAAAACAACAAATAAGAATAATGGAGTTGGTCAAACTCTTCCCCAACCAACTCCTTACCCTGTTTCCTGGCTTCGTGGCCAGGAAGGCCAGCACAACCATAATCGTTTTAGCCAAAATAGAAGAAATGGCAAGCGAGAAGATTATGCTGAACACGGCTTGTTGAAGAAGACATGTGGCTTTTGTTGGTTGGCCAATGAACAAGAAGGAGGACAAGAAGCAAAGCAGGAGGGAGACAAGAAGGATGTATGAGAGGTCCCGATTGTTGGCTTTGATGATGGGAGTTTCTAGGTGTTTGATGAATATGATTAAAATGAAGCTTGTGATTAAAGACAAAAGTAGTCCAACGGAGACCAGGATGATGCCCAGATGTTCCTCATAGAACAGGAAGGTTATGATTTTGGGAATGCATTGGACTCGGTCCTTATTTGGATATTGATCATCTGGACACTTGGTACATTTTTTGGCATCTAGGAAAAGCAAGAGCAATTTTTTTATTTAAAAAATCAAATAGGAAGAGTGCAGAGAAGAGCAACAAAAACATATAAAGAACAGTTGCTGGAATTGGGTATGTCTAGTTTGATGAAAAGAAGGACTGGGGAGACATGATAGCAGTGATCCAATATCTCAGGTGCTGCCACAAAGAAGACAGAATCAAGCTATTCTTCAAAGCACCTTAAGGCAGGACAAGAAGCCATGGGTAGAAACCAGTCACGGAGAAAAGCAATCAAAAACTAAGGAGAAATTTCCTGACACTTAGAAAAATTAACCAGTGGAACAACTTGCCTCCAGAAGTTCCAACACTGGAAGTTTTTAAGAAGAGATTGGATAATCATTTGTCTGAAATGGTCCAAAATAGCTTCATTTTGGCTTCAAATCAAAGGTTAAATTGAAACAACTTTGGAAACAAATGTAAGAGTTAACATGTAAACGTGATGTAAAATTATATTCCTAAAATATAGAATGTTTTTATGCAGCTAACCTGGATATTAAAGAATGCATACGGGTTATAAGTCTGTGGTCTATTTCTGCAGAGTTATGATCTCAAAATAAGGTGCACTTTGGTTTTCTAAGGCTTATATGGAAAAATATATTTGAGGACTGAGAGTTCCTTGGTGCTGTCTGGGCTCACTAACACTGAGGGTGTTACTTAGTTTGGGTAATGAAACATCTGCAAGAAAACAACGAGGCTCAGAGAGCACCAAGGACTTCTCATTTCAATCCTGAGCTATACATATTCTCCTTTATTAGTTTAAGAATTGAAACAAATGGAAGAGTTGAAATCTCTTTTGATGGTATCATAAATATTTATATTTGTAAGAAAACAGCATAAAAAGATAAGAAGTGAGGAGGCCCAATTACACTAAGGAATCTGAAATACTGTTAAGAAATACATAGCTTAGAAGAAGGTTCATCATGATAGCTATTAAGCTGAACTTTAATATTAATACTGAACTTGAACCTTAATCCATAGCATGGATAAAGAGAGCACTGAAGGGAGCAAAAAGAAAAAAACATTTATATCACTCCTCTCAGTGATTTCCTCTTTCTGGATTCTATGGTGAGTCTTCTGTTTTGTTTGGTCTTCTTTTTCCGAACCTAACAATTCTTCATCGTCCTACCAATTAGATCTTTCCACCTATGGTGGTCTATAACCTTAATAAAGTTTGGCTGGCTGACTGATTGACTGATATATTTCTGGATGTACATTTTGGGCACAGCACAATATAAGATTGTTTTGGGGAGAGAAAGCAATGGACCTAAGACCAATGCTCAAATTTCAAAGATATTCAGATATTCTTCCAAAAGAAGATGTATTTTCTCTTGCATTAATAAACCTTGCCTAATCTGCTGTGTCCTTCCATTGCTTCTGAGCCCATCCTTCAAGATCTCTTTGCTATTCTCTCCTTTATGGGAAGAAATTGAGCATGTCAAAAATATACAAGAAAACAGTCAAGCTGAGATTTGACTTTTAACTGCACTTTGCTCTGGGTAAATCCACTTCCACAAGGCTCACCCTTTATTTTGTGTCACTCACCTTCCTGGGTAGAGATGGTCCCCTTCGGACAAGGAAGACAGTCATAGCAGCAAACTGGTTCTTCTTCCCGAGCCCGTTTGACAAATCCAGGATGACATTTTTCCACACATTTGGACTGTGGCAGAGACTAAACAGAAAAACAAGGAATGGCAAAGAAAACGTGTTTGAACTAACCATATATGAACAATGTGTTATGTATGCAGGTTTGAAGGTCATTGGTTAAGTTTGAACTGTTCTTGTAAAATGTCAGAAATGATTGGTTTAAAAAGTGTGGGAAAACCCTGCACTCTGATTGGCTGGCAACTGTGGCTGCTGGCTATAAGTAGCAGCTGCAGACCAGCCAAATTGGGTCTGTTATGAGCTGTAGTCACTAATAAACTCTTCACTGAAGCACTCCGTGTCTGACTCTTCATGCAAATCTAACACTGGCGACAAGGGTGGGATCCTTCCCGAAGAGAAGACAACGCGGAGAAGAAGCCAAGAGAGATGGCTGTGCTGAACACCACCACCCCAGCCCCATTCGATCCGATGGCAGAAGACTGGGACTCGTATGCAGATCGTTTCCAAATGTATTTGGAGGGAAACGATCTCGCCGACATTTCCGACAAGCGGAAGAGGGCAATCTTTCTCACCCACTGCTGTCCGGCTGTTTTCAAGATGGTGAAGGCATTGGCGGGAGCTGCAGATGTGAACGTAATGGACTGGCCCGATTTAGAAAAGTTATTAAGAGCCCATTACGCGCCAGAAGTATCGTGCCTCATTAAGAGACACGAATTCTACCGTCGGGATCAAGGGGAAGGCAAAAACGTTAATGACGTCATGGCAAGTTTAAAGGACATGGGGGTGCATGTGAATTTATCAACTTAGAAGAGGCCATGCGCAATTGATTTGTTCTAGGCCTAAAAGACAAGGTTTTGCAGAGCAAATTATTAATGAAACCTAAGATCACACTTAAGGAGGCCATAAAAGAAGCTTCTTCAGCGGAAGCTACCAAGTCCTCAGCAGCAGCCATGAAGAAAATTAACAAGGCCGCAAGCCATCCTGATGTGGAAAAATCCACAACAACCCATTGTGAGCAATTAGATTCTGATTCAGACTGTAGCGAGGTGGAGGAAGGAATTTATAGACTCAGAATGGAGAAGAAAAGGAAAGACCTTGGAAGAAAGAGGCAAGACTTTTATTGCAGAGGTTGTGGGGCCACCCCGCACTGAATGCAAGTTTTTGATACCATCTGTCTCCGTTGTGAAAAAGAGGTCACCTAGCAAGAGTCTGCAAATCATCCAGAACTCCACCAAGCAGAAAGAAGTTTCCTGACAAAGATTTCAAGCCTAACAACTTCAGTGAGAAAATGGGGCGCAATACAGAAGCAAATCGGAAGAATGAAACTCATCAAACAGTCACCATTGGTCATTCTTCACCCTTAAGAAGCAGAAAAGTACATGTGAAGGTACTAATTGAAGGAAGGCCTTGCCAAATGGAAGTGGACTCAGGCTCCAATTTATCTATGGTGTCATGGGACACTATTCACAGGCTACTTCCCAACATTCAGAAGAAGCATTTCCAGAAGCAAGCACTGACTCTTAAAGACTACCAAGGGAACAAGATTCCAGTAGTTGGAGCAAGAGATTTCATCGTGAAGTTCAAAGGCCACACCAAACGTTTGCCCCTGACCATCGTGGACAAGGACCGCCCAAGCTTGCTGGGACTTGAGTGGTTCAAGCCACTAGGCATCGAGGTGACTGGCATCAATCACGTGAGCAACACTGAATGGGAGGAGGCCTTGAAGTCTGAGTTTCCAGCGGTCTTCAGCGACAGATTGGGCAAGTATATGGGGACCCCTATCACTTTCAACCTAGATCCCAAGGTGCCCCCAATTCGTTTAAAGCCCAGGAGGGTTCCATTTGCTTTAAAGGAAAAAATTGATGCACAATTAGATAAGTTAATAGCTCAAGGGGTTTTAGAGCCCATTGACCACTCCAGATGGGAGACACCCATAGTCACACCAGTCAAGGCTGATGGGTCAGTAAGAATTTGTGGAGACTATAAGGGGACACTGAACCATGCGCTACAGCAGAGCGCACATCCAGTTCCAGTAGTGCATCATCTGTTACATTCACTTGGCAGGGGTACAGTCTTTGCCAAATTGGACTTGGCCCAGGCATATCAACAACTAACAGTTGGTGATGCCACTGCAGAGGCCCAAACCATTGTGACTCATAGAGGTGCCTTCAAATGTAAAAGGTTACAGTTTGGAGTAAGCGTGGCACCAGGCATCCTTGAAAGCCTTATAGAAAGAATGCTCCAAGGACTGCCAGGGGTAGTGCCTTACTTTGATGATGTGTTAATCTCTGCTGAAAATGACACTCAGCTACAAGAAAGACTCAGAGAAGTCCTTACCAGATTCAGGAAAGCGGGGTTTAAAGTCAAGGAAGAAAAATGCACTCTTAAGACTGACAGGGTTGAGTTCCTGGGCTACATGATTGACAAGCATGGCATCCATCCTACAGATGCCAAAGTTAAAGCAATCAAAGAAGCCCCTAGACCTATATGCAAAACAGATTTGCAAGCCTTCCTTGGACTCATTAATTTTTATCACATGTTCCTACCTCAAAAGGGAACCATTGCTGAACCATTGCACAGATTACTTGATAAGAAGTCTGTTTGGGTCTGGGGCAGGAAGGAACAATCAGCATTTAACAGTATTAAAAGACTAATCACGTCTGATGCTGTACTGATACAGTTCTCTGAGAATTTGCCTGTTGTCCTGACTTGTGATGCATCCCCTTTTGGAGTGGTGGGGGGTTGAGCCACAGGCTTCCCAGTGGGAGAGAAGCCCCTATTGCATTTTACTCTCGCACTTTGACCAAAGCAGAGAGGAATTACAGCCAATTGGACAAAGAGGCATTGGCAGTTGTTGCAGCTGTTAAGAAATTTCATGAATATCTGTATGGCAGAACATTTACCATTGTTACAGATCACAAACCTTTGTTAGGCATTGTGGCAGGAGACAAGCCTACACCTACTATCCTGTCACCAAGAATGCTGAGGTGGACTGAATTTCTTGCAGCTTATTCATACAACCTTATCCACAAGCCTGGCAAGGACATTGGACATGCTGATGCACTAAGTCGTTGCCCACTTCCTTGCCACAAGGAGGACCTTGAACCTGAAACACACACCTTTTTCCTAGAAACTGTTGCCAAGCTGCCAGTTCATGCTGCTGAAATTGCCAGAGAGACTGCCAAAGACACTGTGTTGGCTCCTGTTATAGGCTGGATTAAGAAAGGTTGGCCTCTTCAAGATCTACCTCACCTTGCCCAACCTTTTAAGTCCAGGCAAACTGAATTATCTGTATTAAGAGGATGTATTTTGTGGGGTAACAGGGTGGTTATTCCTGCAAAACTGCAAAGAGAGGTTTTGGAAATGTTACATGAGGGTCATCCTGGTATTGTAAGGATGAAGGGATTGGCCAGGAGTTATGTATGGTGGCCAGGTATTGACAAAATGGTTGAAAACTGGATTGCATCTTGTCCCAACTCTCAGGTAGTCAGGCCTGCCCCATCTCACGCCCCCACACAGGAATGGGAATGTCCTAGGGGCCCATGGTCTAGGATTCACATTGATTTCGCAGGCCCTACCAGAGGGCACACCTTCCTTATTATAGTAGATGCATATTCCAAATGGCTAGAGGTGTTTCCCATGGCATCCACCACCACTGATGCTGTCATCAAGCAGCTTAAAAAGCTTTTTGTAACCCACGGGTTACCTGATGTTCTTGTCTCTGACAACGGCCCTCAATTTACATCCAACCTCTTTGAATCCTATTTAGCACAACAGGGTATCAGACATGCCCTTACTGCCCTGGGCACCCTTGCTAACGGCCGGGCTGAACACATGGTACGTTTTACCAAAGAGAAGCTTCAGCAACTGGGTCCTGGGGACATCACTGAGAAGGTTGAAAAACTTCTTAGTGTTCAGCACATCACTCCTAGCCCATCTAATAACTTATCCCCAGCAAAGTTGTTGATGGGTAGGAAACTTAGGTCTTCCCTTGACCGCCTTCATCCCACTTACGCACCCAATGCACCACTGGATTCCACTTCCAAATTTCGTACATTCAGTGTGGGTGATTCTGTTTATGCTAAGAACCTCATAGGTGAACCTTTGTGGATTCCTGCTGAGATAACTCAGATCACAGGCCCTCGTTCTTACAGGGTACAAACAGAGGATGGACTCCTCTGGAGCAGGCACATTGATCAACTTAGATCCAGGTTCCCTCAGGAACATCGCCCTTGTCTAGTTCCCTCACCTGATGTCAATTCTAGGGGGGAAGGGGAGGAACAGGAGGAAAATCAGCAAGCAAGAATCAACCCCATGTGTAACAAGCCATTACGACAGGAACCATCCCAAAACCTGTCACAATGCCAAAATCCATCCTTACAAGTGGAAGATTGCACATCACTACCTGACTTGGGTGCTGACATTGGGCTGGAGATGGGTTGGGAGGAGAGACCAGATTCTAACAATCAAACAGGGTCTTCTTTCACAGGAAGTCCAACTAGGGAAATGTCAACAGACACATTTCCCCTCTCACTGGGTGAGAACGTTAAAACTTCTGAACCACGAAGGTCTCAACGTACATGTAAGAGCCCCACCTATTTAAAAGAATACATCAGATAGGTTGGGGTTTGGTATGGACTGAACCTAGTGGGGAGGGGTGTTATGTATGTAGGTTTAAATGTTATTGGTTTATTTTGAACTGTTCTTGTAAAATGTCAAATGGGATTGGTTTAAATAGTGCGGGAAAAACCCTGCACTCCGATTGGCTGGCAACTACGGCTGCTGGCTATAAGAAGCAGCCGTAGCCCAGCCAAGTCGGGTCCATTCGAGCTGTAGTCACTTAATAAACTCTTCACTGAAGCTCTTCGCGTCTGACTCTTCATGCAAACTTAACAGATACATCTGTACTATAAGGAGACCCAGTTCTATTGCTCCCTCCCTTCGAAGAAACAACACCTTTGAATACTGCTCAACGTTAAGATGGAGGTCTATTTTTTATTTTCTGTTCTACAAAAGGTAAAAGTAAAGGTTCCCGTCTCACATACATTACTAGCGTGAGAGGGAATGCAGTCATGCACATAAAAAATATAGAGTGAGGAACTCAACACGCAACCCTGTGGTGTACCAGTATTAAGAATAAGGGCTGAAGAGGTATGTTTACCTAATCTGACCCTCTGTGAGTGGCCAGACAGGAAATCCATAATCCAAAGGCAGATTGAATGAGAAAGTCCAAGGTCCAGAAGTTTAGACACTAGTCTATGTGGAAGAATTGTGCTAAATGCAGAAACTAAAATCTGCAAAAAACATCCTCACATAGCCCTCCCGCTTTCTAAATGAGTCAGAGCAGTGTGAAGAGTGACAGCTGTAGCGTCCTCCATAGAACTATTTCTTCTATATGCAAACTGGTGTTTATCAAATGTATGTGGAAGACCAGAAATGATGTGCCGGCAGACCAATTTCTCAAAGCACTTGGATGATAGGAGGTCTGTAATCATTGAGGTTATTGATAGGGAACTTCTTTGGCAGTGGAACAATGGTGGAAGCCTTCAAACAAGATGGAATAGTGGATTGGGATAAAGACCAATTGAAGATCCTGGTAAAGACTCCAGCCAACTGATCAGCACAGCCTTTAAGCACTCAGCCAGAGATAGCATCAGGACCGGCAGCCTTTCTAGGGTCCACAGCCCTCAGAATGCTTCTCACCTCCTGTTCCTCCACAATGAGGTGGGGGCTACAATTGGCTGGTGGTTGTATTTTAGCTGTCTCTGATGTCTTCACTTCAAAGCAAGCAAAGAAATGATTCAGTTCCTCTGCCAATGAAGCATCCCCCTCAGCAGGGATGACATTGGTCGGTTGATGGTTGGTAATTTGTTAAATCCCTCATCACACCTGCCTCGTGTTATTGCTATTAAAATTATCCTCAATCTTACTCTTATAATCAGTGTTGGCCTTCCATCTTTTATTAGATATGTCATATTGGCACATCTGGGCAAACCCTAATCTGAGAGTTCCAGGTTTTCCCTTCTCCAAAAGAAAATCAAAGATCCATCCCCTGCCTTCATCAGTCCATCACATGGTCCAATAATGCCTTCATTCCATCTAGAGACTATCCCCAATCACTCTTATCCAGGTGCAGGGTGAAACATCCTTGACTCTCCTAATAAGAATGTTGTGGCTAATCATCCACTGCTCCTTTAAACCCCCTTCCAAATTCCCAGGTACTAAATGTGGCAGCCAGAAGCTCTAATAGAAAAATGGCTTCCCAGGATGGCAGGAATAGCCAACACTCCAGAAGATAGACTTAAGATACAGAAAGATCTTGACAAACTTGAACATTGGACGCCATCTAACAAAATGAAATTCAATGGTGAAAAAAGTAAGGTTCTACATTTAGGCAAGAAAAATCAAATGCATAGGTACAGTATATGTGGTACCTTGCTCAAAAGTAGTAACTGTGAGAGGGATCTTGGAATCCTGGTGGACAACCATTTAAATATGAGCCAGCAGTGTACAGCAGCTGCCAAAAAAGCCAACACAGTCCTAAGCTTCATAAACAAAGGGATAGAATCAAGATCACATGAAGTGTTAATACCACTTTATAATGCCTTGGTAAGGCCACACTTGGAACACTGCATTCAGTTTTGGTTTCCACGATGTAAAAAAGATGTTGAGACTCTAGAAAGAGTGCAGAAAAGAGCAACCAAGATGATTAGGGGACTGGAGGCTAAAACATATGAAGAACAGTTGCAGGAACTGGGTATGTCTAGTCTAATGAAAAGGAGGACTAGGGGAGACATGATAGCAGTGTTCCAATATCTCAGGGGCTGCCACAAAGAACAGGGAGTCAAGCTATTCTCCAAAGCACTGAGGATAGGACAAGAAGCAATGGGTGGAAACTAATAAAGGAGAGAAGCAACTTAGAACTAAGGAGAAATTTCCTGACAGCTGGAACAATTAATCAATGGAACAACTTGCCACCAGAAGTTGTGAATGCTCCAACACTGGAAGTTTTTTAAAAGATGTTGGACAACCATTTGTCTGAAGTGGTGTAGGGTTTCCTGCCTAAGCAGGGGGTTGGACTAGAAGACCTCCAAGGTCCCTTCCAACTCTGTTATTCTATTCTATTCTAGGTATGTAACAAGGGACCCAGGTTTCCCCCTTCCCAGGACTCAGAAGATGGATATGAAGAATCCTATCTGCATTCCTTCTGTGGGAAGCCATCCCCCCTCCTAGAAGAATGAAATATTTTGGGAAATATTAAAAAGTCAGAATATTTTATTACCCTAAAGGAGAAATGGAGAAACATGCTCCAACCCCAGTTTCCCTGCCCCAAGCAGAAACTGAGGTGGCCAACTTTTAGAAATGCAGATTTGGTCATCCATTCAAAAAGTCTGGGTCAAGACAGAAACTCAGATAAGCAACGAACAAAAGATTGACAAAATTAGGTCAGACAAGCACCTGGGATTTGCATTTCCTCTTTTATCTATAGAGCCAGCTATGACCCTTACATAATACCTACATGACCCCATAGGAATTTGACAACAGCCAATAGAATATTAAAGGACATGTTCTTGCACAGGAACAGTAAGCTCAAATACAAAGCCCAAAGGTATTAAAATCCATCCACTCTCGACTCCATTTTGTCAGCTGCCCAGAATCTCATGTGGTTGGTGGTTCTGCTTCATCAATAAACCATCTTTCCAATCAACCTCCATGTTTCCAGTGTCTTTCTCCCAGCTTGGAACTGAACCAGATGGATTTTCCTTCCAACACTTCCCTAACACAAATCTCCTTAGCTTCCCCTTCCATAGCTAAAGGTTCCCCTCGCACATACATGCTCGTCGTTTCCGGCTCTAGGGGACAGTGCTCATCTCCTTTACAAAGCCGAAGAGCCAATGCTGTCTGAAGAAGTCTCCGTGGTCATGTGGCCGGCATGACTAAATGCCAAAGGTGCACAGAATGCTGCTACCTTCCCACTAAAGTGGTCCCTATTTTTCTACTTGCATTTTTACATGCTTTTGAACTGCTAGGTTGGCAGAAGCTGGGACAAGTAATGGGAGCTCACTCCATTATGCAGTGCTAGAGATTCGAACCATTGAACTGCTAACCTTTCTAATCGACAAGCTCAATGTCTTAGCCACTGAGCCACCGCGACCCTGGTAATTGGGAGCCCTTTCCATAAGGGCTCCCAATTCAGCCTGGAACAGTCATGTCTTACATCCTACCTACCCAAAAAAAAAACCCTTTTCCTGGCGTGTGCATGGAAAACAATGGCAGGGAACATGGAATCTGAGCTGTCTCCCTTCCAGGACTCAGACCAAATCTGAATGAAAACTTTTTGCATGTCAGCTTTCCTTCCTTTCCCACAAAAAAAATCTCCCTGCTCATTAAAGTACATCTGGATTGAGAGAGTTACATCTGGACGTTCATCCTTACAAGATATTTCTGCAGCCTGTTCATCTTCCAGGATGCTTAAATTAAGAATAAAACCAATAAAGTGCAGAATCCTAGTGATGTCACTTCCTGCCCTTCTCTGTAAAACCCTATATTCAGTACCACATTTTCCTCCATAAATTATTTGGGCACATGTTATGTTCCCTTCTTAAACTTAAAAGCTGCTGCTCCTTTCATGTTTACTGAGGGCATTTGTCTGCTGGATGATCTGGCAATGCCCAGGAGGAAATTGTAGTTATTCTTGTAAAATGGCACTGAAAGTCCTGTAAAATCAGACAACTTGGCCAAGAATGTAAGTCAAGGACTCTGAGCTACATCCATTGTGTCACCAGACATTTTGCATCTAGTGTAAACAAGATCATTACAGCAGTAATGAAGCTACTAAGAAACCTAACAGACCAAGTGAAAATAAATCATGGTAGAGAAAGCCACCTATTGGTCCCTTCAAGAGTCATGTCAACTTTCTGAGACATAGTAATCATCTTCTTATCTGGGGTGAGAAATCATAGCTTGTTTCAAAGAACCAGTGAGGACAAACCTTGGTGGGATGCTGCCAGTTTAACAACTGGTTCGGTGATTGCCCGAACTGGTCCAAACCGGGAGAATCCCACCCTTACATGTTATCCTTTGAAACAAGTTAGTGGATCTCACAATTGGCTAATATTTTTTAGTTTCCAAATTGGCAAGTCTGGAAATGAAAGAAAAGTTGCTAACCAATCCATTCATGCAAATGTGTGACTATCCAGATTTCTAGATTCATAAAGAATAGTCCCATAATTACTTTTTTTTAAAAAAAGATATGGGGATAGCATTCCTGGCGGAACAATTAATCAGTGGAATGGCTTGTCTCCAGAAGTTGTAGGTGCTCCATCACTGGAGGTTTTCAAGAAGAAATTGGACTACCATTTGTCTGTTACAGGTTTCCTGCTTAAGCAAGGGATTGGACTAGAAGACCTCCAAGCTCCCTTCCAACTCTGTTGTTGTTCTTCTGTTCTGTTATAGCAAAATAAGTACTGCAACTCCACCATTGTCACTATGATTTTTGATTGGTCTGCTAAGCTTCTAGGCTAAGATTTGCAGGCAGCTCACCAAAGCCTGCTAGAACATTGTTATCTTGTCTCCATAGCAATAAGAGATAAGACTGTCTTGTGATGTCTGATTTACTGCGCATGCTTAAAACAAAAGTTTACTTTTTTCTTCACTTTCTATATATGCCTGTGTGTGCTAGTGACAGTAATATAGTCAGTTAGGTTTGTTATTTTTGTAAATAAAAATATATTTCTTAGATTATTTTCCGGGTTTTATTTAATCAAAGTATACCACAAAAGAAAGGCAGTCTATCATCTCTAATTAGCAGGGATTTATAGAAGCTGCTTTTCTACGCCCTGACAACCATAAAGATCTTCAGGTTTCCTTAATGTCTAAAATTATTCACAGAAAAGCTTGTCCAAAGGCCTCAAATCAAGATTTTCTTCAGAGTCTGTGTTCTGCTTCTTGCCTCCTATAAAACTTTATCCTTTCTTCTTTCCATGGGGTGAAATGCATCATTTCAGTATTTTCATTTGGTTGTCTTTAAGTTCTCTGTATGTTTGTGTGAGTGTGTGTGTGTGTGAAAGATATTTTTTAACTGCACACAGTCCTGATGACCACTTTTTGACAAAAGTTGATTTGTTCTATGGGACTGTGCCATACTATTTGCAAGCAGCTGTTATGTGGTGATGCCCTTGAGCATTAACTTTCAAAATGAATGTTGACTCTAACTTAGCAGAAAGTTACTTCAGTTCTGTGACATGCTCGGCATTAACCAAACCCCTGGAGTTTTCTCTTTAACTACCATGCCAACGAATGTCAGATTTGTTTTTTTCCTTCAACCACAAGTGTGGTGTATTCCCTCCTCAGCCAATTTCAAGGACTGAGTTCCCATATCTCTTAATGATTTAATTCTAGCTCTACCCTAACCATACAGGGATTTATTTGATTTCTCTCCAGAGAAACATTCAATCTTTGAGTCCAATAACTAATTGAATTAGTCAGGGATGTCCCGACAGGGCAAATTACCATAAAGGTTTCAGCTCTGCTTTTTGGCAGAATCCTCCAGGGGAGACTTTTGACAGACACAGGGAGTCAGGTGCAGTTCACTTCCAACACTGACCCTGGAGGACTGAAATGTAATTATTTCCTGGCTGAGAACTTGGCTTTAGGCAAAAAAAAGTGTCACTGGATAATTTCAGTCTTTGGACTGAAAGATCAGAGCCTTCACATCAAAATGTGCTACTCTGGGAAACATAAGAGTTGAGTGCAAAGGGACACATTTCTGCCTGCCAGGGTCATTTCCCCCAAAGATCTCACTTTTCCATCCCTTTTCCCCAAATGTGAGCTCGGCTTTCTACGATAGTTTCAGCCGTCCGTCACAAGGCTCACTTGATTTCCTTGTCCCTCCCACCAACCCTCCCACTCTTTGTTGAACAGAAGGGCTGGGGGCTTTCCAGATGTGGTTGGGTACACTTTGTCTATGGAGATTCTCAATCATCCAGGTCATGGTTGTCCCAATGGTACATTTTTCAAGAGGCAACTGGATTTTCTGGTTTTTCACTCCCTTGCCACTAAGGGGCACTTGGCTGCAAGTAGAATATTGGAGCTCCTACAGATTTGGGAGACGTTACTAGGCACGTCAAATGGGGAGGGTGTAATTATAATTCTGTTGTCAAGAGAGATTGGAAGAGCCAGGGGGAGGAGTCAAGTAAAGAGAATGAGTCTGGAATCTGGATCCCTACGTCCTTACAAATGGGTACAAAATGACGAAGTCTGAATGCTGTTGAATCTTATCTAGTCTGCTCCAGGTGCAAACCACCAGTCTGGGACGATGTCTGGGTAAAAGGCAGGAGCAATTAAACTTTAACTCATTGAATTCTTCACGTGTGGATCTGGTTGTTGGCGTCTAGCAACTCTACCATGTTTCCCCGAAAATAAGACACTGTCTTATATTTTTTTGGCTCCCAAAAACACACTAGGTCTTATTTTTGGGGTAGGTCTTATATATTTATGGTGCCAAATAGTGGGTGTGAGTGTGTAGGGGGGGGTGTTTCGCGGGTGCACGGTTGCTCCCTGAAAAGTCTTCCTGGAACTGGAGATTTACACTAGGTCTTATTTTCAGGGTAGGTCTTATATTAGGGCAGGTTTAGAAAATAGTGCTAGGTCTTACTTTCGGGGTAGGTCTTATTTTCGGGGAAACACGGTAGTTTGTAGGAGCTCCGCTAGTGTGGGTGTAACACTGTAAACTCAGAACTCCCCAGCAAATATGCTGGACTACAGCACCCAGAATTCCCTGTTAATGGCCTCTTCCACCTGGATTAGCGGGCTGTGCCAGGCGTGGGAAAATCCACCGTTCTTTTCCCACGGTGAGGGCACCCAGCGCCTTTACAACACCAGCTTCCAGGGTCTCTCCCCGCCCCTCTGCCAAAGGGAGAAACCAGGGAAGGGTCTTTTTATCCCTTCCCCCTCTCCATGCAAATCTCTATGACCCCCCTCGCCGTTGGCATGCAGACCCTAGAAAGCCACCGACGGTGCTCCCTGAGTCCCCGGCCGATGAGTTCGCCGCGGGGAAAAAAGGAGGGGCTGAGCCCCCTCGGCCCCGCCTCCCTTGCAGAGGTGAATTGCCAGCCCGTTTTGCATCGCGCAGCCTCCGAGTTTCGAGCGCAGAATTTCCCCGGGGAGAAGCCGACCATCTCGGCAGCTTCAGAGATCAAATGAAGCATGCGCGGGAAGAGGAAGACGAGATTTCTACGTGAGCCGATGTTTTTCAAGGAAGCCGCTTTTCTCTTTCCCTTCCGCTCTAGGATTTAACTTCTCCGTCTTTACGCGTCTCTGCTTTCCGCTCTAGGAGTTAACACCTCTACATCTTTACGCTTCTCCTTTCCGCTCTAGGAGTTAACGTCTTTACGCGTCTCGCACATTTCCGCTCTAGGAGTTAACCCTTGTCTTCTCGCGGGCTCATTTCCCCTCTAGGAGTTAACACTTCTGTCTACGCATCTCGCTCATTTCCGCTCTAGGAGTTAACACCTCTTTCTTTAACCCTTCCACTGCGCCTTAATTTTGCAGGCATAGATGTCATGAACCGTACAGGGTCGGGAACGACACACGATAGTTCATTGGCGTTTCTTTTTCACGCGCAAAAAGCAGGATTGCGTGGAAAGCGAGCAAGGAAGTCCTCCAGCCCTGCGCCGAGCTGAAACGCTCCCTTTGGGTCCCATCACCCACTCCCCCCGCCCCTTAGATTTTATTCCCTTTAAATCATTGTGCAAACGCGTCTCTTTATCAATAAAAGAGAATATTTGGGTCTCAGGGTTGAAATGAGGAGGGGGTGTGGTCCTTTATCCGCTGGCTTGCAAGGGCAGGCTGTCATGGGAGGCAGCCACCACCAAGGGGCTCCCACTGCAGGCAGCGAAGCGCTGGCAGCCTGATCTTCCAGAAGGGAACTGAGCATGCGCCGTTGTCTCTTGCCCCTTTCTGCTCTTTCCCTGAGCCTGATGAAAAGGCGCAGAGGGAGGTTGTGCATCTGACAAAGGCTTCCCTCCTCCCCGGCCTTTTGCACTACGGACCCCCTCAACCACCAGCACTCCCCGGGGACAAGAGACTGCAGGAAGCGCTGGCTGGAAACCTGCTCAAGGAGGTTTCCTGCTTGAGCAGGGGTTTGGACTAGAAGACGTCCAAGGTGCCTTCCAACTCTGTTATTCTATTTCTTAACATGCTTCAGAAGCCGCTTGTGCAGAATCCCCATAATAGATTTGCCAGTGTGCAGAGGATATGTAAACCTGGCAGGTAAAAAAATGAAATTTGAATATTATGGATATAAAATGTAATAAAACTCTTACTAGTACCTATATTTCACTCAGCTCAACCCACCTCACAGGGTTGTTGCTATGGAGCAAATAGGAGCCAGAAGGCTTGGATATATTCCCTGTCTTACAAGTAGTCCTCAATAGTTCATTTAGTAGCCATTTGAAGTTACGGCGACTCCGAAAAAAGTGACTTACGACCGTTTTTCTTTTTTTAAAAAAAAAGTTTTTAAGACAAACATACAAACAAAACATAAAAACATAAAAACCATCTTCCATTTTAGTGTGTCAGTTGGTTACAGATCGTTTGTGTTATCCTTTCATAGTCATCACTCACATTTTTTTTTTTTTTTTTTTTAATTACATTTATATGCCGCCCTTCTCCGAAGACTCAGGGCGGCTTACAATTTTTGGAGCACAACCCTATGTGCTCAGCAATAGCCTTCATTCCATTGTATATGCCTGCTTATTACTAAGCGGCATTTTTACAAGGTCAGCTAATTGCCCCCAACAATCTTGGGTCCTCAATTTACCTACCCCGAGAGGATGGAAGGCTGAGTCAACCTTGAGCCTGGTGGGATTCGAGCCTACAATAATTGTAGACAGCTGGATCTTAAGAGCAGGCATTTACAGCCTGAGCCACCAAAGCTTATAAAAAGGATTCTCATTGTCAATATAAAACATTCTTATATTTATCAATTATTATTTATACACAACTAAACTATTTCATCAATTATATGAGATATTCTCAATTTTATTATTAAGTTTATATTATACTTTCATCCAATGGTTATATATGTCTATATTTTATATCAATCTATTAAATTTCTATTACAAAATTATATATTCTATTACATTACCAAGTCTTTTTATCCAACCATTGATAAAATCCCATATCTTATAAAATTGTTTATCTTCTTGATCTCTAATTTCAAATGTCAATTTGCTCATTTCAGCACAATCCATAATTTTCTTAATAACTTCCTCCTGCATAGGTATTTTATCATTTTTCCAATTCTTAGCAAATACAATTCTAGCTGCTGTTAAAACATTTACAATCAAATATTTCAACTCTTTATTGTAAATATCTGGTATAATTCCCAATAAAAATATTTCCGGTTTCAAGTCTATATGTTGTTTTGTCATTTTTTTCCAACCACATGTGGATTTTAGTCCAGTATCTTTTTGCATCCAAACACATCCACCACATATGGTAATACAAGCCAGGTATCTGATGACATTTCCAACATTTATCCGCTTTATTCTTAAACATTCTTGCAATTCTTATCAGGGTAAGTGCCACCTGTAAAACATCTTATACAAATTTTCTTTATAAGCAGTTGACATTGTCATTTTATAATTCTGAGTCCATAGTTTTTGCCATTTCTCTAAATCAATCCCATATCCAAAAAATTTTCCCCCAGGCAATCATTGTTTCTTTAACTTGCTCTTCTTCCATTTTAAATTCTAATAAATGTCCATAAAGTTTTTTAATTACCTTTTCATCAGTACCCATCAGAATTTTATCTAACTCAACTTATCATAAATACCTTCTATTTTACTTATGACCGTTTTTCACACCACTTGTTGCAAGCATCCCCATGGCCACATGATCAAAAATGCAGATGCTTAGCAACTGACTCATATTTATGACGGTTGCAGTGTCCATCTGACCCTCTTTTGCAACTTCCTGACAAATGGGGAAGCCAGATTCACTTAACAACTGTCCTACTAACTTAACAACTACGGCGACTTAACGACTGTGGCAAGAAAGATGGGAAAATGGGGCAAATTTCACATTGTCGCACTTAGTAACCGAATTTTGGGGGAGTCAATGGTGGTCACAAGTCGAGGACCACCTGTATTTATTTAAAAAGTCAGTCATGCCCACTTCCACTTTGAAGGTAGATGAGGCCATGATGATGAAAGAACCCTCTATTGCAGGGGTCTCCAACCTTGGCAACTTTATGCCTGGGGGACTTGAACTCCCAGAATTCCCCAGCCAGCTTTGCAAGCCGCTTAGACTGAGAGCGCTGTAAAGCAGTATATATATCTAAGTGCTATTGCTATCTGTCAGGTTTAAACAGGGACAACTACTCCGCAGCACTGCCGTCTCAGCAGCTCTAAGTCGGGCTGAGATAAAAAGTCCAGGTTTTCCTCAGCTTTGAGGCAGCCTTTAGCGCCGTTACTGCGCGCAGGCGCCGTTCCGCCCGGAGACGTCACAAGCAACGGTTGCGCGCGCGCGTCGCTGGCATTCTTTTAAATTAAAAAAAAAACGGCGGCAATGTTCTCTCGCGCATACTCCGTTTGTTCTCTGAGGCTGCCATTGTGGCGATTCTGCGCACAACGTTCGGAGGCTCCGTGCCGGTGGATGTGGGGGGCAATTCAGGAGTCGGCCCCTCCCCTTCCTTCAGCCGTAGAGCCGTTGAAGCGCAGTCAGGAATTTCAGATCCGGCAGCCTCGATGGATTTTAAAGAATCCTAGAGCGGTCATATGTGGATTGGTGGGGAGGGTGTAGGGGGTGGTATAACGGCCTTTTCTTGGTCCTCCCTCTGGGCAGTCTGGGAGGTTGAGGCGGGGAGAAGAGTCTATTTTGGCGCCCAAGTCCCGAAGCGGTTGCGAAAAGGGCACCGGGTGCCCCTCCCCGTGGGAAAGGAGCGGTGGATTTTCCCACGCTTAGCAGGTGCGCGCTTGGCTACCACAAATTATAGAGTAGAATTATAATTAGTAACCACTCTAGCTGAGCTATTTAATAATATCCCTCTAGTGGCCAATAAAGAATTCTATTCTATTATTTCATATCTGCAGGAGCTTCAATGGTTCTATTCCCAGCCAATGCCCCTAAATGGTAAGAGGGTGAAAGTTGTTATCCAATCACACCTGGAAAGCTTGGGGACCCCCAACCTTTTCGTAAAGGGGGAATAAATAAATACAGGTAGCCCTTGACCACAATTGAGTCCAACATTTTTGTGGCTAAGCGAGACATTTCTTAAGTGAGTGTTGCCCCATTTTTACGACTTTTCTTGCCACCGTTGTTAAGTGAAACGCTGCAGTTCTTAAGTGAATAACATGGTTGTTAAGGGAATCTGGCTTCCCCATTGACTTTGCTTGTCCAAGGGTTGCAAAAGGTGATCACAATGGCCTGGGGACACTGCAACAGTCATAAATACGAGTCAGTTGCAAGCATCAATGCTGAGCCTGTGACCCTGGGGATGCTGTAAGTGGGGGGAAAGGCCATGTCATTTTTTTCAATGCTGTTGTATCTTTGAACAGTCACTAAAATGAACTGTTGTAAGTCGAGGGCTATCCGTAAAGGGGGAATAAATAAAGGGGGGCTTGTCAGGAGGGGGACATGGGAACCAAGAGAGGCTTGTAGCACACAAAGCAGTACCCAAACAGCAAAGTTCATATTGGGGAAAGGGGGTGGAAAGAGGTCTCTTTTGGGGTGACCCTGAAATGCCTTTGCATTCAACCTTTTATTCTCCCTGGCGTAGCACGTTTTGAAATGAAGAAATATGACTTGTCTTTCTCTCTGCAGGGAGAGGCATAGGAACCAGAAGTCTAGAGTCTGCAATTATCCAGTGACACCAATTTCGCCCCCCATATCGGCAAAATATTTACATTAGGGCTGTCAGTTTGTGTGGGAAGTTAACCTTGTTTTGATTTCTGTGTTTCAAATTAATTTAATCATAAGACCTAATGGACGCATTAAATGGCTCTAACTCCTAAGGGAGCTATTTTAGGTTTGTCAAGTACTTAGGCGTTAATTAGCCACTGTTGCAAGCTTCTTTCATCATCACATCTTGGAAAGTCACTACATTTGCCCCTCGCCGAGAAATTTCAGAGGAATTTCAAATCACGTAACCAGGTTTTGTTTACAGGCTCAGCTACAGCTCTGCCTCCGCTATGACAGCCTTCACTTTTGTCGCCTGTAATTATGAAAACTGTAGGGATTTCTTTTCTCGCTGCTTTCTCTCTGGAGAGATGATCAACTTTTGAAGCCAATACCTAACTGAATTAGTAAGAAGTGTCCCCAGATACAAAAACTTATAAGAAAAAAGCTTTCAGACATATTTTCCTTCAAAACTCTCTTGGGGTAGCCCTTTTGCCAAATAACAGGGGTAAAGTTAGGCTAACATCCTGCAGTGAATCAGAAGGCCATAAATGTAAATAACTCTTTCCTGTTTAGAGCTTAACAGTGGCATAGGCTCAGAGACATGTATACATGTTGTACTCTGACAACAAAGGTAACAATAATGACATACAGAATAGTTGGAAATGGCCATTTGGAATTTTGAGTACAAAACCATGTCCAGGAAGCCACCTGGATTTAAGTTTTAATTGAAGGAAAGTTTTCTCTTTTTTTAACTTTCCTCTACAAAAATGTAATGAGTTGAAGATTGCAGTACTGGCTTATCAATATTTTAAATCAAGGGTGTCAAATTCGCAGCCCGTGGGCTGGATGTATCATGTGCTTTCCATGCCCACCCCCATTTTAATGAAGGGGGGGAAATTGCGATACATCACATGATGTTGTGAGTTTGACGCCCCTATTTTAAATGAAAGAATAGCAATGGCAACAGCACTTAGATTTATATACTGCTTCATAGTGCTTTACAAGCCCCTCTAAGCAGTTTACAAAATTAGCATATTGCCCTCAACAGTTTGGGTCTTCATTTTACCCACCTCGGAAGGATGGAAGGCTGAGTCAACCTTGAGCTGGTGGGGATCGAACTACTGACAGAGAGCTGAATTAGTCTGCAATACTGCATTGCAACCACTGTGCCACCACGGCTCTTAAAAAATGTTAAAGAGAATAAATGCTCCTATTTAAAGCTGAGAGTGGGCTGAAACGGTATAATTTTTAGTTTAGTTTAGTTTATTGTCATTGCACCTCGTACAACAAAATCAAACACCATCTTCAGTGCACATCATAACCATGAAAATAAACACAAACACACATCCTTCACACTTCACACATTGACCCGAAAACCTGCAACACCGCACCAACATTGCACTATACAGTAGAATTCAAAAGAGCTACTGCCCTGGAATAGAAGCTGTTTTTCAGCCTATTTGTGCTTGTTTTTAATATTCTGTACCATCTGCCAGATGGTAATAGTTCAAAAAAAGGGTGCCCAGGATGAGATGGATCTTTGAGAATATTCTGAAGTTTCTTAAGGTAGTGGGAGCTATAAAGCTCTTCCAAAGAGGGGAGAGGGCAACCAGTGATCTTCTGGGCAATGACATTAACTCTCTGGAATGCTTTCCAGTTGTGGCATGGTGCCAGAATTGTAGACCGGGTTTTAAGCAGTCAGGAGTTAGTTGCAATCAGAGCCTTCATGGTCAGTGCAAGAAAATCATGTCATGTCTACCTAATGTAATTACACTTCAGGAGAATGTTACTGTCAACTCGTAAAGCATTCCTGGCCTGCTCTCGAGTTGCCATAAGAAGAGTGATGGAAATCTGATGGAGCAGTTCGGTTGCTATGACCAGAAGCAGATTCCACGAATATCTTTCTCCAGATTGTATCCCAGGTTACCAGAGCCAGCTAGAGAGGCATTTTCTACAGCCCGTGAAAGTGGTCCGTTGGGGAATGTGATTTATGACACATCCTGGGAGGGGGGAAACAGGGTCATAGGTGGGCAGTAAGTTGCATAGGGCAGAGCCAACTGCACTTGTTGGTCCTAATAATTGGATTTCTTTTGAAACTTGATTTGAGGCTCATGAATTAATTAGGGCATTCGCCGGAACCCTGACAACTCCATCTTCTCCTTAGCCTTTTTCCTGTAAGTCAAATACACTGTCTGCTTTTTTTGGATTATTGGTTGTGACAGGAAATTGACCAACCTGGTGTTGTAGGCTGAAAGAGTGACTGACTTTCATGCCTATGGTGGAACTATAACTCACAGTCATCTAGTTTCTAGCCTGGCTTTTAACCACCACAGAAAGACCTCAACTTATAACCACAATGGCACCTGTAATCTCAGTTGTAAGTCGTTGCCATCATTAGTCAAGGCACCATGTGACAGGATTTGATTTTATGAAACATTTTATGATGGTCTCAAGCGAGCTACCACAGTCATTAAGCAAACCACATGGTTTTAAGTGCAAATCCATTATCCTGAATGAAACGAGGCAATTCAATTCAACTCCCTTCATGGCATGGATCCAGGTTACCCAAGAGAACCATCTCATCCCTCTGGGATTGGCCCATCCCACCCATCCCAGCATGTAAGGTTGGCCATAACCCTTCTATCCTTTTATAAGGGCCTAAAGACATGGCTTTGCTAGTTGGCTTGGGGCCCCTGTGAAGGAACAGCACAAGGGAGGTAGTTGATTGAGTAACAGCAGATCCCACACTCCCCCAAGTCTGCCCACATGTTCCCCATGTGTCCTTGTATTTTAATGTTTAATTGTAATTATGTTTTCATTGTATACATATAGACATATTTCTATGACTGTAAGCTGCCTAGAGTTACCTTATGGGAAGATGGGCAGCTAATAAATTTTATAAATAAAGGTTTTGAAGGCCGCCATCAGGAACATTGTTTTACCTGGGGGACCCAGAGCATGCCCATCTTGCCAGATCAAACAAACAAACAAATCAAACAGTCAACTCATAAAATATTTCTATGGTCTTTTTTAGAGTTGCCAACAGAAAGGGAGGGGGGAAAGGAGTTTTGAAAGAGCAGTGCAGCAGCTTGGAAATTGAAAGTGCATTCCATAAATAGTTTTTCAAAGATAGTAACTAGGTGACTGAAGTTTCTGCCGCACAAAATTCTAACTGGAGAGCATGACTGATGTCTCTTGGCTATGGATGTGCCTCATTGGAGAATATGAATTATGATACACCCGGGGGTGGGGGAAAACCAGGGTCAAGGGTGACAATGAATTATGTGTCTGAGTGGGCTACACCCAGGCAGTGCCGGACATGTTAACTCCCAATAAATCCTTTTGAAGTTTTGGAAGTTTGGCTCAAAACTCATTATTTCATTGGGGTAACTGCCAGAATCTTGACACAAACATTTATTGTCAATGCACAAGAAGTGTACAATGAAATTGAAATGAACCTCCCTTGGTGCTGGCCCTGCAAGTCTATCATATTAAACCTAATTGTGGTATTACGTTGCATTCAGAAGTCTGACAGTCCATGGATAAAAGCTATTTTTCAGCCTATTCGTTCGGGTGGCTATGCTTCTATATCTCCTGCCCAATCGTAGGTGAGTAAAGTGCTGACCAGGGTGTGAATCATCTCTGAGGATTTTACTCGCTCTGCTGAGGCAGCGGGTCCTGGCGATTTCATCCAGGTGTCAGGACAGCTCATAATAAGATGGTGTAGAAAATATCAAGAATAAGCAGTCCTGCACATAAGGTGGCCCATGTTATCTATGTAGGGCTGTAAAAGTGACAAACTCTACCTTGAATGGTGGCGCAGTGGTTAGAATGCAGTACTGCAGGCTACTTCTGTTGACTGCCAGCTGCCTGCAGTTTGGCAGATCGAATCTCACCAGGCTTAAGGTTAAGAGAGGAGAAATCTAGCTCTGGGCCTCTGCTGGCTCAAGTGTCCAAAAAGATAAGAATGGAGTGCAACAGTGGAAGAATTTCTCCCAATATATTCTCTGGAATTGCACTGGAACAATTTGTCCTAAAACACTTACTACTGTTAATCCCAGCAACCCACATTCTATGCATCTATAAGGCTTCTCCCGTGTGAATCACATGGTTATTAAGAGTAACCTTAAGAATAAAGGTCTTTCCACACTCCATGCATTTATAAGGTTTCTCCTCATTGTGATTTTTTTAATGGGAATTGAGATTACTGCACTGGCTGACACTCTTTCCACATTCCACGCATTTATGTGGTCTCTCCTTTGTGTGGGTCCTTTGATGGGAAATCAGCTGAGTGCCCCACCTTTCCATATTCTATGCATTTATACGGTTTCTCCCCCCTTGTGAATCCTTTTATGGTAGGTAAGTTGAAAGTTTTAGATAAAGCTCTTTCCACACTCTTCACATTTGTACGGTTTCTCCCCTGTGTGAATCATTCTATAGGAATTAAGATTACACTTCTGGCTAAAGCTCTTTCCACAATCCATGCACTTATATGGTTTCTCCCCTGTGTGGATTTTTTTAATGGGAATTAAGATAGCTGCACTGGGTAAAACTCTTTCCGCATTCCATGCATTGATATGGTCCCTCTCCTGCATGGACCCTTTTATGGTATGCAAAGGAACCGCTCATGCTGAAGCTCTTTCCACACTCCATGCACTTATATGGTTTTTCCCCCGTGTGGATCCTTTGATGGGATGTAAACTGACTGCTTTTCCGGAAGCTCTTCCCACACTCCATACATGGATATGGCCTTTCCCCTGTGTGGATCATTTTGTGGGAATGAAGAGTAACCTTTTGAGTAAAGCTCTTTCCACATTCCATGCATTGATACGGCTTCTCCTGTGTGTGGATTTTTTAATGGGAATTGAGATTACCGCGCTGGCTGAAACACTTTCCACATTCTGTGCATTTATGTGGTCTCTCCTTTGTGTGGGTCCTTTGATGGGAAGTCAGCTGAATGCTCCATCTGAAGTTCTTTCCACACTCCAAACACGAGTATGGCTTCTCACCCGTGTGGATCCGTTTATAATAGGTAAGTTGAAAGTTCTGGATAAAGCTCTTTCCACATTCTTCACATTTATACGGTTTCTCCCCCGTATGAATCATTCTATGGTAATTAAGGTTACACTTCTGATTAAAATTCTTCCCACAATCTGTGCACTTATATGGTTTCTCCCCTGTATGAATTTTTTTATGAGAATTAAGATAGCTGCACTGCCTGAAACTCTTTCCGCATTCCATGCATTCATACGTTTGGTCAACTGCATGGATTCTTTTATGATATGTACATGAACTGCTCAAGCTGAAGCCCTTTCCACAGTCCGTGCACTTATATGGTTTTTCCCCTGTGTGGATCCTTTGATGGGAAATAAGACGAGCGCTCTTCCGGAAGCTCTTTCCACACTCCATACATGTATATGGTTTCTCTCCGGTATGAATCATTTTATGGAAATCCAGAGTAACCTTTTGGGTAAAGCTCTTTCCACACTCTGTGCACTTATATGGTTTTTCGCCTCTGTGGATCTTTTCATGGGAAGTAAGGTGGGTGGGCTTTCTGAAGCTCTTACCACATTCCATACATTTATATGGTTTCTCTCCTGTGTGGATCATTTGATGGGAATTAAGAGTAACCTTCTGAGTAAAACTCTTTCCACACTCCATGCACTTATATGGTTTTTCTCCTGTGTGAATTTTTCTATGGCAAGTAAGATATCTGTGCTTGCTGAAACTCTTTCCACATTCCATGCATTTATAGTTTCTCTCCTGAATGGATTCTTTCATTGGAAGCAAAGGAATTGCTCTCATTTATATGCTTTCCATTCTCTGCACATTGATAGGGTTCATTTCCCATGTTTGTTTCACCACATAAAGAAAGATTAGGAGTCCAATTGTAGCCATTTTCATCCTTTTGGTATGCCATCCTCTTTTTTAGTGCTAACTGTGTGATGTTCGTATAAATCTGAGCCCTCTTCAAATGTTTCCATCCTTTCCACCTTTATTTTTTTCCTTTTGATCTTTTCTGGGAATAAAGTCTTGGATTTCAACGGATGGGAAAGTTGAGCTACTATTACTCTCATTTTTTGACAGGCTTCTTTCATGTTCTTTGGGTTCCATTGAATTTGCAAACTCTTCACTTCTCGCTTTGTGCCTGAACAGTTGGAAGGCTTCCTTGTTCTCTTGAATGCAATTTCCTTAAGAGAAAAAGAATGAATGAAGAACTGAGACAAGATAGAGGAAGCAAAGTAAGAATTCATAGCACAGGAAATGAATATAAATTTCCTAGTGAAATTTTGCCATATTTTCTCCACTATTTTGAAAGGAGTTTGTTCTGCTGACCAACATCAAACACTCTGATCCAAGCCTTACAAATTTGGAGTTTGAATAACAAGTTATTATACATAATAATGTCCACATGTATAATACTACACAGTACAGAAGTGGGTCGTTTCTATTTTATGAGCTGCTTAAACCATCAAAAAATGCCTTTGTTTACATAAAACAGACATTTGCACTGTTACACCATTTTGCTGAATAAATTAATTCTGCTTATGGATTGCTATCAAATCTCTGTTAAGGAAGTGAGAAACCAGGGGGAAATGTTGGTAATATATATTCCAGAGGTGAACAAGTGGAACCATGCAAGCAAGGATTTATAATTACTAGATCTAATTTCTTGTCTGTCTTGAAATACCTGCTATTAACTGCAGTAAAAACAATAGTTAATAGAGAAACAAGGAGGGATTTGGGGAACACAACAGCACTCAATATTGTTAATATCATTTATATTTACCGATAATCTTCAACATACAACCACAATTTTGTCCAGAATTTCCACATTAAATTATGTTCACAAATCCAAACATGTGACCAGATCTGTTTTTACAACCATTTTTACAGTAGTCATTAAGTGAACCACAATGAGGGCTTGCAGTTTTCCTTCAGTCATTTAAGGTTGTTAAATGAAACAACACATACTGTGCAGCACTGCTGGGGAAGGTGATAATGTTCCCTCTCCCAATAGTTTAAATTAATACTGTACCTTAATAAAATCAGATTTATAGACAGTAACAAAAGCTGCAGTTTTCTATATCAGGGGGGGAAACTTAATATTTGTACACGTTTAAAGTTACTATGGTACAAGTATTCCTCAACTTATGACCATCTGTTCAGCAACCACTTGAAATTACGATGGTGCTCAACAGAATTACAACCAGTGCTCAAAGTTATAACTATTGCAATGCCCCCCAAGGTCACATATCCAAAATGTGGGTGCTTTGCAGCAAACTTACTCTTATTACCATAGGGGTGCTGCAACTCGCACCCAGCTGCCTGTCTCATCCTGCTTAGGCTGCCCTCACTAGTAGCACTTGGCACCAAACTGCACCAAGCTTGGACTTGAACTAGAGGCCAGGGTCTTAGCTACCTGCTACCTGCTACCATCCTGGCCTCAACTTCAGCCCTAACATCACCACTGCCACTCAGAAATGCTGCCTTATGCCAATCTCCATGGCATGTGAGCTTGGAAATGGGATGAATGCCCCCATGGCAAAGGGCTGCATGCTACTTACCTTCAGGTGACTTTCTCCTTCTACTGAGAGCCCCCCATAGTGTATCTGAGGCAGCTCCAGTTTGCACAAGGCTTTCTTTCCTAAAAACGGCTGTGGAGGATGTTCTCACATAGCCTCTGGAAGTCACGCGAGAACAGGGTGTGTTGTTGCATAGACTCCGGGGCTTCTGGAAACTACAACAGGGCATGCTCTCACGCAACCTCCAGAACCTTTGGAGGTGGGTGATAGGACACGCTCTCATGTGTCTTCTGTTCTCCAGAAAGTATACAAGAACAGAATATGTTCTCACATCAGCCTCTTGGGGTTCTGGAATCCATGCAAGAATGGAACATGCTCTCACACAGCTTCCAGAATCCTCACAAGAATGGGGCGTAGTCCTGCACAGCCTCCAGATGTTTTGAAGGCCACACGAGAGCACACCCCTCTTATGTAGCTTCTAAAGGATCCGAAGGCCACATGAGAACATGCTCTGAAACCACTTAAGGAATAAGGCCTCATAAGCCCTGGAACTGCCTCAAATAGGCTATGAGGGCCTGTTAACAGGAGAAAGATGCTTGAAGATTAGAGACATTCTGCAGATTCTGAGCAGCACTGGGCAACTGCATCATTTTCCAAGGCTCACATACATGACTAAAACAGATTATTAGAACTGGTGTGGTGATGGCAGCTGGCTGAGACTGCTGAAGACGCTGGATCTCTACTTCAGGTTCAGCCTTAGAACTGCTGGAAGTTCTGCTGTATAGGGGTGGGAAAGGCCTGGGAGGTACAGCACAAGCCATGAATGAGCTGAGGGAAGGACAGTGTGTGCCTAGGCCTGAAACAGAGTGTGGACCAGAGGTGGTATTCAGCAGGTTCTGACCAGTTCTGGAGAACCGCTAGCGGAAATTTTGAGTAGTTCAGAGAACTGGCAAATACCACCTCTGACTGGCCCTGCCCCATCTATTCTCTGCCTCCGAATTCCAGCTGATTGGCTGGGTCTTCTTTTGTTGCCCTGTACAGGAGAACTGAGCTGGAAAGCAGGTTAGTGAGGTGGGGAGGGAATGGGATTTTGCAGTAACCTTTCCCCAGGAATGGGAGGGCATGGGGATTTTGCAGTATCCTTCCCCAGGAGTGGGGAGGGAATGGAGATTTTACAGTATCCTTCCCCTGCCATACCCACCAAGCCATGCCCACCAAGCCACGCCATGCCCACAGAACCGGTAGTAAAAAATTTTGAATCCTACCATTGGTGCAGACCTAAACCACAGCCTCCCAAACACCAAATGTTCTGCTGTATGACATGCGGTCGATTAATAACTGCAAAAGGGAGAGCCAGGATTGTGGTTATTGAACAAAGCAGTCACGTGATACCCCATTTAGTGACTTCAAGGAATTATGACCAAAAATTTTGCATCCAATTAAGGTTATAAGTTAAGCATTTATCTACAGTACCATACTGCAAAACAAAGATTCCAATGAAGACCTTAAAACGTTTTAAATAATCAGCCAGTATTAATTGAAAATAATACTAGCCACAGAAACATTTCCAATTCACCTCGGTTCTTTAAGGAGAATATTAGGATTGTGCTATAATGTACAATATGAGATAAGAAGAAAAACTCAAGAATGCATCTGAAATTACCATTTGTAGTGTATGTACTGTATGTGATTGAAAATGTAAGATAGGAGATAAATGATTTTAAAATCAAAACTATTGCATTTTGTAAAAAGGTAGTGTTTCATTACTGCCCTATAAATTATTTCACTGAATTTACAATGTACTGTACTTACTCCAGTATTTATTTTACTGTATTTACTGTATAATATGTACAGTATAATACTGTATTGTATTTTAAATGGAAGTATCCTTCATTTTAGGCCTCTGAGTGGTTTTCCTGGAGAATTTTCAAAGGTTGGTAGGGCCAGAATTAAGAAATAGACATAGCCAGTTCCAAAACTGAATCTGATTCAATATAGTATGTAAATTTTAACTATTTGTATATTTAATTTTACAGTTTTGACACACTGATACAATTCGGCAGCAAGTTGTAGAGGAAGACTGCACATGGTCCAAGAGTCTCAAGTTGCAAACCTCAATCAGCTCAAGGAATAAGGAACTGGCAAATCACTTCCCCAAAGTATTGCCAAGACAATGAAATAAACTTGTCCAGGTATTATAGAACTCAAGATTGACTTAAAGTTCATTTAGAAATAAAATTTTGAATTACATCTTTGTATCATCTGAAGCCACACCAAAAAAAAATCCTCTATAAAGTATGCAAATAAGGCACAGGTAGAGATATGAGGACTGATAAAGGATAGCCACCCCTTATGTCTTATACTGTACTGTACACAAGTTAGCAGAATTTTCTTTTCCCTTGGTGGCATTCTTCTACACAATAGGAGCAAGGAAAGTATATTTCATTAGCAAAAAATTGTCTTATAATCTTTACAGTGTGTAAGAACAAATACAATACTACTGAACTGTATGTGGCATGAAAACTTAAAATGCTAGCTGTAAGCCACCTTTAGATTAGAGTTGCTACTATTGGGCTAGTTTGTGTAGGCTATTACAGGGCATCATGTTTAATTTTCCTAAACCCAAGAATTGGCCCTAACATTACAAGCTTCAGCACAGAACAGAACAGAGCAATTTAGAACCATTTTCCCCCTTCAACCATCTTTAATTCAGTAATTGATTTCTGTTATCTTTCAAAGAACCGAACATTTATAGCTTTACAGTAAAAAAAAATTAATAATAATAATTTATATGTAACAAAAGAAAATACAAGTATTATTATTGTAGACATACCATTGTACTATTGTGCAAAAATAAAGGGCAAAATCAGATTTTACAACTGTCTACTCTATAAACATAAAGAATCTTTTCCTGTGTCTTGAGTACCGATGACCTTAGATAGGTTGGCATAGCTGATTGACGACTGACAATCCAGTCTTCAGTTCTTGTATATGGGGAAGATGGTACAGTTGAGAAAGGAGAAACTTTCCTAAAGAATCCACCAAGGGTGATTTATAATTTTTTTCTGTTTTTAAACTCTACGGCACACAATCTCATCAGTTCCCCTATGCATTTTTTCAATCCATTGTAAATTTGGATCTCTGCTTTCTGAAAATTATAAAGCTTGGTTCATGCGACAAGAAAAAAAAATCAGACAATGCTTTCAGAGGCAACTTTTGGGGCTGAATTACATTTTCTCTTTCCCCTTCAAAATCTTCCTCATCTTCCCCCCCATCCTCAATCTGTTGTCCTTCCTATTCGTCTTGCACTTCTATTAAATCTTCATTTGAAAGCTCTCTCTCTCAGCCTGGGCTATCAAATGTCTCAGTGTGAGTCTCTAAATCGTGGGATTTTGTGAGTGACAAAATGTCCTGATTGATGTCTTGCAAATCTTCATCAAAACTTTCCCAAATGTAAGTGAAAACAAAACTTTTCATACCATTTTTCCAAATGCCTTCAGTACATTTTGCAGTGATAATCTTGCCATCACATTCGTGATGCAATGGAAGTGACTGTAGGTTTCCCAAAAGTCACATAATGCTACTCCTTCATTTTCCACTTGAACTGAACTTGTCGCTGAATACTTTATATCCAGGTGTTGCTTTGGCCTCCTTTGTGGGTAGATTCACTCTGGGATTGTCTTCCAAAAAACCTCAGTTTCATTCAGCGGTGGGTTTCAAAGTAGTTTACCATCAGTTCAGTGGGCATGGCTTGGTGGGCGCGCTTTATGCGCATGCACTTTCCGCGTGTGCAGAGGCTTTCCTACTCACCTCCTGCAATCCTGCACTCTCCCTGTGTCTTCAACAGCTGACGTGCAGCAATCTGCTGTGCCGTGCAAAGCAGCTGCGCTTCAAAAGCAGGAAATAAAGGTCATTATGGGAGCCTGGGTAGGTGGGTGGGCCCAACAGCAGATCGTCGGAGCGAACCAGTTCGATCTCCACTGATCTTCAGAGCTACCAGCTTGGCAAAACCAGGTCGAACTGGTAGAATCACACCGCTGGTTTCATTCATGTTGAATTTCTGTTCAGGCTAAGAGTTGTCTTTTGCTATGATGTCATCAAGTTCATATGGAAAGCATTGGGCAGCTTCTTCGTCAGTGCTTGTGGCTTCATTTGTTGTGCACATGTTGTGATAATTGAATCTTCAGTGAAACCATGTAAATCAGCTACCACTGGCAGTGAATATCATGGTGCATTCCCCTCCAGTCTTTCCTTCAGCACTGGGAAAATGCTGTGTGCCTGAGAAGACTAATCAGAATCCTTTTAGATTTGATCCTCAATCCAAACCAAAAAGAGTTTTCTGTTTTGTGAATGGTTTCTTGCAATAATGGTATCCATTCTGATGCTCCTTTAATCACCTGATACTTTCTTTATCCTTCGGGATAGGGGAGATGGTAGCAGAGATGGTGGAATGAGCTAGCCCTTCTCCTTGCACTATAATGTTCACTTTGTTTCCCTCGTCATGGGCTTTGATGATAATCCTCTTCAAATCCAGATTGATGTTTTTCCTTTGCTTCTTGACTCCTTGCTTGGCTGAAGAGGAACTCAATTTCTTTTGATTTGAAGACACTGCCAGCCAAACCAAGAGATAATTGCAAAGTATTGTCCTGTGAATAGAGAAAGAGAGAGAGAGGGATTGGTTCAGAATAGTTTATCTTCAGTGTTAGGGTGGGGGAAGTAGTACAAGAATGTGTTTTTCTTATCTGGCAAAAATTTCTTTCCCTGGACAACGGAACATGAGTGATCACTGCTAGCAGCAACATATTATAAATTCATTTATTCATTGCATTCAATATTTGTTTGCACACTCCATCTTTTTTTCTTAACTGGTTCCCCATCCTGCTCTTCTTGATCATTTTTTCCTTATAGTGTACAGCATGTGCAAGACTGAATCTGATTTTTGACAATTGAAGGGAGTCAACTGTGAAGGCCAGACTCTATCTCAGTGGCTCCAACCTTTTGGGCCACTGGGGACCGGTTCCGTGGAGAGAAGTTTATCCACAGACCGGAGGGGGTGTGGTTTTGTGTGGTACCTGTATCCCATGCATGGGCTTCGCTTGTTTGTGCAGCCCAGTTTCTGGCATGCCACGGACCAGTCTCTATCCACAGATTGGGGTTTGGGGACCTCTGCTCTACATACATTTGTGAGGAAAAGCCAGGGTTCATAGGAAGGGATAAGAACCTCATGAAAATAATTAGCAAAGTTCAAAATCAGGAGTTTACAGTAGAAACAAAGATAGACAATACATACGGTATTGTCTCATTAGCATTTTATCCTATGGTTGGGCCCCTGTCATCTGCATGACTCTCTCACATGATCCAAGCAGCCACATTTGCAATGTGTGCAACTGGAACAATCTGGAACTGAACACACTCAAAACCGTAGAAATGGTGGTAGACTTTAGAAGAAACCATCCCATACTACCACCTCTTACAATACTAGACAACACAGTATCAACAGTAGAGACCTTCAAATTTCTAGGTTCTACTATATCACATGACCTAAAATGGACACCTAACATCAAAAATGTCATCAAAAAAGCACAATAAAGAGTGTTCTTTCTGCACCAACTCAGAAAGCTAAAACTGCCCAAGGAGCTGCTGATACTGTTCTACAGAGGAATGATTGAGTCTTTCACCTGCACCTCTACAACTGTCTGGTTTGGTTCTGCAACTCAACAGGACAGACACAGACTTCAGAGGATAATTAGGACTGCAGAAAAAACAATTATTACCAACCTGCCTTCAATCAAGGACCTGTATACTGCATGAGTCAAAAAGAGGGCTGTGAAAATATTTACAGACCCCTCACATCCCGGACACAAACTGTTTCAACTCCTTCCCTCAAAACGAAGCTATAGAGCATTGCACACCACAACTAGACACAAGAACAGTTTTTTCCCGAAAGCCATCACTCTGCTAAACAAATAATTCCCTCAACACTGTTCAACTATTACAAAGTCTGCACTACTATTACTGTTAAATCTTGTCATCACTCCTTATCACCCATCCCCTCCCAATTGTGACTGTATGACTGTAACTTTGTCACTTGTATACTTACAATTTATATTGACTGTTTCCTAGTACGATTGATTGCTTATTGTACCCTATGACTATCATTAAGTGTCGTATCTTATGATTCTTGACGCTTGATGAACATATCTTTTCTTTTATGTATACTGAGAGTATTTACACCAAGACAAATTCCTTGTGTGTCCAATCACACTTGGCCAATAAAAGTATTCTATTCTATTCATTGTGTATTAAATAAACTTACAAATCTATTTTAATTTGTTTTCCAATACTTTGACCTCTCTTTAAAATATAAAGAAAATAAAAATACTATAAAAAAAGAAGAGTGATGAGAGTCTTCCACACATTCCCACCTATTTTCTCTGGGTTTTCCAACAGCAGCAGGGGACTTAATGCAGGGCTACTGTATTTTGGGGAGAGAACAGTATTGGTTCTCTGTTGCTGTTGGAAAATGCAGAGAAAGCGGATAGGAGTGTGTTGAAGACTCCAAAGCAAAGATGGTATTCAGCAGGTTCTGACCAGTTCTGGAGAACTGGTAGTGGAAATTTTGAATAGTTTGGAGAACCGGCAAATACCACCTCTGACTGGAGATTTTACAGTATCCTTCCCCTGCCACGCCCACAAAGCCACACCCACAGAACCGGTAGTAAAAAAATTTGAATCCCACTACTGCTCCAAACATTATTTTTCACACAAAAGTACTTCTACAATATTTCCAAAGTATTGGAAAAGAAAGTTAACATTTTAAAACAAATGCAGTACAGTAAAAAAGAAACATCTAGATCAGGAATCCCCAACCTGTGGCCCATGGCCTACCACCGGGCTATGGGCTAAATTGCCACTGGGCCACATGAATGGCCGGCCAGTGCATGCATCTCTGTGGGTGCACACAGCCCCATTCACACTTGTGTCGTTGTGGGCTCTCACAGCCCCACTCACGTTAGCATCATTGTGGGTGCTCATGATCCCTCACACGAGCATTGCCAAGAATGTCACAAGCACACATGCACATACACATGTCCTTCCCACAGAATCATCCCCTCTTCCCCCTCCTTCACCCCGCCAGGCTGCCAACCCAAAAAAGTTGGGGAACTTGTCCTAGATCAACAAAGACTAAAACACTATAGTAAATAAAATGCTTACCATAACAGTGATGATGATGATATAGAATGTTCAGTTGTGTCCAACTCTTAGCGATTCTGTGGGTCAGGTCATTCCACGTCTTCCCATCTTCTAGCTGGTTGAGTTTTTCTATGCTCTGGTGGGTGTCAGCTTTGAAGATAAATAATGCAGAAGCATGTGGTTAACGTGGCTGCTTTCTGCTTCTAAAGGAAGGAAAATATTGGAATTTTTTAAAACTTAAAAAGAGTAAACCCGCATACGGTATTATTAAATATAACTGAAAATTAGACAGGAAGAAGATGTGACATGCACTGTGCCATACAAATCTCTAGAAAAACTGGGGGGAAAGTTAAAGCCAAACATAAGTCAATATGGAAAAAGTACTTACCTTTCTTGTAAAACTTCGCTCCGCTGGTTCTGCACGCAACAGCAATGGGGGGGAAAGGTGCACCTGTCTTGGATGTCGATCCCTCATGTGACCTTGGCGAGTAAAGGCATGCCAGTTGCAAAGTCCCCAGATGTCACACGCTCAACGTCAATTGGGGGGGGGGGAACCACAGATTTGCTGTTCAGTCCCTGGCTGTTTGCAATCACATGAGCCTCAAAATAATAAATCGTAAGCATGGGTGGCTTCTGGGGTACCAAAGGGCAATCACATGACCCCAGACGCTTGGTGGGGGCCCCAAATAGTCACTGCTTCACTTCCAAAGTGGCTGAATCTTGGTGATGCAATTGCGAAGGTCTGCGTGGGTGATAATTTCAGGGCACGTTGTAGTTCTATTTCTGGGGCACTGTTATTAATTCAAACACGTATTAAGCAACCTGTCGTAAACTGAGGACTACCTGTAATGCCATTTAATCAATCTCTCACCAATAAGATGATAGATCCCCTCCTTTTCCTAGCCAGGTGAGGTTATTTGGAGATTTAAAAAAAACAGAAAACTGGATCTATCTGACCATAAAGTATTTCTTCTAGGCATCTAATGACAAAGCAGGGAGCCTTACCTGAAAAGGCCACATTTCTGGAGTTTTCCAGCATAACCTCTTTGTGTAGGGCTTTCTGATCAGGATTTAACCTAGACCATTCCTCATCGGAAAAATGCACAGCAACCTCCTCAAACAACACAAGAACCTACAAAAAGAAGCAGAGAAATTTTATTTAGAAATTCTTTCATTTTCTTTCAAGAACCCCCAAAGCAGAGATTTGTAGTGGGTTACAGGCAGAGGTGGCATTCAGCAGGTTCTGACCAGTTCTGGAAAACCGGTAGCGGAAATTTTGAGTAGTTCGGAGAACCGGCAAATACCACCTCTGACTGGCCCCGCCCCCATCTAGTCTCTGCCTCCCAAGTCCCAGCTGATCGGCTGGGTCTTCTTTTGTTGCCCTGCACAGGAAAACAGAGCTGGAAAGCAGGTTAGCGGGGTGAGGAAGGAATGAGGTTTTGCAATAACCTTTCCCCTGGAGTGGGGAGGATTTTGCAGTATCTTTCCCCTGCCACGCCCACCAAGCCACGCCCACAGAACTGGTAGTAAATTTGTTTGAATCCCACCACTGGTTACAGGGACATCTTATTTGAGGTTAGTGTCTCCCACCCTGTTGGCATTCCAGAAAACCTACTTTTTCAAGTCTTCAGTTAGGATAGTCAGGGATAATCCTATCAAGATAACCATATCAGATTAGAGCTATTTGGATACACTATTCACTATTGTTATCCTGTATTGTACTCTGTTTTAATTATGTTGGTTTTATTGTAGTTGGTTGGAAATGGCTGGTATATGAAGTATAATGAGTATGCAGGACTGCCAGGGTCCTTCTGTGAATGCAGACAAAATATTTTTCTGGATCAATTCACAGATAGCCTCTGACCGGTTCTCATTCTACATGTCAACTGCAGGAGGACATATTGGTGGGATCTTTTCTAACAATTTAGCTGATAATATTGCAAGGTCTCCCTGGGGATCAATCCTGCCTCCCTCCCCAACAATGTTACAAAAGTGTGGAAAGAGCTCACCAAAAGGATTTGATTTGCGAGGTGCTAACAACATTCAGATAGGGGACGCAATGGCTCAGTGGCTAAGACGCTGAGCTTGTCGATCAGAAAGGTAGGCAGTTCAGCGGTTCGAATCCCTAGCACTGCATAACGGAGTGAGCTCATTACTTGTCCCAGCTTCTGCCAACCTAGCAGTTCAAAAGCATGTAAAAATGCAAGTAGAAAAATAGGGACCACTTTGGTGGGAAGGTAACAGCATTCCGTGCGCCTTCAGCATTTAGTCATGCCAGCCACATGACCACGGAGACATCTTCGGACAGCGCTGGCTCTTCCACTTTGTAACAGAGATGAGCACTGCCCCCTAGAGCCGGAAATGACTAGCACATAAGTGCGAGTCATTTACCTTTACCTTTATCAACATTCAGATGACCAATTTTGGCTTCTTGTCAGACCCACATCAGTGTTGAGAGGAGCTAGGGTAAGCATTACTGACCAGCAAGCTGAATCCTAATTTTACGTTGCTCAGAACCAGCAACATCACATGTAAAGACCGTAACAAGAGATCTCCAACCAAAGTTTCTATCCTTCCTGACATTTCATTCCTACCTGAGTCAGAAGTTCAACTGGTCTTTCAACTGCAACAGAAAAAGGAGAACCACTTGTGAATGCTGACTTTTCATTCCCTGTGAGATAAACATGACATAGGTGGCATTTTTTATAAACAGAATTACTGAGATTAGAGATTTGCGTTCTGCAAATACAGCCCAAAGAATGATAAAGTGCCTTCTTTCTGAGGAAACTTCTCTTACTGGAGGTGTTCTGCCTTTGATCTTCATGGGAGATCCCCCTAAGGAGCAGCTTCTGGAAAGAATCTGGCAGATCCTTCCTTTCCTTAGGATTTTCAGAGACTGACTTCAAGTTGGACCTCTGGACTTGGTGGACCTAGAGAAACTAAGAACAGCAAATAGGAGATCTTACAAAAAAGAAACAGATTCTGTCTGCTCAATGGAATAATGTCTTAGGCTTTAAGGTTAAGTGACTGTTAAGGACTGGATCAAGGCAGCAATGGGCTGAAACAGAGCCTTGGCAAGTCCGAATGATTCTGGATTTGGGGTTCTTTGGTCCATAGAGAATTGCCATATTTGGTTTGGGGGGATTGCAGTACCCCAAGTGGACTTGGTACATAATCTGGGGGTTCTCCTGGATTTGCAACTCTTGCTCCAAGAGCAAGTAACAGTCATGAGTCATGACCTGGAGGGCCTTTATGAACTGCTGGTTATTTGTCAGTAATGCCTTTTCCTGGACCAACAAGCCCTGCTCAGTCACCATCTCTCTAGTGACCTCTTGACTATTGCAATTCATTCTACATGGGCTGCCCTTGAAAGGTATTCTATCCAGAAGCTTCAATTTTATTCAAAAGGCAGCAGCCCGTATGGTTTTGTGCAAGTTTGCACAGGTGTCATCTCTCTTGAAGGAGTTGTATGGGTTGCCAATTTGGTTCCAGGCCCAATTCAAGGCACTGGTTGTCATCTTTAAAGCCCTTCATGGGCTGGTGCCAGATTATTTGAAGGACTCTCTTTTACCAATTACATCTACTCACACCACCAGAGTCACAAACAGGATATGTTACGGATCTCATCTCTTAAAGAGGTCAGTGGGGCTTAAGGACTCCAGGGTGATACAGAATGGTTGGTATGATTGTTGTTGCCAGGGGCATGTGGGGGTTCATTGTTGTTGTTGTTTGTATTTGCAGTTTTATTTCTGTGAGTTACTCAGAGTCACTTTGAGCGAGTGGGGTGTTCATATAAATTTTCTTAAGAAATAAAATAAACATCTCTTTATTTAGTATATTCACAACCTGGAAGTATCTCAACATATGGTCATTCTTTTGAATTTTCATCTTGATTTTGACAAGTAAAGGTTTCTCACCTGCATCTCCCTCTGCTCCTTCTGCTCCTCTGCCTGACTCAGGAGAAAACCTTCAGCCAGGGACACCGCCTGGGAGCTGGTCTCTGCTCCACATTCCTGGATCCAGCTCTCCATCTCTGGAGGCAGGAGAGCCACCAACTGCTCCAAGATCAAGAAGTCTAACATCTTCTCTTTTGTCTTCTTTTCTGGCTGAAGCCACTGGTGAAAAAGTTGGTGGAGACAGCTACACATCTTCCGAGGGGCCTGGTCCCACAAGGAGCAGGACAAAGCACCCATCTTACTCCAGGTGGCTTCCTGAAAGGCATTCAGAAGGTCTTCTGCTGTCCGCCATTGGGTCCCTTTCAAAGAGGGAGCGTCCATCTCCACCTGCGGTCCACACGCCACCTCGTTTGGAAGGTGAGGCTTTAAGTCAGTGGGCACAATCTTTCCTGGTGCAAGATGATCCTGGTGGGGGTCTTTTGGGGAGCTCTCTGCGGGCAACTCTTGAGGGGACCTGTGCCCCAGTCCTGACCCCTCCAAGGAAACTTCTGGCAAGGTCCCATTCTGAGCATCCTCCTCCTCCAGCGGGCCTGTCCAAACAGCCCTCTCCAGGCTAGCAGCCGGCCAGCTCCGCAGCTCCTTGCGCACCAGGCGCAGCGCCTTCTCCAGCAGCGGGCGCAGCTCCTGCAGGGGCAGCTCGTCGACTCGCTCGGCCCAGCCTTCCTCCTGCAGGGCCTGGATTAGAGCCAGCAGCCACTTCGGCCGGGCGCATCCTCCCTCCCGTAGCAGCGCTCGGACAGCCTCCCGCGGCCGCTTTTCCAGTAGCACCTCCAGGGTGAGCTGCAGAGCGAGCGCGGCATCCCCGGGCAGGCCCGTTCCCTCCGCTCTCTCCAGCTCCGCCGTCAGTCCCAGCAGCGCCGCCCGCAGCGCCGCCACGCCGGGCTTCCTCCCGCGCCTCCGTCCCGTCGTAGCCGGGGCCGGCCCCGCGCCCTCGGCCAGCGCTTGGATGCCGCGCAAGAGAGCCATCTCCGGTTCGGCCCCTGACAGCGCTGCGTCCCAGGCCAGCAGGATTGGGTACCCTGGTAGCAGCTAATGGCCCCTGCTGGGCGCTCCTCCCCGAGGGGCGAGCCCGGGAAGCTCCGCCCCCTCTGAAGAGACCTTTAGAAGAAGCGACCGTTAAAAGGGGCCACTGAGGACATTTAAATAGAAGGGGAAGTTCTCTAGACTCGAGGAAGGGGAGCAACGTGAGGCAGGTTTCCAGAAGTGCCACCTTTAAAAAAAGATGTTTTTCCTCTTGTTTTTCTTCATGAACTTCCCCGGCCTGAGACTTCCCGAAAATTTCCCTCAGCGATTATTTTGAAGAATAAGAAGCCATTTTATTCAAAAGGCACCACAGATTTGTGGGACGGAGAGATACCGTAGATGGTGGTCTTTGAGTGTGGGGGTCAAGGGATGAGCTCTGAAGATTAAAACCCTGAAGAGAAATATTTAAAGAAGAGACCTTAAGAAGAGTATATAAACATATACATACATATACGTGTGTATGTGTATGTATATAGATATATAAAATTTCTGAGGTAAAATTTTGAGATGGGTGTTTCTTCATATATACACACAATATACACACACAAAGAAAAGCCCACCTCAAAATTTTACCTCAGAAATTGCACCAAATTAAACTTGAAAAGGCCCATGTTCACTGAGTGTAAAGGAGGAATTCTTTGAAAAGGAGAAAATCAGAAGAAAGATGGCAGCTTACATGAACCCAGCATTTTGATCTAATACATCAAGAAGCATCCATATTTTTTGAAGAAGAAAGAACTGAAATGCTTCCTCAAGAGATGCATTGCCTGAGAGGCCCAAGAACCAAGTATTTGAAGCAGCTTAAATATGAAAAAAAAATCTCAACGGAACAAAAGGACCAGAGGTGAAAAAAAATATAAAGATGGGGGGTGGGGGGGGAGTCAGTATTACTCATAGCTGCAAAGTCAAGATGGTGACCATGATCGGGTGATGGAAACTCCACCTTTTTATGTTGCAACCTTACCTCGGCAGTTTTAGACATGGTGTTGCAGATCTGCATTTGGTTACTTACACACTTGTAAGCAAATGAAAAACTCCCCTCAAATCTACTGAGATACAGAGTTCTGCTTCTTGCACTTCTGGTGGCCTCAACCATTATTTGATGCAGTTTTAACATGACTTTGATATTATCTCTCCATCTTCTTCTGTGTCCACCTCTTGTTCTTTGGCCTTCTCTTTTTGTATATGCCTTATATGGTATAGAATCCCAAACCACTTAACTTGCTATTTTTATATATAGTTTAAGATCTATTCCAATTCTATTATAATCTCATTTTTTAATTTTATCCCTTCTGGTCACTCTGGGAGCTTTCCTCAAACATCTCATTTCCATAGTCACTAACTTTCACTGATGTTTTATTCCAAGTGTCCATGTTTGGCACTGGTAACATAAAGTGGGCATGAATATACTTTGTATGAGATGCTTCTTTGAATGTTAATTTCTTCATCCATTTTTCCATCAGTGAATGTCATTCCTACATATTCTGATACTGTTTTATCCTTGTCCCCTCTATTACTAAATTTAAGGTATGCTTTTTATAATAGTCATCTGAATTAAACTTTCTCATTTCCATCCACTTTAGTTTACTGATTCCCAAGATAATCAATGTTCAATCTTGCCATCTCATGTTTGATTACATCCACCTTACCTTGATTCATAGATTTTACATTCTAGGTTCCTATGCAATATTGTTCTTTGTAGCATTGGACTTTCCTTTCAACCCCAACCTCCATCCAACACAACCACAGCAGAATCAGAAAATGGGAATGAAGGGCTGCTCCCCCATGTCCTACTTCCTGGGGATTCTGGGCATTTTCCTGGAGGCAGTGCTGGAGGTCTGGAGCTCTGCTTTCCCCTTGCCTCAGCCATGCATAAAGGGAACAGGACAGCAGGGAACAATGGATCTAGGTTTTTCCACTTTCAGGATTCGAAGAACCTGAATGGAAACCTCTGCATTCCCATTTTTCTTCCTCAATGCAAGCCCATGTCCTCCTCCTCCTCACGACCAGACAGTCATGTCAGAACCTCCATCCTTGCAAGACATTCCCTGCAATTTCACTGCCTTCAGCAGTGCTCAAAGGGTTATTACAAGTGAACACAGAGTCCTAGAAAGATAAGCCGTTCAGTGAAATGTGGTGTGATAAAAATGCTGATGATACTGAACAAACCAGTGGCTTTTAGTCAGTTTGAGCAGCAACGTGGATGAGCATTCTTTGAGAAAACACTTTCAAACCAAAGTCAACTCTGAAACCTTCGGAGCTGGCTCCAATGGCTTTCCAAAAATTATTTATTTTATTTATTTATACTATTTGTCACATCTCATTTTCCAATGTGACTAAAATGAGAAATAATAAAGCCATGACCAGAAATTAATCTTAACAAGTGTCTTTAACTATTTTAATGTTATTTTAACATGTAGTTTTTGTTCTGGCTCTCGTCACACTACAGAAAGGCAGAAATGGCCCTGCAGGCTGCTCGAAAGAAAGGTCTTTTGCACATGCATATAGGACATTGGAATTCTATAAATTCTTCCTGAAGCAAATTTCCACACTCCAAACATTTACTTGGTTTCTCTCCAGGTGGATTCTTGGGACAAAAAATAAAAAATAAATTGTTGACTAAAATTGTTCCCTACTATCTGTTCATTTTAGTTTTCTCTAGACTCAGTTCCATTCTGAGTCTAATTTCTCTTTAATTTTTGTTCCGCACAAAAATAACTGCAAAAGGCAGTTCTCTTCTTGTTCTTCTGTGATCTTATCAGATCAGTAGCAACATCTGTGCCATATCTTCAGACATGAAGAATCTCTGCCAATGTTCTTTGAAAGGTATCCCTTATTTCCATTTTCTTTATTCCCCGTGATTTCCAAATCTCTCTTCTCTCATTTCATGTTTCATTATTTGCTATGTCAACACGCTTGCCTTCTTTTTGTTCTCATTCTCCTGCATGTCTCTTACTTGGAACAAAAAGAAAAAAAACTCATTAGAAATGTAAGATACAAACTACAAAGATACAATATATGAGATTAATTGTATGAGCACACACTTTCAATGAATTGAAATAGCACACAATTTCAAATTTATCCAAAAATGAATAAAATTGTGGTTCTACTGGTTTTTGAAGCAAAGCTGGACATTCAAAGCATTTTCAATTCCAAATTTCTGAAAAAAAGGATTTTCTCTTATTGATGTGCCACATGGCTGGAACCATAAAATGACAAAACTTTAAAAAAACAGGGCTTCCATAACTGAGTGATACAAGCTCTGCCTTTTTTATGTGCACTGCATGTGCGACTTACAAAAGAAACAAGCAGTTTTGATTGTACTTTTTTGACCATACCTTTTGGACACCCACAGAGTTTTCAATCAGGGTTTCACAATGAGAGAAGTACTTTTTCAGGAATATACATTATATACTCAGGAGCCAAGTAAATATAATTATATATAGAAAATCTAAAAATACACATTCATACCTAAATGGATCCTCATATGGGATGTAAGATTACTGCTCGTCGTAAAGCTCTTTCCACACTCCATGCATTTATATGGCCTCTCCCCTGTGTGGATTCTTTTATGGGAGGTAAATGACCCATTCTCACGGAACCTCTTTCCACATTCCAAGCACTTATATGGCTTCTCCCCAGTGTGGATTCTTTTATGAATAGTAAGAGAAGTGTTTTCACGGAAACTTTTTCCACACTCAAGGCATTTGTGTGGCCTTTCTCCTGTGTGGATTGTTTTATGGGAAGCAAAATGACTGCCCCGGCTGAAGCTCTTTCCACACTCCGTGCATGTATACGGTTTCTCCCCAGTGTGGATCCTTTCATGAAGAGTAAGGGACCCATTATTACGGAAGCTCTTTCCACATTTCCTGCACTTATATGGTTTCTCCCCCGTGTGAATCCTTTTATGAGAGGTAAGCTGAATCTTTTGAGTAAAGCTCTTTCCACACTCTTTACATTCATACGGTTTCTCCCCTGTGTGAATCCTTACATGGGAAGTGAGTTGAATATTTTGAGTAAAACTCTTTCCACACTCCATACATTTGTATGGTTTCTCCCCAGTGTGGATTCTTTTGTGACAAGCAAGGTTGCTGGTTGTGTTGAAGCTTTTGCCACACTCAGTGCATTTGTATGGCTTCTCCCCTGTATGGATCATTTTATGAGAAGTAAGTTGAATGTTCTGCGTAAAGCTCTTTCCACACTCCAAGCACTTATATGGCTTTTCCCCTGTGTGGATCCTTTTATGGTAGGTAAGTGAACTGCTCATGCTGAAGCTCTTTCCACATTCCATGCAGTTATATGGTTTCTCCCCTGTGTGGATCCTCTTGTGGAAAGTAAGAGAACTGCTCTCACTGAAAGTCTTCCCACACTCCATGCATTTATATGGTCTCTCTCCTGTGTGGATCCTTTGATGGGAAGTAAGCTGAGTGCTCCACCTGAAGCTTTTCCCACACTCCATGCATGTATATGGCTTTTCCCCTGTATGGATTCTCTGATGTGAAGTCAATTGAATATTTTGGGTAAAGCTCTTTCCACACTCTTCACACTTATATGGTTTCTCCCCTGTGTGAATCATTTTATGGGAATTAAGATTGACTTTCTGAGTAAAGCTCTTTCCACACTCGTCACATTTATAAGGTTTCTCTTCTGTGTGGATTTTTTTATGGGAATTGAGATTACCACGCTGGCTGAAACTCTTTCCACAGTCCACACATTTATACGGTTTTTCCCCTGAGTCAGTCCTTTCACTAGGAATAAGAGAACTGCTCCCACTTAAATGTTTTCCATTCTCTGTACTTTTATGTGTTTTATTTCTCATTTTGGCTTCTCCACATAAAGAAATGCTAGAAGTCCAACTGTAGCTTTTTTCAACCTCTTCGCCTAGATCCTCTTCTTTAATATGAATTGTGTAATGTTCATATAGATCTAAGCTCTCTTCAAATGCTTCCACATTTTCCACAATTGGATTACCTTTCTGATCTCCTTTGGGAAGAAAGTCTTGAATTTCAATGGATGGGAAAGTTAAGCTCCTTTTACTCCCGTTGTTTGACAGATTTCTTTCTTTTTCTGTTGTTTCCATTGGGTATGAAAACTCCTTTCTTCTCTCTTCATCCCTGAACATTTGGAAGGCTTCCTTGTTCTCTTGAACATTATTTCCTTAAGAGAAAAAGAATGAATGAAAATTGAGGCACAGTAGAGGAAGCAAACCAATAATTCATAGCATAGAAGGCAAGTGTAAATTTCCTAGTGAAAATCTGCCAAGGATTCTCCATTGTTTTGAAAGGTGTTCTGCTGACTAACATTAAATACTCTGATCAAAGCATTACAAAAGTTGGACTTTGAATAACAGGTTGTTGTAACAGTAATATGAAAAAAACTGCACAATATAATAATAGAACATTTATTTTATACGTTTCTTAAACTGTCACAAAATCCACTTACTTAAATAAAAGAGCACTGTTACACCTTTTATTCAATAAATTAATTTTACTTACGGAATTCCACTCACAGCTGGAATTCAGTTTAAGAAAGTGAGGAGAAGAAGCTTACAATATTTATTGCAGAGATGGAGAAGTGGGAGAATGGGAGCAAGGAGTTGTACTTAACTACATCTAATTTTTGCTTATCTTGAAATTCTTGCTATTAACTGGGAAAAGAACAAGTATATAGTGAAAAGAGAGAGGAATTTGGGGTACAGAAATAGGAGTCAACATAGTATCAACAGTTACATCTAGTGTCATTAAATGATTTTTTTTAACTGTAAAATGACAGCACCCTTCCTTTTCCTAGTCAGGTAAGATCATTTTATGAACCTTTAAAAGGGAAAAAAATAGCTGGCTCTATTTATTCACAAAGTATTTCTTCTAAGCATCTGGGGGCAGGGCAGGGGGCCTTACCCAAAAAGGCCACATTTCTGGAGTTCTCCAGCATGACTTCTCTGTGCAGATCTTTCTGAACAGGATCTAGCCGAGACCATTCCTCCTCAGAGAAACACACAGCCACCTCCGCTAAAGAGACAAGAACCTGCAAACAGGCATATATCCCTATGAGCCACCAAATTTTATTTTCAAAATTCTGTCCATTTGATTCAAGAATCCCAAGGTAAAAAGATTTGCAGTGGGTTAAACAGATACCTTCTGCAGGGGTAAAAATCTGATGTGAAAAAAGCTGTCTGTTCACAGCGTTTGACTGAAATAAGATTTTTGGATGAAGCAGATTATCTGAGGAGTCTTTAGATGTTTCAGTCAAGCTTCAGTTTGTAGTCACCCAGATCTGGAGATATTTCAACCTATCTGAAAAAGGGGACCTACGACCTGCATTCATTCATTCATTCATTCATTCATTCATTCATTCATTCATTCTATTTATTTATTTATTTATTTATTTATTTATTTAATTGGATTTATATGCCGCCCCATCTCCGAGGGGACTCGGGGCAGCTTACACAAATATATAAACAATAAATACAACTGTATCAAATTCTGTAATCCAATTATAAAATCAATAAAATAGCCTTAAATTAAAATTCCCAACCCTGCTCAGTCCAGGCCAGCCTGTACAAACAGCCAAGTCTTGAGATCACGGCGGAAGGAGCGATGCTCACGCCTCCACCACCACATGGTTACATGACCATACTTTGGGCCCACAGCAGCATGGCTGCAATTACTGCCATATGCAGCATCCAGCAGTCATGTGACCTTGATTTATAATGGTTTTACCAAAAAACAGCACATTTCAGTTTTCGACAAAACCGCATCCATAACAAACAGTGACACTTATGACCATTGCAATTCATTTAAAAACCAGGCATTTGCTCCCATAGATGCAGTTATTAACTTACATCCTCCCCCCAAATGTCATAAATTGTCTCTTTGGTATCTAGAATCCCCAAAGACTTGCAATGGATTAAAGAGGCATACTCTGCAAGATGTCTATGGAGATTCTCAGTCATGGTTGTCCCCAAAGGTGCTTTTTTCAAAAGTCAGCTAGACTCCCCCCACCCCCGAAGACATTTTGCTTCTCATCCAAAAAGTTGGGTGAATATCTGAGCTGAAGAAACTTCTTGGATGAGAAGTGAAACATCTTCAAGGAAAAAAAAAATCAAAGTCCAGTTGCCTTTTAAAAGTCTGCAGCGTTAAAAACTTGATATTAAAAAAAAGCAGACTTCACAGCATTTGACCAATGTAATAACAATTGTGGACAAAGCACATTATCTTAGGAAACAGATTAGATCTGCTTAGGACCATAGCCACCCAGATCTGGAGATATTTCATCTCTGATCTTGGATGGGGTGGCACATCTCTTTTCAAGGTTGGTGCACAACCTGAGATGACTTTCTCCATGATCAGAAAGGACTTTAAAAACTTTGTGTGCCATTTGCATCCTTTCCTAGATTGGGAGGACCTTCAGTGACTCATGCACTTTCTTGGGGCTGCTCTTCAAGACTATCTGGAAGCTTTAACTGGTTCAAAATGCAGAACTGGTTCTTGGTATGATTCAGTACTGCTTTATCTAACCTTAGGGGGGAGGGTAATAAATTTGAATTGAATTATCGTAACCTATAAATAAAGCACTATATAGCAAAGGTCCCGGATATTTAAAGGAACACCTGTCTCCCTTTGCATAAGCCAACTGGTTCAATTTTAACAATTAAAATAGTGCAAGCTATAATTAAATAGTGTTATTTATTGGTCTCTCAGAAGCGTTGGTTGGAAATGGCCACCAAATCAAATCAGCTGTGCTTGCACAACTTTTATGGCCCTTCTGTGAATGAACTGAAGTATCTTTCTGGATCAATTCACAGATAGGCATATCACTGGTTCGCGTCTTGCCAACCAGTTGCAGAACCATGCGTTGCTGGGATCTTCTTAACATGTTAGCCAATGGATTGAGGGTCTCTTGAGGGATTAGTCCTACCCCCTCATATATACACACTTTCCCAAGAGTGTACAGAGAGCTCATTGAAAGATTAGATTTGAAAGATAAGTCCATTCAATAGTTGGATGACACTCGATCCAATTTTGGCTTGTCAGATCCAAAGCAGTTTTGAGAGGAGAGTTAAGCTAAGCATTACTGAAGCTGAGCCCCCATTTTATATTGCTATAAACAATATACAGTATTATATACAGAGCCTATAACAAGAGGCCGCATAATACAAGTAGTTCTCAACTTACAACAGTTCATTTAGTGACCGTTCAAAGTTACAACGGCACTAAAAAAACAGACTTATGACAGTTTATCACACTTATGATTGTTGCAGCATCCCTGTAGTCACATGATCAAAATTCAGACGCTTGGCAACTGGTTGATATTTATGACGGTTGCAGTGTCCTGGAGTCATGTGATCAGCTTTTGCAATTTTCTGACAAGCAAACTCAATGGGGAATGCAGATTCACTGAACAACCATGTTACTAACTTAACAAATGTAATGATTCACTTAACTGTGAAAAAAGGTCGTAAAATGGGGCCACCTCACTTAACAAATGTTTCACTTAGCAACATAAATTTTGGGCTCAATTGTGATCATAAACTGAGAATTATCTGTAATCTATCTTCCCTGACATTTCTTCTCCTACCCCTAGATGAACTAGGCAGCACACAAATCCAGTAAATAAAAATAAAATAAACAATACCTGAGTTGGAGGTTCAACTGTTTTTTCAACCCCATCCGAAAAAGGAGAAGAACCTATGAATGTGGATTTTCCATTCTCTGTGAGTAAAAATGTCAAAAGCAGAATTTTAAGAAACATCATTACTAACATAGGAATGCAAAGGAGATCCACAACAGCTTTCTTACCACAGGAGGTGTCTTGACTTTGATCTTCATGGAAGATCCCACTGAAGACCAGCTCCCGGGAAGGATCTGGACGTTCCCTCCTTTCCTCGGCGTTCACAGAGATGGACTTCAAGTCAGGCCTCTGGAAATGAAGGGCCTGGAGAAGCAAAGAAGTGCAAGTAAGAGAATTCACGGAAGAAAATAAAAGCAGATTCTCGCGGTCTGCTCAATAGAACAATTTGCCTTAAACATCTTTCCATAGCATCTTCAAAACATTATTAGAGAAAACTGTTAAGAATCCCAACCTATGGTTATTCTTTGAGTCCAACTTTAAGCTTACTAGCTGAAGGTCTCTCACCTGAACATCTACCTTTTCCTTCTTTTCCTCCCTCTGGCTCAGGAGGAAAGCTTCAGCCAAGGCAACTGCCTGGGAACTGGTCTCTGCTCCACACTCCCGGACCCAGCTCTCCATCTCCAAGGGCAGAATAGCCAGGAATTGCTCCAGGATCACCAGATCCAGCATCTGCCCCTTTGTGTTCTTTTCGGGCTGAAGCCACTGGCGGCAAAGCTGGTGGAGATGGCTGCACATTTTCCGGGGGTCCTGGTCCCACAAGCTGGATGGTAGCGTGCCCATCTTCCTGCTGGTTGTTTCCTGGAGAACACTCAGAAGGTCTTCCGTTTTCCTCCCAGGAGCATCCTTCAAAGAGTCCATCTCCATCTGCAGTCCGCACGCTGCCTCGTTTGGAAGGTGAGGCTTTAGGTCAGCGGGCATAATCTTTCCTGGCGCAAGACGATCCTGATCCTGTTGGGGGTCTTTTGGAGAGCTCTCTATGGGCAACTCTTGGGGGGACCTGTGCCCCAGTCCTGACCCCTCCAAGGAGACTTCTGGCAAGGTCCCATTCTGAGCATCCTCCTCCTGCAGCGGGCCTGTCCAAACAGCCCTCTCCAGGTCAGCAGCCGGCCAGCTCCGCTCCTTGCGCACCAGGCGCAGCACCTTCTCCAGCAGCGGGCGCAGCTCCTGCAGGGGCAGCTCGTCCCCTCGCTCGGCCCAGCCTTCCTCCTGCAGGGCCTGGATCAGAGCCAGCAGCCGCTTCGGCCGGGCGCATCCTTCTTCCCGCAGCAGCGCTCGGACAGCCTCCCGCCGCCGCTTCTCCAGCAGCGCCTCCAGAGTGAGCTGCAGAGCGAGCCCGGCATCCCCGGGCAGGCCCGTTCCCTCCTCTGCCTCCAGCTCCGCCGCCAGTCCCAGCAGAGCCGCCCGCAGCGCCGCCCCGCCGGGCTTCCTCCCGCGCCTCCTTCCCGTCGTAGCCGGGGCCGGCCCCGCGCCCTCGACCAGCGCTTGGATGCCGCGCAAGAGAGCCATCTCCAGCCGCAGCAGCCCTTGCAGTCGCTCCTGCTCAGCTTCCGACAGCACCGCGTCCCGGGCTAGCAGAGCCTCCCGGCCGCGCCGGGCTTGGCTCAGCTGGGCGCAGAAGCGCTCCAGGTCCGGCGGCTCGTCCAGCTTCACCGCCCAGCGCCAGCGGGCCTGGACCGGCTCGGAGACGCGCGCCGCCAGCAGCGCCTCGGCTTCAGCCAGCCTGTGCGCCAGCTGCTCTGGAGAGATGTCCAGCGCCGCCATCGCCTGTCTGACCCCGACCCCTGCGCCCCCTCCCGTACCGCCCTCCAACCCCTTCGATGGGATGTCCGCAGCTTGATGGCAACTGCTGGCCCCGCCCTCCCTCAGAGAACCCTCCTCCCCAGAGGCGGGGCTTCGCCGCCCGCGCCTTTTCCCTGACCCCGCGACGGGGGATTCACTTTTATACGTCCTTCAACCTGGCGCCCACAGGCGCCGCTTGCTGAACATGGGCAACTCATAGTACTTTAGAGCTGAAGCAGCTCTTCACTTCTCCTGCTTGGGCGGGGGAGAGGGGCGGTTTGCACTAGATGACGTACAAGGTCCTTTCCAACTCTGTTAATCTATATATATAAAAGTGAAATACCCCTCATGCATCATGACAAAATCTCCAGAACCATAAAGCCTACAAACTTGAAATTTGGCGCTTATGTTCCTCTTGGCTTCTAGGCGCTCACTAAGAAAGGATTTTTCGAAATGGCCATCGGAGCATTCGTATTTCGTATATTATTATTAACACGCTCTGATGCTAAGGAGTTCCCTCCCTCCCCACCTGAAAAATCTGATCCAAATGCAAAACACAAGCAGAGCAGTTTCTGTTTCAATTTTAGTTTCACAGCACCAAGCAGCTTTAGTACAGAACAGTTGAGCTAAGCCATGCTCAGGCTCCTTGCTGTCTCCTTGCTCACACAGCAAATATTGTTTCAGTTTCCAAACAGCCCTCAACTCTCTCACACACTGATAGGACACTAGCCAAATGAATACCAATGGATGCTGGTAGGCAGGGGCACATTTTTTCCCCTTATTTTCCTCCCGATCACATAGTTTCGTAGGAAAGCATGGGTATAGAGCTAGTCTGTTAATAACACACAGGGCAATTCTGTTTGCTCAGGAGTAAGTCCCATTATGTTCAAGCTTCTTGGATGAGAAGCCAAACAACTTCAGACAAAAACAAGGAAGTCCAGTGGCTTCTTGAAAAAAAGCATCTTTGGGACAATCATGACCAGGATGACTGAGAATCTCCAGACACACAGCACTTTGATTTATATACCGCCCCATAGTGCTTTGTATTTAATACACAAATATTTCCAAGGACATTATATTAGAAAAGCTTTGTTCTTGGTATGGGCACAAATTAAGGAAAAACACTATTTGAAAACACCTGCCTCCACGATAGATGCATTGATACATCCAAACTTGATTGATATGGGAAAAATTATAAGATACTAGGAGGGTACTTGTGCTCCGCTACGAAACTATGTGATCAAGCAAGTTTTTGGGGAGGAAAATAAGGAAGAAAAAATTGTGCCTCTGCATCATCCATCGGTATTCATCTGGCTAGCGTCCTGCCAGTGTGTAGAGTTCAGGGCTGTTTGGAAACTGAAACAATATTTGCTGTGTGAGCAAGGGGAGAGCAAGAAGCATAGGCGTGGCTTAGCTCAGCTGTTCTGTACTAAAGCTGCTTGCTGCTCTGAAACTGAAACGCCTCTCCTCTGCTTGTGTTTTGCATTTGGAACAGATTTCTTTTCAGGTGGGGAGGGGGAGTAGAACTCCTTAGTATCAAAATGTGTTAATAATAATATCCAAAGTACTAATGCTCTGATGGTCATTTTGAAAAATCCTTTCTTAGTGAGCCCCTAAAAACCAAGAGGAACATACATGCCAAATTTCAAGTTTGTAGGCTTTACAGTTCTGGAGATTTTGTGATGATGCGTGAGTGGTATTTCACTTTTATATATATAGATAAAAATATGTTGAATGAGAAAGCGGAACTGAAAAACAAACAGGAAATTGAATAGTGAAGGGATAGATTTAGCATGGTGGCCGCATTTACAAATACAATTAAGGTATTTTAAAAAGATGCTAAAATATATGTTTTTTATAAAGACCCAACAGAATTGGACCAGATCCTAACAGGAAATGAAGAGAAATTAATTTTTAAAAATTATACCTATTTGCTGAGTATTAGAATGGAAGAAGAGCAAGTAAAGGAAACAATGATTGTATGGGCTAAAAATTTTAGTTACTCTACAGTATTGATGGCGAATCTTTTAGAGACTGAGTGCCCAAACTGCAACCCAAAACCCACTTATTTATAGCAAAGTGCCAACATGGCAATTTAACCTGAATATTGAGGTTTTAGTTTAGAAAAAAAAAACAACTCATAAGATTAACATCTTGTCTTAAAAAAAACACGATAACAGAGCTTTCAATGATACCAAAAACTTTTTATTGAAAGGTAAAAGTTTGCATTTGGCATGCTTCTGATTAATGTGACTTTTGCTGTTGTATGCATGCTAATAATTTTTCTAACCTTGGCTCATACTTCGTAAGTTTGAGAGCAACACATGCAGCACTCAGGTCATCTGTTAGTTTGCTTCTGCTGTCAGGTTTGATATAATTCAAAGCTAAAAATAGCTGCTCACAAGCATAAGATGATCCAAACAAAGTAAGGAAAGCAATCCCAAGTGCTTTCATTGACTTAAAATTATTTGGCAGAGAATTCCACACTTTAAGGATTTCATTTTCACAACTAACTGTGTCAGAATTAACTGTGCTGTCCTTTGTCATCCTTTCCATCTTCTCAAGTGTTTCACGCAGGTCACAGAATTTATTTTTCCACATGGAGTTTTCTTGAAATTCCAATAGCTCCATTTCCAGATTTTCTAAATCTAACCAGTGTAAGCAGGAAAGATCAAGTTCTTCAAATTTGGCTTTATCTGGAGAAGTAAGAAAACACAGGGTTGTCTCCATCTTACGGAACTGTAAAAATCTGTTACTAAAATTCACCTTTGCAGCTGCTACAACGCTAGAAAATTCCTTGCAGATTTTCTGATGGCTTGTAGGATTGTCTGCAAATGTTGTAGAATTTTCTAAATGCATTTTTAGATTTGGAAAATATTTTAGCTGCCCACTTTTAAGGTCTCTTTCAAAAACCTGCAGTTTTCTCTCAAATGTTTTGATATCACAAAACATCATTTCTGCTGTTTTCCCTACACCTTGTAGTTGTTTGTTCAGTACATTGAAGTGTACTGTAAAATCTGTAAAAAACATGAGGTTGGTAAGCCAGGCCATATCATTGAGCTGTGGATATTTCTGCCCTTTTTCATTCATAAACAGCCTAATTTCATCCAAGCAGGCTACAAATCTCTCCAGGACTCGTCCTCTGCTCAGCCACCGGACATTACTGTATGTAAGTAAACAATTACGCTGCGCCAGAACCTCCTCAAGAAGTGCTTTAAACTGTCGAAAATTCAGCGCATGAGCCATGATGTAATTCACCATTTTTGTGACATCTTTGAGGACATCGTCAAATATTTTGCTGCTTTCCCTGGCACAAAGAGCTTCTTGATGTATAATACAATGGAACTGAATGACTTGATGCTTTATTTCTTTAACAAAGTACTGTATGAAACCAGAGGTTGCCCCCACCATAGAAGGTGCTCCATCACTGGTAATTGAAACCACTTTTTCTGGTCTTATGTCTTGTGACAAAAAAGCCTCCATCACAGCATTGTAGATATCTATCCCTTGTGTTCCTTCGGACAAAGACACCAGTTTCACCAGCTCTTCTCTCATGATGTCACCAACAGCATAACGCAAAATTACTGCTAGTCTTGCATGATTATTTATATCTGTGCTTTCATCCAAGCACATGGAGTAACAGGCTGCCTTTTGTAAGTCACTGGTGAGCTGCTGACTAACATCACTTGCCATGCGCTGGACTCGATCTTTAACAGTATTTCTGCTAAGTGGCATCTCAGAGATGTGTTGAATAATTTTATCCCTGTTTGGGAAATCATGAAAAAGGGAATTACACTCAGACAACATGGCCATTTTGATAGTATCTCCATCAGAGAGGGGCTTACCATGTTTTGCTATGCACAGTGAAATTTGAAAACTGGCAGCTGTCAGATGATTTGTTCTAGAAAGATAGTTGGAAACACTAAGAGACTGGGAATGATATTTCCTCAATTTCTGTTCAAGAAACTCTTTTCTTTCAGCTGCAGCAAGTTCGGCAACATTTTTGTGTTTGGTGTCAAAGTGCCGCCTGACACTTGATGTGCGACACACAACACTTTCACTACACAAAGTACATAACGCTTTCCCATTGTGTTGAATCATTCCAAATGACTCTGTCCACGCCTCTCGGAATGATCTTCCACTATCTGTTCTTGCCTTTTTTGCTGCACTCACTTTTGGGTGTTCAAGACTTGGAGTCTACAAAAACACAAAATTTTAAAAAAATGAAGCATCCAATACAAATCTATCCCTGTACTAAAAATAGTTAACACTATTAGTTGACACTAACAAAAGGGATATTCCCTGAATCAACAATCTATGGCAGTGATTCTCAGCTGGGGATCCTTTTGAATTTGCTGACAACCAGCCCAAGGGGGCAATGTTCCACTGACCATCAGCTTTTGGCCTGCTCTGAAAAAGGCATCTGAGTGCATTTTCTACCTTTGATTCACCTCCGCTGTACATGCGTTGGACCTACTTATTGGGAATTTGCATAAATAAGATGAAGTGGAGGTGTAAGCAACAAGGGCCTTGGTGGTGCAGGCTGTTAAATGCCTGCACTTAAGTTCCAGCTGCCTGCAATTATTGCAGGCTTGAATCCCACCAGGCTCAAGGTTGACTCAGCCTTCCATCCTCTCAGGGTAGGTAAATTGAGGACCCAAGATTGTTGGGGGCAATAAGCTGACTTTGTAAAAATGCCGCTTAGTAATAAGCAGGCATATACAATGGGATAAAGGCTATTGCTGAGCACATTGGGTTGTATCCCAAAAAATTGTAAGCTGCCCTGAGTCTTTGGAGAAGGGCAGCATATAAATGTAATTTTTAAAAAAGGCAGGGCTAGTGGCACATGCAGGGAGAAGGAGGGTAAGGGAAGGTTCTTCAGCGCAGGAGCATCGCTCAGGAAAGCAGCCAGAGCAGGGCACGGCAGGGAAGCCTTGTGCAAAAATACATGGGCCAGGAAGGCAAGTTGGCAATGGGAGGATGGTGAGGCATGGCTGCCTTTTGGGCTCGGCTCTCACACAGCCCTCCCCGGGGAGCAAAGCCTTGGATGGATCGTCCCGAAGACCTCGAGAGGTTCCAGAGTTTCCATGCACTTCCACCAGCCTGAGCGTGGTCTGGGCAAACAGCAACGGCAAGCAAGCGAGGGGGGGAGTCACACAGTCCCTGTACTCACAGCAACTTCGGCGACAGCAGGCAAGCAGGTGAGGACCGGGAACAGCTGGGCCCGATCAGTGATGGCAGGAGCAGCTGGGCCTGATTGGTGATGGCAGGCAAGCAGGCGAGGTCTGGGAGCACTGGGCGAAGTCCGGGAGCAGTGAGGGAGGTCCGGAAGCAGCTGGGCCTGGGCCACGTGGTCCGGGCGATCTGCGACAGCAAAGCGGGCAAAGTCTGGGAGCAGCTGGGCCCGATCAGTGATGGCAGGAGCAGCTGGGCCCGATAGGCGATGGAAGGAGCAGCTGGGCCTGATCGGTGATGGCAGGCAAGCGGGCAAGGTCTGGGAGCAGTGGCCGGGGCCTGGAAGCAGAGGCCGAGGTCCAGAAGCAGTTGGGCCCACGCCACACGTGGTCCAGACGATCGGTGATGGCAGTCACGTGGTCCATTTTTTTTCCCCCTTTTTGTAAATGGGAAGTCTGCTGTCGGCCAGAAAGCAACTTGGCGCAGTGACGCATGCCCACAGAGAGGGCTTTGTGTGCCACCTCTGGCATGCATGCCATAGGTTCGCCACCACTGCTCTATAGAATTGGATAAATGGCAAAAATTGTGGGATAGAAACTATAAATTAACAATGTCTACTGCATATTTATTTATTTATTTATTTATTTATTTATTTATTTATATTTGAATTATGCGTCAGCCCCTCCCTCAAGACTCATGCTCACATAAAAACATAGAACAATAAATATTTAAAAAAACATTAAACCAACAAGCCCAAATATGAACACAACAATAAAATACATTAAAACATCCCTCCCCCAAGGAAGGGTCACAGCCCGGTTGGTCAAACAACCAGGTCTTTAATTGCGCGGAAGGTGAGATCAGGGGCCAGACGGAGCTCCAGAGGCAGTTGATTCCAGAGGTCGGGGCCGCAACAGAGAAGGCTCGTCGTCGGGAAGTACCAACCGGCATTGACTCCCGATGGAACCCCGAGAGTCCTTATATGAGCCAAGCATAGGCGCCGCACTAGTTATTGGAAGAAGACGCCCCAGATATTGGGGACCCATGTCGTAGGACTTTGAATGTCAAACCCTTGAATCTCACCCGAGCTAATCGGCAACCAATGCAGGCCACGCAGGAGGGGTAACATGAGAGAACCGGGGTCTCCATCACCATCCTACGCGATTCTGTACCAACTGCATCCGGATGGTATGCAAGGGCAGTCCTAGATAGAGAGCGTTGCAGTAGTCGAGTCTCGAGGTGACAAGGGCATGAGTAACTGTGCGTAGGGCGCCCCGTCCAGAAAAGGGCTAAGTTGTCGAACAAGACGGAGCTGGGCAAAGCCCCTGGCGACGGCCCCCACCTGCTCCTCCAACCGAGCCGCACATCCAGGAGGACCCCAGATTCGCGTGTTCTATCCACAGGTGGTAACACACCCCCTATGGCCAAGGATAAACAATCCTGGCTGGGCAGAGACACACGCAAAGCCACTCAGTCTTGGCCGGGTTGAGTCGGAGCATGTTCCTACTCATCCAGATCTGTACCACATCCAAACACCGGGACATCAGGGAGAGGGCATCACTGATCTGGCCAGGTGGAAAGGTACAGCTGAGTATCGTCAGCGTATGATGGAATTTCACCCCAAAACCACGGATGATCTCACCCAGCTGTTTCATGTAGATATTAAATAAGAGAGGACCAGACCGCGGACTCCATAAGAAGAGCCCTCGGGTCGACCCGAACCCTCCCACTAACACCGACATGCACCGAGAGGTAGGAGGAGAACCACTGAAGAACAGTGCCCCCACTCCCAACCCCGAGGCGACGCAAAGGATACCATGGTCGATGGTATCGAAGCCGCGAGGTCCAATAGGACCCAGGACAGAGAAACCCCTGTCCCGGCCCTCCAGAGATCATCCATCAGCGACCAATGCCGCCTGCTGTAACCGGTCGAAGCCCGATTGGTACGGATCCAGGTAGTCCGCTTCATCCAGGAAAAGCGGAACCTGCTGAGCCACCACATTCAACAACCTTCGCCAAAAGCTAAGGTTGGAGACGGACGAAGTTATCTAACACGGTCGGGTCCAAGGCAGGCTTCTTCAGGAGGGTCCACCACCGCCTCCTTCAAGGCGGAGGGAAAGACACCCTCCTCAATGAAGCGTTGACAACTGCTCGGAGCCAACCGCAGGTGGCCTCCCTGGCGGCATAAGTCAGCCAGGAGGGACACGGGTCCAACAAACATGTGGTGGAACTCAGTCACGATAATCCTGTCCACTTCATCCTCGGAGACAGGATCAAACTCATCCCAGATAACAGTGGCCAGACTACCCACAGCTCGTTCCTCCGACCACTGCAAATTAGAGGACAACCCGCCCCGACGCGAGCGATCTTATCCGTCAGATATTGACCAAACTCCTCAGCCCTGCCCCTCATGGGTCCAGCCTCCTCTAAACGAAGAAGGGAACGGGTAACCCAACAGGGCGGCTGGGGTTATCTGCGGACGCTATGAGTGGAGAGATAAGACCTTCTCGCCTCTCCCATAGCTACCAGGTAAGTCCTAATGTAGGCTCTTAGCTGGGCACGATCGATTGAGAACGGGCAGACTCCACCTGCTCTCTAACCCCCACGACGACGTTTCATCTCCCGGAGCTCCTCAGTATACCAGGGAGCAAACCGGGATCCACGACGTAAGGGGATGCATGGGGACAACCCTGTCGAGGGCTCTGATGCAGCCCGTTGGCCACAGCCAGATCCTCGGCAGAGTTGTGAGCAAGGGAAGAGGGAAAACCCCAGTTCTGCCTGGAACCTTTCAGGGTCCATCAGGCGCCTGGGGCGGAACCACCTAAGTGGCTCCTCCTCCCAGCAGTGGGGGGCGGCCTGTTGGAAGACCAGCCGTAGGAGATAGTGATCAGACCATGGAACGGGCAAGGCTGTAAAAGTAACTTGCCCTCTGTCACTCCGCCACCGTTCAGAGACAAAAACTAGGTCAAGAGTATAAAGAAAACTTACATAAAATGTTTTGTAGATGGCACTTCCCACCAGCTAGATTAGCCAAGATGTTCAAGGATATGTCTGTTAAATTTTGGAAGTGTAACCAAATTCCGGGCTTGTACTACCATATGTGGTGGACGTGCCCAAAGGCAAAAAAATAATTGGACAAAAATACATACTTGGATAGAAAAAATGATAAAGGAACATATACATTTAAAATCAGAAATATTCCTGTTGGGCATCATACCAGAAAAATATGATAAAGGGAATATGTATTTAATATTACATGTGTTAACAGTGGCCAGAATTGTATTTGCACAATATAGGAAGGGTGAGGAGATCCCTACAGAAGAGAAGATAATAAAAAAGGATATTAGAATGTGCAGAAGTGAATAGATTAACACTTGAAATTCAGGAGAAGGAAGACATTGAATATTTTGAAATATGGGATTTGTTTTATCTAAGGTTAAACAATAGACACAGAAGTTAGAACACCACAAGAGAAGGATTAGTTTTATTATTTATTTATTACTTATTTATTTATTACTAGATGACTTACAAGGTCCCTTCCAACTCTGATTATCTGTTATGAGGGCTGATTACTATACGTTGTTATTAACTTTGATTAGTATTAATTAAATAAAATTAATATGTATTAATTTTATGATAAGAAAGCATTGTTATTACAGGACTATTACTGAAGAATATTATTACAAACAGGATGAAGATTGCTCGAAGTAATTATAACCAGACAACACACTGTTCATATGGATATTAAAAATCTTGCTCTTTCTACTTACAGTAAAACTAAAAAACTGCAAAAAAATAAATTTGAGTCAGTTGTCAATTACGTGACCATGCGGATATAAATCACGTGACCATGAGGATGCTGGGATAGTGTGAAAAATGGTCATAAATCACATTTTTCAGTGCCGTTGTAACTTCGAACGGTCACTAAATGAACTGTTGTAAGTTGAGGATTACCTGTAAAACTACACAGTATGAAAATGGTCCACTTCTATTTTATGAGCTTCTTAATCCATTTGTTTAAATAAAGGGGCATATCTGCTCCGTTGTACTCAATAAATGTGTTTTACTTATGGAATTCTACTCACAGATGGAGTTCCATTTAAGGAAATAAGGAATCTGGAAAGAAGCTTGTAGTATTTATTGTAGAAGTGGAAAGGGGGGAGAATGGGAGCAAGCAGCTATATGCTAAATGGTCTAATTTGATGTGTGACTTGAAAGACCTATTAACCAGGAAAAAGGAATATATAGGCAGTCCTCAACCATTTGTTTAGTGACCATCTGTTTAGTGACCATCTGAAGTTACAACAGCACTGAAAAGTGATGAGTAGAGTAGAGTAGAGTAGAACAGAACAGAACAGACTTTATTGGCACTTTGAATGTACACTAATTGGCATACATTAAAAATGAAATTTCATTGCATACAGCTCTTAAAGGGTTACCACCTCCAATATTATACTACATAAACATGACAAGATAAATAAACAAACAAATAAATACAAAATTATGTATATACCCATGCATATTATATTACACAGAGAAACAATATAGTATAGTTTGGATGTATACCGTATTTTTCAGACTATAAGACGCACTTCCCCGCCCACCCCCCAAAAATGGGTAGAAATATCTGTGCATCTTATAGAGTGAATACGAGACTGTTTTCGGCTTCCTGACGCCTCAGGGTGTTCCATTTTGGGCCTCCCTGACCCCCAGCAGCTGTCTGCAGGCCAAAAACGGGCCCGTTTTTGACTGCCCCAAACCTCTGTGTGTCCTATTTTCGGCCTCCCTGGCCCCCAGAAGCACTCTGCAGGCCAAAACTGGGCCCATTTTGGGCCTCTGCGGGTCCCATTTTTGCTCTCCCCAGCATCCAGAAGCACTCTGCAGGCCAAAAATGGGCCTGTTTTTGGCCCGCAGAGTCCTTCTGGATAACAGATAATCAGGGTTGGAAGGGACCTTGTAGGTCATCTAGTCCAACCCCCCGCCCAAGCAGGAGACCCTACACCATTTCTGACAAATTGCAGTCCAATCTCTTCTTGAAAGCCTCCAGTGATGGCGTTCCCACAACTTCCAAGGGTTCCATTGGTTGATTGTTCTCACTGTCAGAGTTTCTCCTTATTTCCAGGTTAAATCTCTCTTTGTTCAGTTTCCATCCATTATTCCTTGTCTGGCCTTCGGGTGCTTTAGAAAACAGCTTGTTCCCTTCCTCTGTGGCAGCCCAGGATGCTGGGCAGGGCAAAAATGGAACCTGCAAAGGCCTCCGGAGGCAAAAAACAGGCCCATTTTTGGCCTGCAGACTGCTTCTGGGGGCCAGGGAGGCCAAAAACAGGACACATGGAGGTTCGGGAGGCCAAAAATGGGCCTGCTTCTGAGGGTCAGGGAGGCCAAAAACAGGATGCTCGGAAGGCCAAAAACATTTTTTCTTGTTTTCCTCCTCTAAACCTAGGTGCGTCTTATGGTCTGGTGCGTCTTATAGTGTGAAAAATACAGTATATGTTTATGACGAGAACGAATCTTGTGACAAGAAAAGTCAATGGGGAAAGCCAGATTCACTTAACAACCATGTTACTAACTTAAAAACTGCAGTGATTCACTTAGCAACTATGGCAAGAAAGGTCGTACAATGAGGCAAAATTCATTTAATAACGGACTTGCTTAGGAGTGGAAGTTTTAGGCTCAATTGTCATCAAAGTCTACCTGGAGCTTAAGGTCAAAACAAGGAGGGATTTGCAGCGGTCAGTGTAATAAACAACATGTCAGGGCTCCGGTAGTTACCCCCATTTAAATCATGAGCCTCTACCTGAATTTTAAAAGCTTAAAGATTTATTAGGAGTAGACATGCCAGTGCTGCCTGGGTATAGCCGACTCTGAGACACATCATTCATTGTCACCCTTGACCCTGGTTTTCCCCCACCCCCTGGGTGTATCGTAATTCATATTCTCCAATGGGACACATCCATAGCCAAGAGTCATCAATCATACTCTCAAGTTAGAATTTTGCATGGCAGAAACTTCAGTTGCCTGGAAACTATCTATGAAAACATTTATGGAATGCAGTTTTGGTTTTGCAAGCTGCTACACTACTCCCCCTTCTCTTTCTGTTGGCAACTCTAAAAGACCAGAGAAATATTTTATGAGTTGACACATTTACATCTAGTGCCATTAAATGCAAGTTTTACCCATAAATTGACTGATTCCTTCCTTTATCTAGCCAGGTGAGGTTGTTTGTTAACTTAAAAAAAAAGAAAAACAACTGTCTCTACCTATCCATAAAAAAATTCTTCCAAGCATCAAAAGACAGGGCAGGGGGCCTTACCCAAAAAGGCCACATTTCTGGAGTTCTCCAGCATGACGTCTCTGTACAGCTCTTTCTGAACAGGATCTAGCTGAGACCATTCGTCCTCAGAGAAACACACAGCCACCTCCTTTAGAGAGACAAGAACCTGCCAACAAAAAAAATTGCACCCCTATGAGCAAACCAATTGCATTTGAAAATTCTCTCCTTCGGTTCAAGAATCCCAAAGCAAAGATTTGCAGTGGGTTAAACAGGAATCTACTGCGGGGTTAAAAAAATCTGATGTGAAAAAAAAACCTGATGGAGCTCACAACATTTGACTGAAGTAACATTGGTAGAAGCAGCAAATTAGCTGAGGAAATGGATTCTGTAGATCTGTTTCAGTCAGGCTTCCGTTCGCAATCATCCAGATCTGGAGATATTTATGGGTAGGGCTTTGACTTACAACCAACTACTTGAACAGGGATGGGCTTCAAAAATTTTAGCCAAGGGTTCTCTGCCCGGTTGCTGGGTGGGCATGGTCATGGTGGGCGTGGCCTACTCAGCCTTCTGCACCACCGGGGCTCCGGAGGCTTTTCTTCAGCCTCCCAAAGGGTGAAAACAGTCTCCTTGGGCTCCAGAGGCTCTCTGGAAGTTTCCAGAAGGCCAGTTTTTTGCCCTCTCTGAGCCTACACCCATGCACTGTACTTACCTGCATCCAAAACAGGCCACGTGTGGACTCCTGGGAGGGATGGGGTGGGTGGAGCCAGCCAGGAGTGGGATTTGGGGGTTCTCCAAACTGCACAGAAGCTAGGGTCTCTCCCAAACCCCTGGATATGACATCATCTATCTCCAGTTTACAACACAATCCTTTCAACAGTTCCAAGAAGGCCCCACACCCATTTGCACTACTCTAGTGACCTTGATGACACAGATAAACCTCCAGTAGCCTCAACAACTCTTTAAAACATGAGTGTCAAACTCGTGGCCCGTGAGCCAGAGGCATCATGCACTGGCCACGCCCACCCCTGCTTTAGCGAAGGAGAAAAAAATTCATGTTACGTCACGTGACGACAAGAGTTTGACACTCCTGCTCTAAAAGAATGCAACTGACCGGCTGTCTGCAAGGAATATAAAACCTTCCATTCCCCACCATCCAGTCAGAGCTGAAGAAGCTTCTTGGATGAGAAGTGAAAAGTCTTCAAAGAAAAGCCAGAAAGTCCAGTTGCCTCTTGAAAAAGCACCTTTAGGACAACCATGGCCTGGATGACTGAGAAACTCCATAAACCAGTGGTGGCTAACCTTTTTGGGCTCCTGTGCCAAAAATTGTGTGCACGCTCACACACTCGCGCTTGTGTGCCAGCACGCAGAAGGCAACGCGCCTCACACCCCCCACGCGGTAGCTAATCCATCCCCACCATCCCCTTACCTGCACTGTGCCTCACAGCTGATTTTCAGCTGGTTTGCTGCTTTTTCCTCAGGCTTGAGGAGGCTCTGCAGGCTTCTGCAAGCTTTGCCGGCCTGAAACTAGCCCCGTTTCTGAAAATACAGGAAGTGACAAAACGGGGCTAGTTTTCGGCCTGCAGAGCTTGCAGAAGCCTGCAGAAGCCTTCCTCAAGCCTTTGGGAGGCCGGAAAATCCAGCCAAAAATCAGCTGTGAGGCGCGATATGCACAGGGAAAGCTGTTTGCAGCTGGCAGAGCAGTATTGATCCTCCTAAGTTGAGGACTACCTACTATTTCCGTTTTTGGCAAAACCGCACTCATAGCGAACAATGGGTCCGCCCTTAAGAGCTCCATCTTCATTTTGATTTTTATTTGATTTGATTGGACTTATATGCCACCCTTCTCCCTGAGGACTCAGGGTGGCTCACAACATTAAAATACAAATACAAATAAGTTAAATAAAATACAGTTTAAAACCCATTCAGTCCACTCCACTTCAGTCCAGGCCAGATTGCTGAAAAAACCAGGTCTTCAGGTCGGAAGGAACAGAGGTCCAGGGCTAATCAGAGCCCCAAGGGGAGCTGATTCCACAGGGTGGGTGCTACCACAGAGAAGGCCCTACCCCTGGGGGTCGCCAGCTGACACTGTCTGGCCGACGGCACCCCAAGGAGGCCCTGTCTGTGGGAGCGTACAGGGCGAAGGGATGTCGATGCTGGCTTAACAAGAAAACATCGTGCCACCAGTGTGGTTACATGCCCGACTTGTTTTACGATTGTTATGGCTATAATGGGCAGATTCTATTACAGTCTTAACTTGAGGACTTCTCTAACACAAGAATTTCAGTGTCTTTCTGTGAAGGCAAATGAAATACTTTACCTACTTGATGGCAAACCTATGGCACGTGTGCCGGAAATGGCTCGCAGAGCCATCTCTGCCAGCATGCAAGCCGTCGCCCCAGAGCAGGTCCACTGTGCAGGCACACACGCCACATGCCCGTCAGCTGATCCTCAGGTAGCTGCTGCGCATGTGCGGGGGGGCGGGGCACATGTAGGAGACGTGTGCGCATGCACAGACGCGTGGCGCGTGTGGGGGGTTTGCACACAAATGCATAGAGACACACAGTGTATGCAGGGGGTCATGCGTGCATGCGCAGGGGGCGTGGGGAGGCCCAAGTGCATTGCCTTATGGGTGATGGCATGCATGGATGGAAAGATTAGCCATCACTGCCTTACCTCAACACCCCAAAGGTGCTTTTGCAAGAGACAACTGGACTTTCTGGTCCCAGAATTTATAAAGAAGGCACAACTCACACAACACAACAAGAACAAAGAACGACAAAAAGGCAAATTTTCTACCCTACCGCTTAGACAGGAAGAAACATGTAAAACAGAAAATCAACCCAAATGATGAGGGACAAAACTGTCTGACAAAAGACCTTACCCAAACAGAAAATAACGTTTTGGCCAAAGGACTAAATTTTTCAGTAACACTGGAACAGCTACCAATTGTAGATCTCCTCACAGCCACAGAGTCAGGAACAATAAACTAGCAGAACCAAAGCAGAACAATTAAGAGTTTAGGTAGATGCAGCCCTCGCCAGTGCCAAAACTCCTGCTTCCAATCTCACAATTCAAGAAAGGAGAGCAGTAACATATCTAGGAAGAGAACCAAACATCACCCTCCTGCCAGCTGATAAAGGAAATGCACAGTCATCCTGAACATAGATGACTACAAGGCCTAAAGGTAAAGGTAAAGGTTCCCCTCGCACATATGTGCTAGTCATTTCCAGATCTAGGGGGCGGTGCTCATCTCCGTTACCAGCATTGTCCGAAGACGTCTCCATGGTCACGTGGTTGGCATGACTAAACACCGTGAAGGTGCACAGAATGCTGTTACCTTCCCACCAAAGTGGTCCCTATTTTTCTACTTGCATTTTTTTACATGCTTTCGAACTGCTAGGTTGGCAGAAGCTGGGACAAGTAATGGGAACTCACTCCGTTACACGGCGCTAGGGATTCGAACCGCCAAACCGCCAACCTTTTCTGATCATCAAGCTCAGCGTTTTAGCCACTGAGCCACTGCGTTCCCTAACAAGGCCCAGAACAGGTGAACAATCTTCTGAAGGACACAGCTACACATGACTCTGAAAAAAAGACTCCACCAACACCTCCAAGAAAAAGGCCATTGATTTCTTGCAACACTTCCAGAAAGTCCAGTTGCCTCTTGAAAAAACACCTTTGGGACAACCTGGATGACTGAGAATCTCCATAGACATCTTTCCTCAACTAATCACAGCTAGGTCTGTCACCGCTTCTAATCTGTACAGTTGCAGCAGAATGTACTGATGGAACCTTCTCAGTCCCAACACCTTCAGAAGAGTGTGGGGACAGCTCATAAAAGACTTTGATTTTGGGGGTGCCATCAACATTCAGATGACCCTGAGCTCAATATCATATGTAGAGTCCATTGAAAGAGACGTCCAACTGATGCTTGTATCTTAACTGACATTTCTCCCCCTACCTGAGTCCTGGGTTCAACTGGCTCTTCAACTTCTCTAGACACAGAAGAACCTATGAATGCAGATTTTCCATTCCCTGTGAGGTAAAAGCGACATAAACAGAATTTTTAGAAACATAGTTATTAAGATATGGGCTAGTATTATACAAAACAGGGCCCTGAGAATCAGCAGGAAAAAAATGTCTTCTTTCCAAGGAATCTTCTCTTACCTGAGAAGGTGCCCTGACTTGGATCTTCATGGAAATTCCCACTGAAGAGCAGCTCCCCAGAATAACCTGGCCAATCCCTTCTTTCCTCCCGATTCTCAGAGATGGACTTCAAGTTCAGTCCTTGGAACTGATGGACCAGGAAAAGCAGAAAAATAAATAAATAAAAAGTACGAGTAAGAGAATTTATGAAAAAGAAGCCTATCCTTACTGCTAGCTCAAAAATATGAGCTAGCGGTGTGTGGCAGCAGCCAAAAAAAAGCTAATACCATCCTTGGTTGTATAAACGAAGGCATAGAATCAAAATCACGTGAAGTATAAGTACCGCTTTATAAAGCCCTAGCAAGGCCACATCTGGAATACAGCTTCCGGTTTTGGTCACCACTTTACAAAAGAGATGTTGAGCCTTTGGAAAAAGTGCAAAGAAGAGCAACTAAGGTGATTAAAGGCCTGGAGACTAAAGCAAATGATAAGCGATTGCAAGATTTGGTTGGTTGGTTGGTTGGTTGGTTGGTTGGTTGGTTGGATGGATGGATGGATGGATAGATTGATTGATTGATTGATTGATAGATAGATTTTATTTTATTTTATTAATTACATTTATATGCCGCCCTTCTTCGAAGACTCAGGGCGGCTTACAATTTTTTGGGATACAACCCAATGCGCTCAGCAATAGCCTTCCTTCCATTGTATATGCCTGCTTATTACTAAGCGGCATTTTTACAAAGTCAGCTTATTGCCCCCAACAATCTTGGGTCCTCAGTTTACCTACCCCGAGAGGATGGAAGGCTGAGTCAACCTTGAGCCTGGTGGGATTCGAGCCTGCAGTAATTGTAGGCAGCTGGAACTTAAGTGCAGGCATTTAACAGCCTGAGCCACCAAGGCACCAAGGCCCACCAAGATAGATAGACAGATAGATAGATAGAGAGAGAGAGAGAGAGAGAGAGAGAGAGAGACAGACAGACAGACAGACAGACAGACAGAATGATGAATGAATGAATGAATGAATGAATGAATGAATTCTTTATTGGCCAAGTGTGATTGGACACACAAGGAATTTGTCTTGGTGCAAATGCTCTCAGTGTACATAAAAGAAAACATACATTCATCAGGAATCATAAGGTACAACACTTAATAATAGTCATAGGGTACAATAAGCAATCAAATCATACTAGGAAACAGTCAATATAAATCGTAAGGATACGTAAGAGTGTGTCTAGTCTAGAGAAAAGAAGGACTAGGGGGGACATGATACCGTGTTTCCCCGAAAATAAGACACTGTCTTATATTTTTTTGGCTCCCAAAAACACACTAGGTCTTATTTTCGGGGTAGGTCTTATATATTTATGGTGCCAAATAGTGGGTGTGAGTGTGGGGTGTTTCGCGGGTGCACGGTTGCTCCCTGAAAAGTCTTCCTGGAACTGGAGATTTACACTAGGTCTTATTTTCGGGGTAGGTCTTATATTAGGGCAGGTTTAGAAAATAGTGCTAGGTCTTACTTTCGGGGTAGGTCTTATTTTCGGGGAAACACGGTAGCAGTATTTTAGAGGTTGCCATAAAGAGAAGGGAGTCCACTTATTTACCAAAGCACCTGTAAGGCAGGACAAGAAACAATGGATGGAAACTAATCAAGGACAGAAGCAACCTGGAACTAAGGAAAAACTTCCTAACAGTGAGGACAATTAACCAGTTGGACATCTTTTCACCAGAAACTGTGGGTGCTTCAGTACTGGAGGTTTTAAGAAAAGACTGGACAGTCACTTTTCTGAAATGGTATAGGATCTCCTGCTCAAGCAGGGGGTTGGACTAGAAGACCTCCAAGGTCCCTTCCAGCTCTATTCTGATTGACTGAGAGCTCAACATCTCCTAAGTATCTTCACAAAACTGTTAAGGACCCCTGTAAAAATTCCAACAAATGGTTATTCCTTGAGATCCCTTTCTGGTCTCTCACCTGCGGTTCTCCCTGCTCCTTCTCCTCCTCTGCCTGGCTCAGAAGAAATCCTTCAGCCAAGGCCACCGCCTGGGAGCTGGTCTCTGCTCCATACTCCCGTACCCAGTTCTCCATCTCTGGGGGCAGGAGAGCCAGGAACTGCTCCAGGACCACCAGGTCCAACATCTGCCCCTTGGTATGTTTTTCTGGCTGCAACCACTGGCGGCACAGCTGGTGGAGATGGCTGCACATCTTCCGGGGTCCCTGCTCCCACAAGCTGGATGGTAGAGCACCCATCTTCTTCCTGGTTGTTTCCCGGAGGGCATCCCGAAAATCTTTCACGTTCCTCAATGGAGCATCATTCACAAAGGGGATATCCGTCTCTGCCTGCTTCTTTGGATGAGGGAAAAACAGAAGTCGGTGGATGCAGGTAGTCCTTGACTTGACAACAATTCGTTTTAGTGATTGTTCAAAGTTACGACGGCACCAGGGGTGGGCTGCTGTGGGTTCACACGGGTTTGGGCGATCCTGTAGCTGAGAAGTCGGCAACCTTTTGGACCTCAGGGACCACCAAACTCATTTTTTAAAATCCCACGGACCACTAATGTGAATTTTGACTGACGTGGCTTGCTGACGTTGGTGGGAGAGGGAGGGAGGGAGGGAGGGAGGGAGGGAGGGAGGGAAGGAGAGAGAGAGAGAGGGATCTGATCTAACCTCTCTCTCTCTCTCACACACACACACACATAGATCCCTCACATACCCACAACCCCTCCAAGGCAGCCACATTCCTAGCCTGCTTTTGAGCTCCATTCTCAGAGGGAGGGGGGGAGAGAGATCCGATTTAACCTCCAGGGCTGGTCGTTTTCTTTCTATTTCTCTCTCTCTCCCTCCCTCCCTCACACCCTCCCACTCCAAGGCAGACACATTCCTAGCCTGCTTTTGAGCTCCGTTCTCAGGCTTCATGCAAGGAAAGCATCAGAAGTCTTTCTTTCTCTCCCCCCAAACTCCACCAGAAATGAGTCTTTGCCGGCGCAGCCTCTTGGAACAGGATGCCTTGCAGGGTCCCAAAGACTCATTTCTGGTGGAGTTTGGGGGAGAGAAAGAATTTTGCTGCTTTCCTTGCATGCAGCCAAAAGCAGAAGAAAGAAACCGAAGAAGTAACTCTATGGCAAGGCAAGTTCCCCGCTTCCGCCCTTTCCCCGCCTCCCCTCACTCCCTCGTGTTGTTCTCAATGCAAGTGACGCAAGCCTTGTGTTCCCGCGGGCCATGTGGGCAGCGCAGGCTTGTATTCCCCCACAGCCTGGATTAATTGCTTTGGGGGTGACATTTCTCTGTGGACCACCAAAATTTTCTCGCGGACCACCAGTGGGTCATGGCAACCACTGCTCTAACTAAGGTTTTGCCCAGTTTGGCGAATCTGTAAATCCCACCCCTTCCACCCCACCCCTCCCCTCCCACCCTACCCCACCCCTCCCAGGAGTCTCCACATGGCCTGTTTTGGATGCCAGGTAAGTGCAGGGCCTGCGCAGAAGCCTGGGGAGAGCAAAAAATGGGCCTCCCATAAGTTCTGGAAGGCCGGAAACAGGCCCATTTCTGGTCTTCGGAGGGCCTCCAGAGCCCAGAGGCTCAAGGAATGCCACTGGAGCCCGGGGAGGGCGAAAATGTCCCCCTGCCATGGTGCAGGAGGCCAACTAGGCCACCTTCACCATAGCCACGCCCACCCAGCAATCAGGAAGAGAACCGGTTGCTGAAGTGTTTAAAGCCCACCCCTGGACAGCACTGAAAAATGTGACCGACCGTTTTCCAGAGTTACCACCTTTGCAGCCTCCCCCAGGATCATGTGATCAAAATTCAGATGGCTCGCCACCCGGTTCACACGTATGACCGTTGCAGCCTCCCTAGGTCATGTACGATCACCTTTTACAAACCCCAACAAGCAACGTCAATGGGTTGGAATGACTCTCCACTTAACGAGCATCTTACCAACTTATCAACCGTAGGGATTCAATTAACCACCGTGGCAAGAAGTGTTGTAACACTTAATGACAGGAATATTGGGCTCATAAGCCGAGGACTACCTGTGCAATGATTCACTTCCCAAGGGGGGCCCAGAAAGGTGTCATACAATGGGACAAAACTCTCTCTACACACATTGCACACTTAACCAAACTCACCCAACAAACGCTTGGCTTAACGACAGAAACCTGGGTCGTAAGTCGGGGAAAGGGCTACCTGGGCAGTCTTTCCTGACTCAAGCGGCTCCCGATGAAGCTGTGCCTCCTCCAGGGAGATTTTTGGCAAGGTCCCTTCAGGAGCTTCCTCCAGATGCGCAGCAGCCGGCCAGCTCCGCTCCTTGCGCACCAGGCGCAGCGCCTTCTCCAGCAGCGGGCGCAGTTCCCGCAGGGGCAGCTCGTCCCTTCGCTCGTCCCAGCCTTCCTCCCGCAGGGCTTGGATCAGGCCCCGCACCCGCCGCCCCGGCCGGACTCGCCTTTCCTCCCGCAGCATCCACTCCAGCGCCCAGAGCGCTTCCCGCGGCCGCTTCTCCAGCAGCGCCTCCAGGGCGAGCTGCAGGGCGACCGCGGCGTCCCCGGGCAAAGCGGATCCCTCTTCTTCCAGCCCCGCCGCCACGTTCAGCAGCGCCGCCCGCAGCCCCGCCGCGCGATCCGCGCCTTTGCCCAGCGCTTGGATGCCGCGCAGGAGAGCCACCTCCAGCCTCAGCAAGCCCTGCAGCCGCTCCTGCTCGGCTTTGGAGAGGACCGCGTCACCGGCTAGCAGAGCCTCCCTGCCCCGCCGGGCTTGCTTAAGCTCCGCGCGAAATCCTCGCTCCAGATCCGGCGGCTCTCCCGGGTTCCCCGCCCAGCCCCAGCTGGCCCGGATGGGCTCCGACACGTGCGCCGCCAGCAGCGCCTCCGCTTCGGCCAGCCTACGCGCCAGCTCCTCCGGAGAGAAGCCCAGCGGCGCCATCGCTAGCCACGCTCCGCTTCTTTACTGTAGGAGCAGGTGGGAAGCCCGCCCTCTTTTGCTGGTACCTCCTCCCCAAAGGCGGAGCTTCGTGAGCGCCGCCCCTTTCCGTATTTTCTCCCCGCGGGGCGGGAATCCCCTGTCCGGGCCCTTCAACCGGGCGCCTACGGGCGCCGCTTCATGAAAAAGCGCGACGTGGCTCGGCCTCTTCCGCGCCCAGATGGGAATATTTAAAGAAGAGACCTCAAGGAGAGAATACCTATTTAAAGAAGCACCCTTTTCAAAATGTTAGCGAATAATACCAAGGTAGGGAAATGTAAAGCTGCAAAGAGCTAATTTTAGGGAGTTAAAACAAAGAATAATTTGAAAAGGAGAAAAATCAGGAGATAGCAGCTTTGATAAACTTAGCATTTTGAACGTAAGGAGAAACATCCATCGTATTGGAGCTTTAGGGTAGGTTAAGAATGTAAAAGGATAAAGAATATAACATAATGGTGAATCGTTCAAATAGGGAAAGTCCCCTTTAAATCCCAGGTGAATCGTTCCAGAAGTGGCTCAGTCAAGAGAAGATGTGCTCCAACATTGGAGGTTTTTAAGAAGAGATTGTCTGAAATGATATAGGGCAGTGGAGGCTAACCTTTTTCGGCTCCCGTGCCAATAATTGTGCACGCTCTCGCATGCCCGCACCCAGAAGGCAATGCGTGCTGGGGGCCCTGCCTCCTGCGCATGCACACTTGACCCCGCTCACGCACCACATCTTCTCGCACGATTCCCTCACGTGCCGTGCATTTGTGCATGCATGATTCCCTCACGTGCTGCGCGTCTGCGCATGCATGATTCCCTCACATGCGGTGCATCTGAGCATGCAATTCCCCCCTTGCGCGCTGCGCATTTCCGTGCAATTCCCCTCATGCGCAGCACATCCCTGTGCGTGTGTGCACATCTCCTGTGCACACCCCTCCGCACGTGCGCGCGCGATACCCGACAATCAGCTATTGGCCGGTGGTGCGTGCACACATGCGCAGTGTAGCTCTTCCAGGCGACCTATCGCGTGCTGGGGGAAATTACTCTGCGTGCCACTTCTGGCACGCATGGCATAGATTCGCCAACACAGGTATAGGGTCTCCTGCTTGAGCAGGGGGTTGGACTAGAAGACCTCCAAGGTCCCTTTCAACTCTGTTATTCTGTTATATTTGGGGTGCCTGAACTGGTAGTGTGGGTTGTAACCTTGGCGTTATGTTAGCTAGCCTGCTGCTTGCTGCCATAGAAAAGGGGGGAAGGGATCAGTGGAGAATTTTTCGTTGCAGCTTTGCAACTCCAGCCTGGATTTTGCTTTATCTCTCCAAGGCCATTTTGTTAGCAGCCTCTGGTTGCCTAGCTCCGAGGGAGTTGGGCTGTGGTTTGTTTCAAGTTGCCGTTTTCACCCACTTTGCCTCAGATCTTGCCTGGCATTTCTGGCTTTTAATTCTTAGTAAAAGTACCTTAACTCTATGGAGCCAAGGGTTTGTCTTTCCTAGTGTAAAAAGTTGGCAGCCACCCCTCCCCTAGAAGAATGAAATATGCTAGGAAATATTAAAAAGGCAGAATGTTTCCCCTAAAAGAAATAGAAATCTTTTAAGGGACACAGAAACTCAGCCTCAGCAGATATTTTGGTGCCAGCTTATCTACAAGACAAAACACTGGGGCATCTTATCTACAAGACAAAAGCCCTTCAACTCCAAGGTACCTTCACTCAATATTCAAACCAGGACAAAACCATTAACCCATAATATCTAACAAAATGAAATTCAATGTAGAGAAATGAAAAGTCCTACGCTTAGGCAAGAAAAACCAAAAGTACACATATAGATTGGGTGAAACCAGGCTTAATAGCAGTAACTGTGAGAGGGATCTTGGTGTCTTAGTGGAAAACCAGCTAAATATGAGCCAGCCGTGTGCAATAGCAGCCAAAAAAGCTAATGCAATCCTAAGTTGTATTAACAGAGAGATACAATCAAGATCAAGTGAGGTACTAATACCACTCTATAAAGCCTTAGTAAGACCACATCTAGAGTACTACATCAAGTTTTGGTCACCACACTATAAAAAAGATGTTGAGGCTCTAGAAAAAGTGCAAAGAACAACCAGGATGATTGGGGACTGGAGACTAAAACATATGATGAACGGTTGCAGGAACTAGGCATGGCTAGTCTAGTGAAGAAAAGGACCAGGGGAGACAGGATAGCAGTGTTCCAAAATTTGAGGGGCTGCCACAGAGAGGAAGAGGTCAAGCTATTTTCCAAAGCACCTGAAGGCCAGACAAGGAATAATGGACAGAAACTGAACAAGGAGAGATTTAACCTGGAAATAAGGAGAAACTTTCTGGCAGTGAGAACAATCAACCAATGGAACAGAAATTGCCTTCGGAAGTTTTGGGAGCTTCATCACTGGAGGCTTTCAAGAAGAGATTGGACTGCCATTTGTCAGAAATGATATAGGGTCTCCTGCTTGGGTGGGAGGCTGGACTAGATGACCTACAAGGTCCCTTCCAACTCTGTTAAACCTGTTAATAGGAATTGCCCAAAGTTAGCTAAGACCCCCGCATAATCCCCTGGGAATCTGACAGCCAATAGGCTATAACGGGAACAGGAAGCTCCAGTTCAAAGCCCAAGAGAGGGTATAAATATATATCTCTCCACTCCATGTTGTCATCTACCCAGAATCACATGTGCTTGGTGGTTCTGCTTCACCAATAAACCATCCTTCCAAGCAGCCTCTATGTTTCCAGTGCCTTTCTCCCCACTTGGAACTGAACCCAGATGGACATGTCTTCCAACACTAGGAAATGGTCACAGGCAGCCCCGACACAGTGCCCAATGGGGAGCTGCCTAATCATTTATTGCAGCAGACAAGAACGGGAGGCGACAGTGGACAAATTCCTCCCAATATATTGTCTGGGATGGAACTAGAACTGGAACCGTTTGCCCTGAAACATCTGTTACGATTAAATCCAATAATTCAAGGTCGGAAGCCCTTTTAAGAATTCACAAGTTCCTTTATTATTTAAACATTTGGAGTTTGCCAAGGGGCCTCCCACCTGCCGCCTGTCCTGTCCTCCTCCTGGCTCAGGAGGAAGGCTTTTGGCCAAGGCCAGGATCTGAGAACTGTTCCAGGTACACCAGATTCGGTATCTGAAAAATTGGTTTGTCTTTCTGGATTCAGCCACTGATGGCAAAGATGGCGTGGGCAGGTGGAAAAAAATCTCCTGGGAGAGCTGAACCTCTGAACTGATGGGTTTCATGGATTTTTTTATAGAATTTCTTTTCACATTCCAAGCATTTACACGGCTTCTCCCCAGTGTGGATCATTTTGGGGGAGACTGAAGGCAAGGGTCCCAAACCCCTGGTTTGCAGCACACCAACAGGCTGTGGCCGTTCAGAACCAAATGGTGTGAACGGCAGGCCGGCATATGTGCATACACAGCTCAACTTGCATGGGGGCTGAGCTAAGCGTGCACACGGAGCTCGACTTGCACACAAGTGGCAGGCCTGTGCACAGCTCGACTTGCACAATATACTGGCCGGCACGGGTCGGCTCGAAGCTTGACTTGCACAAGATAGCGCGGGCTGGCTCCCCCACCTACCCACCCCCACACACACCAGGCCATCGAACTGTAAAAGTTGGGGACTGCTGAGTTAAGGGACCCACTTTTAATGGAATGCCTTTCCACACTTCTTGCATTTGTGAGGTTTCTCTCCAACGTGGATCCTTTTATGGGATTTCAGGTTACCCTTCTGAGTAAAGCTCTTTCCACACTCTGCGCACTTATGTGGCTTTTCTTCTGTGTGGATTTTTTTGTGGGAATTCAGGTTACTGCGCTGGTTGAAGCGCTTTCCGCATTCCGCGCATTTGTAGGGTTTCTCCCCGGTGTGTATCCTCTTGTGAGAGGTGAGCTGAAAGTTGTGAGTAAAATTCTTTCCACACTCGTGACATTTGTACGGTTTCTCTCCTGTGTGATTCATTCTATGGGAATTAAGGTTGGCCTTGTGGTTAAAGCTCTTTCCACAATCTGCGCACTTAAATGGTTTCCGCCCCATGTGGATTATTTTATGGGAAGTAAGATACCTGCGCTGGCCAAACGTCTTTCCACATTCCATGCATTTATATGGCTTTTCCCCTGAATTGATCCTTTCCCTGGGATCAAAGGGACCGCTCTCACAGAAAGGTTTCGCATTCTGTTTATTTGATTTATTTCCGGCGTTGGTTTTTCCATGTTCAGAAAGGATAGTAGTCCTATTGCTGCAATTTTCTTCACCCTCTTGGGACAAAGTCTCTTCTTTAGTGCGAATTGTGTATGTTTCATGTAAATCTAAGCCTTCTTCAGATGTTTCCGAGTTTTCCGCTTTTATGTTTTCTTTTGGTTCTCCTTTGGGAAGAATCTCTTGAATTTCAGGAGAGGGCGAATTTGAGTTGTTCTTGCTGTCATTTCCTGACAGATTTCTTTCGGGCTCTTTTATTTCCATTGGATTTGCAAACTCCACTCTCCTCTCTTCATCCCCGAAGGTTTGGGAGCCTTCCTTGTTCTCTTGAACGTGATCTCCTTCAGAGAAAACGAACGCAGGAAAATTGAGGCAAGCAAAAATAAAGAGGAGGCAAAATAAGAATTCACAGCACAGGAAATAAAAATGTCCTAGTATAATTCTGTCAAGGGTTCTGCACTATTTGGAAAGGTATTCTGCTAATTAATGTTAAGCAGTCTGGTCTAAGCCAGCGATCTCCAAGCTTTCTGGCTTGGCGCCCCCGGTATGAATGGTGTTGGTGGAAGAGGGGATGGTTCTGTGCAAATGGCAGACACATGGTGTGAGCTCGTATACACACACACACTTCTCACGAGTGGAGCTGCATGTCAGCTTTGGAAGCCACATTTTACTCAGAAGCTTCCAAGCTGCCACATCTTAGTGCCTGGGAATTTGGGAGGGGGGGAATTTTATGAAAAGATGGAAGACTAGACTAACAACATTCTTCTCATAAAGTCAAGGACAAGTTACCCTTCACCTGCAAAGGAGTGGTTGTGTCAACTCATTAAATATTTCTATGGTCTTTTTAGAGTTGCCAACAGAAAGGGAGGGGGGAGCAGTGCAGCAGCTTGCAAAACCAAAATTTATGCATTCCATAAATATTTTCAAAGATAATAACTAGGTGACTGAAGTTTCTGCCACACAAAATTCTAACTGGAGAGCATGATTGATGACTCTTGGCTATGGATGTGTCTCATTGGAGAATATGAATTATATACCCAGGAGGTGGGGGAAAAGCTAGGATCAAGGGTGACAATGAATTATGTGTCTCAGAGTCAGCTACACCCAGGCAGTGCCGGCATGTTAACTCCCAATAAATCCTTTTGAAGTTTTGGAAGTTTGGCTCGAGACTCATGATTTAATTGGGGTAACTGCCGGAATCCTGACAGGTTGGAGGAATGTCTCCAGTTGGGACGATGGTTGATTGGGCCATGTGATAGGTCTGGTGGGTGCAGGGGATGGGTTTTGAATTTTCAATTGGGAAGGGAAAACCCGGAACCCTCCAATTCGGCTTTCCCCAGATGTGCCAGTATCCTTAATAAATTCTTACTTGGATGAACTTGGTTTCTGAGTGCTGAATGAAATGGGGAGTTTCATTGGAACACTGACACTACGAGTGCAATTGCCCACCGGTCACATAAGTGGAGATGTGTGCGCATGTATGTTCGCCCGCCACTTGTGCAGCCCAGTCCCAAACGGGCTATGGCCCAGTAGTGGGCCGCAGCCCACCAGAGATTGGGGGGCCCTGGTCTAAGCCGTATAGAATTTGGACTTTGAGGGAGACAGGTTATTATAACGTTCATATGAATAAAACCCCACAGGATAGAAGTGGATTACTTCTATTTTATGAGCTTCTTAAACAATCAAAAAAAATCCACTTGCTTCAATAAAGGAGCACATGTATTTATTTATATGTTTATTTATCGAGTTATTTTTGCAAATAACTCAAAGCGGCCAACACATCCAACAGAACGTCCTTCTCCTCCTCCTCTTTTCCCCACAACAACCACCCTGTTAGGTGAGTTGGGCGAAGAGGGTGTGACTGGCCCAAGATCATTTGCATCGTTACAAGATTTTGTTCAATAAATGAATTCTGTTTGTTTGTTTATTTATGGAATTTAAATTCATTTATTTAAGCAATTTATATTGCCGCCTATTCGCACATGGCGACTCAAGGCGGCTTACAGAATATAAAACCTCATATAAAAACAATAAAACTAATTAAAAAAGAATCCCATAATAAATTAATATAATAAAATCAACCCCCACCCCTGCAACAGCATTTAATGGGCTCCATCCCGCTCTGGGTTCCCCAGGCCCGCTGGCAGAACCAGGTCTTCAGCACCTTCTGGAAGAATATTAGAGTGGGGGTCATTCAGGGGTGGGCTGCTGCAGGTTCTCATGGGTTTGGGCGATCCTGTAGCTAGGATTCTGTGCAGTTCGGCGAAACTGCAAATCCCACCCCTGGCTGCCCCCCCCTGCTTCCCCCTTACAGGAGTCACCATGCAGTCCGTTTTGGATACCAGGTAAGTACAGGTCCCATGCTCAGGGAGGGAGAAAAACGGGTCTCTTGGAAGTTCTGGAAGTTCGGAAATGGGCCGTTTCCATCCTCCGGAGGGCCTCCGGAGCCCAGGGGAGGCCATTTTCGCCCTCGCAGAGCCTTGAGGAAAGCCTTTGGAGCCTGGGAAGGCAAAAATGCCCCCCCCACCCGCCATGGTGCAGCAGGCTGATTAAACCACACCCACCATGGCCACACCCACCCAGCAACCGGGTAGAGAACTGGTTGCTAAACCTGGAGCCGTTCTAATCTCTGGGGAGATGATGTTCCATAATTCCACTTATGGATTCTTATCAGCTTTAAGGAAGTGAGGAATCGGGGAAAAGAAGTTTGTAATATTTATTCTGGAGGTGGACAAGGGAGACGACAGCAGCCAGGAGCTGTGCTAACTAGCTCTACAGATAGTCCTCGACATACGACCACAATTGAGCCCCAAGTTTATGTTGCTAAGTGAGAAATGTGTTGAGTTTTGCCCCATTTTACAACTGTGCCTGCCACAGGGGCTAAGCGAATCCTTACAGTTGTTAAATTAGTAGCACGGTTGTTAAGTGAGTCGGAAAAAGTGAGCATGTAACATGGCAGCCGTCCTAAAGAGGAACCACTTCTCAAGCACCCAAACGTAAATCGCATGACCACCACGGGATGGTGCAATGTTCCTAAGTGTGACTACTGGTCCCAAGTCCCTTTTGTTCAGTACCACTGTAACACTAAATGAACCATCGTAAGCCGAGGACTACCTGCAATTTTGTTGCTTGTCTTGAAACACCAGCCATTATCTAGAGAAAAGTTAACAGTTGAGAGTAGAAACAGGGAGGGATTTGAGCAATCAACATAATAACATTGATTATCTGGTGCCATTTAATCAATCTCTCACCAAGAAGATAAATACCAGCGCTGCATTTTCCCAACCATTTCTTCTAACCATCAGAACAAAGAGCGGGGATCCTTACTCAGAAAGGCTAAATTTCTGGAGTTCTCCAGCATGATTTCTCGGTATAGAGATTTCTGATCAGGATCTAGCCGAGACCATTCCTCCTTGGAAAAATGCACCGCCACCTCTTCGAAAGACACGAGAACCTGTGTAAAATAGAAGAGTCCGTTTTATTTGCCACTTCTCGCATTTTGGCTCAACAATACGTAACACACACATTTGCAAAGGGTTAGGTCACTTCACATATCTCAATTTCATGTCAACATTTCTGCAGAAAGCACACTACATGAGAAGGGGGATAATAATTATGACAAAAGGCTAGGAGACTATGAAGAACGGTTGCAGGAATTAAAGATGGATACTCTACAGAAAAGAAGGATTGCCGGGACATAATAGCAGTATTCCAATATTTAAGGGATTGCCACGAAGAAGAGGGGGTCAACTTATTTTCCAAAGCCCCTGAGGGCAGGACAAGAAGCAAAGGATGGAAACTAATCAAGGAGAGAAGCAACTTAGAACTAAGAGAAACTTCCTAACGGTGAAAACAATTAACCAGTGGAGCAGCTTTGCCTTCAGAAGTTGTAGGGGCTCCATCACTGGAGGTTTTTAAGAAGAGATTGGGCAGCTACTTGTCTGAAATGGTGTAGGCCCATTTCAGATTAGATGGCTATCCAGTCTTTTCTTAAAAACTTCCAGGCAAGCTGTTCCACTGGTTGGTTGTCCTCACCGTTAGGAAGTTTCTCCTTAATTCCAGGTTGCTTCTCTCCTTGATTAGTTCCCATTCATTGTTTCTTGTCTTGCTTTTTGGTTCTGTGGAAAATAAATCGACACCTTCTTCTTTATGGCAGCCTCTCAAATACTGGAATACTGCTATCATGTCCCCCCCAAGTCCTTCTTTTCTCTAGGCTAACCAAACCCAAATCCTGCAAATGTTCTTCATATTTTTAGTCTCCATGCCTTTAATCTTCTTTGCTGATCTTCTTTGCACTTCTTCCAAATTCTCAACATCTTTTTTGTAATGTGGTGAGACCAAAACTGGATGCAGTATTCCACGTGTGGTCTAAGGCTTTATAAAGCGGTACTTATACTTCATGTGATTTTGATTTTTTTTTTTAATTTTAAAAAATTCTTTATTGAAATTCAAAATATTAAAAAGTTTACAAATTTTTTTATAATAGATGTGTCAATACCTTTCAATATCATTTTCTTGACAGTACAATAAATACATTTATTTAACACTTATTCATAGTATTAGAAATACTAATTCACAGTACCTTAATAATATTAATAAAGTGATTCATGAATATAGGTCAATAGTTCAAAAAAGAAAAAGAATATCATATTAACACTAATATATATATAATATATATATATATATATATAATATACTAATATATATATATATATAAACAGAGATAAATCTATGTAATTACTGTGCTCTATATTCCATAGCCATAAGAGGAGATAAGTTATACATTTTTAAGTGTACAATGCTACATAAATATTATAAATTAAATATGAATATTTACAAAAATCTCCATTTTCTGGCAGTTTCTCAATTTCAACAGTTTCTCATTGGTCCTATATACCAATATGCCAATTTTATTTCTTCTTTTGATCATGTGATTTTGATTCTGCACCTTTGTTTATATATAGCTGTTTCTGGCTGCTGCTGACTCACGTTTAAGTGATTGTCCACTAAGGCTCCAAGGTTTCTCTTACAGTTACTGTTTTTGAGCCAGGTTTCACCTAATCTGTGCTTGCACCTTTGGTTTTCACAAAAAAATTACATGTAGCCCCATCACTGCTTTTCATTCTACTTGACAGATACAGGACAACATGCTGGTGTGATCGTCTTTAACATTTTAGCTGATACACTGCAAAATCTCCTGCCCACTCCCTGTTAACTTTACAAAAGCCCAGAGTGAGCCCATGAAAAAGATTTTAATTTGTGAAGTGCTATCAACATTCGGATGACAGGCAAATTTCAGCTCCTTGTCCAAACAACTGTTTAACACAGGAGCTATACCTTCAAGAATTAGTATAAAGATAGAAATTAGAAATGGGGAGAAGATCACCTTTTTGAACTATTCTATTAGCAGGTAGAAAATAGTAGCAGAAGTTAGAAATCTGGATATGTAAACACAGAATGGAATAATGAACATTGAATAATTAAGATAAGCAAAGCTTAAGATTATTTGGTGGTTAATTGGCTATAATTGTGATGTCTACTTGAAGTTTATAGATGTTTGATATTATTAATGGATTACAGATAAAATTGAACAGAGGGCCTAATCAATGTAAAATTCATAACAAGGATAAGTGAAGATGAAGAGATATTGACAATAATAGTTATAACTATTGTGTGTATAAGACATTATCGGTATTCAATAGAGAATGTAGAGATTGTACCCAGATGGTATACTGTTAGTGTGAATATACATAACCAAGGAAATTGTACAATAAAAGGTAATAATAATAAAAATAATAACAACAACAATAAAAAACATTCGGATTACAGACGATTTCGGCTCCTTGTCTGTCCAACAACAGTTTTGAGAGGGGACTTATGTTAAACATGACTGATCGGCAATCTGAGCCCACTATTTATTTCACGTTGCTCAGAACCAACAATATCTATCGTACATAGAGATATCAAAAGTAGATTTTCATTTTGAAAAAGGCAACGGGATTGATTTTTCGAGGAAAAACAAGACATTTCGCTTCCTAACCTGGAAACTTCACCAGTCATATTGGATGCTGTAGGAGATGGAAGGACAGTTATTGACAGTTGAGATCAGTTGGTGGGAGGGGGAAGAGTTCTGACAGGATGGGGGAGGGGGGGAATGGAAAGATTGTGTGTTGTTTTTTTATTTACAGTCAACTGATCTTAACACTCTTTGAGAGCCATTGAGGTTACTAAGTCAATTGATTAAGCTTCCAGGTTAAGAAAGGAAAGTGGATGGATGGATGGATGGATGGATGGATGGATGGATAGAGAGAGACAGACAGACAGACAGACAGAGAGGGAGGGAGAGGGAGAGATTGAGATTCTTGTTTTTCCTTAAAAAATAGTCCAGTTGCCTTTTTAAAATAAAAACCACTTTTGATACAACTATGACCTGGATAACTGAGAATCTTCATAGATTCTCCACCATATGTAGATTCATAGATTCGTAGATTCAGATTCATAGATTCTCTACCATGTGTAGATTCATACATTCTCTACCTTACATTGAGTATATGAAAATGTACTCCAACTGATCTATCATCCGTGACATTTTGGCTCCTACCTGAGTTGGATGTTCAACTGCTTTTTCATCTCCAGCAGAAAAAGGAGAAGAATCTATCAATGCCGGATCTCCTGCAAGATAAAAGTGAGATAAAATTTTCAGAAATGAAGTAATTACGTTATTCGTAAGCATTACGCAAAAGAGGGCCCAAAGAATGAGTGGGGGGAAATGCCTCTTTGAGGACACTTCTCTTACTGGTGGAGGTGGCCTGACTTTGATCTTCATGGAAGATCTCCCTGAAGAGCAGATCCCGGGAAGACTCTGGTGGATCTCTCCTTTCCTCCAGATTCTCAGTGACGGACTTTAAGTCAGCGCTCTGGAACGGAAAGCCCTGAAGAAGCAAAGAAATACAAATAATGGAACCTACGAAAAGGAAGCAGATGCTCATTGGAACAACTGGCCTTAAACGTCTCCTTTCCTTAGTATTTTCCTAATGCTACAGGTAGTCCTCAACTTACAACCATTCATTTAATGACCATTCAAAGTTACAACACTGAATAAAGTGACTTCTGACCATAAACGAGCCATGGTGGCGCCATGGTCAGAGTGCAGCGCTGCAGGCTACTTCTGCTGCCTGTTGGCTGCCTGCAATATGGCAGTTTGAATCTCACCAGGCTCAAAGTTGACTCAGACTTTCCATCCTTCCGGTCAGTAAAATGAGGACCCAGATTGTTGGGGGCAATAGGCTGACTCTGTAAACCGCTTAGAGAGGGATGTACAAGCACTGTGACGTGGTGCTATTGCTATTTTTCACAATTATGACCTTTGCAAAGGTGGTATTCAGCAGGTTCTGACCAGTTCTGGAGAACCGATAGCGGAAATTTTGAGTAGTTCAGAGAACCGGCAAATACCACCTCTTACTGGAGATTTTACAGTATCCTTCCCCTGTCATGCCTACGAAGCCACGCACACAGAACCGGTAGTAAAAAAAATTTGAATCCCACCACTGTCCCCAGGGTCATGTGATCCAACTTCAGAAGCTTGGCAACTGGTTCATATTTATGACCGTTGCCGTGTCCCGGGGGGGGGGGTCATGTGATCCCCTTTGACGACCCTTCTGACAAGCAGAGTTAATGGGGTGGCCCAATTCACTTAACAACTGGGTGTCAACTTCGGAAGCCATATTAGTACCAGATGCATCCTCACTGCCACATTATTGAGGCTGGGAAAATGGGAGAGGGGAATTTCTTGGAGCGTATGTGGTTAGACATAACAACATTCTTCTTCTAAGTCAAGGTCATGTTATTTCTGCACCTGGTGGAGAGGACATCTCAAATTGGGCCAGATGGTGATTGGGGCAGGTGATGCAATGAGGGGTACACAGCGGGTGGATTTGTAGTTTTTCTTTATTGCAAGGAACTTTCAGATTCAGGATTTCCTAGATGTGCCAGTTTACTACTCTAATAAAAGGCACCTTTGAGAAGATGTCTGTCTTGGAGTTAGTGGAGGTTTTCTGGAACGTTGACACTGGGTTCCTAAACCTACATTAATAAAAGTGACTGATGACTGTTTTTCACACTTATGACCATTGCTGCATCCTTTGCTCCAAGGCGTTCGAGGTGCAAAACATGGAGGGGATTTAAGCCAGGAAAAGCCTTTGCTGGATGCTCTCCCTTCTTCCTCTATGCCAGTGGTTCTCAACCTGTGGGTCGCGACCCCTTTGGGGGGTTGAACGATCCTTTCACAGGGGTTGCCTAAGACCATCGGAAAACACATATTTTTGATGGTCTTAGGAACCGAGCCATAATTTTATGGTTTGGGGTCACCACAACATGAGGAACTGTATTAAAGGGTCGCGACGTTAGGAAGGTTGAGAACCACTGCTCTATGCCTTTTCATCAGGCTCGAATAACGAGAGAAGTCAAGACTGGCAAAAAAAAGATAGCGGCCCATGCTTAGATCCCTCCTGATGTTCTAGTACTCTGAAGAAGCCCCCTAGTGGTCCCTGCCTGCCACAGCAGCTCATTTTGAAAGCCAGAGGATAGTATTTTTTCAGCAGGAGGAAAAAGGGCCAGGCCTCCTTTTCATAACAACTCAAGGAAGGACTCACTGGAGAACAGCTTAATGCTGGGAATGGTTGAGGGCAAAAGAAGGAGAGGATGACAGGGAATGAGGTGGCTGGATGGAATCACTGAAGCAGTCAGCGTGAGCTTAAATGTACTCCAGGGGATGGTAGGACAGGAAGGCCTGGAGGAACGTTGTCCAATGGGGTCACGATGGGTCAGACATGACTTTGCAACTAACAACAAAAAATCTGAGTGGTCTAGATACTAAAAAGATGTTAAAGCAGATGGGTTTTATAATGAATTGACTGAATTAGATAAAATTTTAACAGGAATGGAAGAAAAGATGATTTAAAAATTGTATGGTTATTTACCAGGAGTGAAACAAGAAGAACAAGTCAAGGAGACGACGATAGCCTAGGGGGGAAATTTGGTTATGGGATAGACTTGGATAAATGGCAGAAACTATGGGATAGAAACTATAAATTAACAATGTCAACAGCTTATAAAGAAAATTTGTATAAGATGTTTTATAGATGGCATTTTGCCCCGGCAAGACTGGCAATGATCTATAAAGACAAATCAGGTAAATGTTGGAAATGTCATCAGATACCTGGTTCATATTACAGGATCTGGTGGACATGCACAGAAGCTAAAAGATATTGGACAAAAATACATACTTGGTTGGAAAGGATGACAAAACAACATACGATTTAAAGCCTGAGATATTTTTCTTGGGGATTTTACCTGAGAACTATAGTAAAGAAATAACATATTTAATTATACATATATTAACAGCAGCTAGAATTGTATTTGCTCAAAACTGGAAAAATGAAAAAGTTCCGATAGAGGATAGAGGTGATTATGAAAATATTGGAATGTGCAGAAATGAGTAGGTTAACATTGGCAATTAAAGAACAAGAAGAAATGGAGTATTATAGGATTTGGGATTTATTTTATAAATGGTTGGAAAATAAAGTAAGAAATTAAATGATATTGTTATAATGATATATAATAATGAATAGGTTGTAATATGAAAGTAAACTTAGCAAAAATGTATACAAATATCAATAGTTGCAACAAGATATATGTACCCAGTCGGCACACTGTATAACTGAAAGATGGATTTGGGGTTTTTTTTTAAATAAAAATAAAAAACTTTTTTAAAAAATCTGAAGGGCAGGAAGAGGAGGGAACGGTGGAACCCAAAGGGCGAGGAAGGGGCTGGAGGACTTCCTTGCTAAGAAGGCATGAGGGAATGTCTGTGGCGATTCTCAGTCATTCAGGCCATGGTGCTTTTTATTTTTTCAAAAGGCAACTGGATTTTTCTTGGTTTTTGCTTGAAGAGCTCTTGCTTTCCATGCAGGAAACTTCTTCGGTTCTTCAGGAAAAGAAGAACTGAAGAAGTGTCTTGGATCGAGAAACAAAAGGTCTTCAAGTAAAAACCAAGAAAAGTCCAGTTGCCATTTGGAAAAAAAAAGTCCCAGAAAAGACATTTTTGCAAGCTCCTCCTTTATAGGGCACCTAATAAGGGCCTCGGTGGTGCAGGCTGTTAATAGCCTAGCACTTAGTTCCAACTGCCTGTAATTACTGCAGGCTCGAATCCCACCAGGCTCAAGGTTGACTCAGCCTTCCATCCTCTCGGGGTAGGTAAACTGAGGACCCAAGATTGTTGGGGTCAATAAGCTGACTTTGTAAAAATGCCGCTTAGTAATAAGCAGGCATATACAATGGAAGGAAGGCTATTGCTGAGCGCATTGGGTTGTATCCCAAAAATTGTAAGCCGCCCTGAGTCTCCGGAGAAGGGCAGGATATAAATATGAATTAAAAAAAATAGTGGACCTGATTTTGCTCATGAGAAAGGGCCAACTAACAACGTTCAGAGTTCAGGTCAGCTATGTCTCCAAAAACACAATGCCGTATAAGGGTTAAAGACAGAGATTGTTAAGTCCTAGAGGGGAAAGGGGGGGGACCAGCCTTCCTTGGAATACATCCTCCAATGAGGAAATCTTTCCCCCTCCCCGGTTACAGGTAATCCTCCACTTACAACTGTTCGTTTAGTGACCATTCAGTTACCACGGCCCTGAACAAAGTGACTGAGGACCGTTTTTCACATTTACAACCGTTGCAGCATTCCCCACGCAATCAAAACTCAGACGCTTGGCAAACCAACTCTTAGTTATGACGGTTGCAGCCTCCCACAATCATGTGATTTCCTCTCCTGACAAACCAAGTCAATGGGAAAAGCCAGCTTCACTTAACAACCGTGTGACTAGCTTAACAACTGCAGTGATTAACAACAACTGTGGCAAGAAATGGGTGACACTCGCTTAAAACAACTGTCTCCCTTAACAGAAACACTGGACTCAATTGGGATCATTAAGGACTCCCTGCATAAAGAAAGCTTGTTATAGCTGGGATGACTAACGGGAGCTCACTCTGTTACGCAGCGCTAGGGATTCGAACTGCCAAACTTTCTGATCAACAAGCTCAACATCTTCACCACTGAGCCGCCGCGTCGCCCCCTGTAAGAATCCCAACACATGGTTATTTGACGCCCTATTTTTAAGCTTGCCAAGGGAAAGTCTCTCACCTGTGCCTCTCCCTGCTCCTTCTTCTCCTCCGCCTGGCTCAGGAGAAATCCTTCAGCCAAGGCCACCGCCTGGCAGCTGGTCTCGGCTCCACACTCCCGGATCCAGCTCTCCATCTCGGGGGGCAAGAAGGACAAGAACTGGTCCAGGATCACCAGGTCCTGCATCTGCACCTTCGTGTTCATTTCCGGCTTTAGCCACTGGCGGCAAAGTTGGTGGAGACGGCTGCACATCTTCCGAGGCCCTTGTCTCCACAAGGAGCAGGACAGAGCCTTCATCTTCCTCCGGGTGACGACCCGCAAGACACGCCGAAGCTCCTCTATTTTCTTCCACGGGGCACCCTTCTTCAAACGGACGTCCGGCTCTGCCTGCTGTCCAGAGGCCGCCTCCTTTGGATAGGGCCTCCTTTGGACAGACCTGAAGTTGTGGGCGACCGTCCTTTCCGACTCCAGAAGCTCCTGGTCAGGGCCCATTGTGACGTCCTTCTTCCTCCACGGGACAACGTCCTTCAAACCAGCAGCGTCCATCTCCTCCTGCAGCCGCCCACCTGTCTCCTTTGCAAAGGGAGACCTGCGGTTGGCAGGCAGCATCTTTCTTGGCCTAAGATGCTCCTGGGAGTGGTCTTTGGGGAAAGTCTCTGCGGAGGCCTCTTGAGGGGCCCTGTGTTCTAGTCCTGCCTTGCTCACGGGGGCTTTCGGGACGGTCCCATCCAGAGTCTCTCCTTCTTCCTCCTCCTCCTTCACTACCACCATCTCCAACAATCCTGGGACATTGGGGCCAGTCCCATCCACAGTCACTTCTTCCTCCTCCTCTTCCTCCTTCACCACCACCATCTCCATGGATCCTGGGACTTTGGGCAGGGTTCCACCCGGAGTCACTTCCTCCTCCTCCTCCTCCTTCACCACCACCATCTCCGGGGACCCTGCCCACTCGGCGCTCACCAGCTCCGCCGCCCGCCAGCTCCGCAGCTCCTTGCGCACCAGCCGCAGTGCCTTCTCCAGCAGCGGGCGCACCTCCCGCAGGGGCAGCTCGTCCCCTCGCTCGGCCCAGCCTTCCTCCTGCAGGACCTGGAGCAGAGCCAGCAGCCGCTTCGGCCGGCCGCGCCCTCCTTCCCGCAGCAGCAGCGGCTCCAGCGCCCGGATCGCCTCGCCGGGTCTCTTCTCCAGCAGCGCCTCCAGGGCCAGCTGCAGAGCCAGCGCGGCGTCCCAGGGCAGGCTCTGCCGCTTGGCTACGTCCAGCTCGGCCGCCAGCCCCAGCAGAGCCGCCCTGAGCGCGGACACGCGGGGCTTCCTCCCCTGCCTCCGCCTCGAGGTACCCGGGGCCGGGACCGTGGCCGGGGTTCTGCCCTCGGCCAGAGCCTGGATGGCGCGCAGGAGCGCCATCTCCAGCCGCAGCAACCCTTGCAGCCGCTCCTGCTCAGGCTCCGACAGCGCCGCGTCCCGGTCTAGCAGAGCCTCCCGGCCGCGCCGGGCCTCCCTGAGCTGCGTGCAGAAGCGCTCCAGGTCCGGCGGCCCGTCCAGCTTCACCGCCCAGCGCCAGCGGGCCTGGACCTGCGGGGACACGTGCGCGACCAGCAGCGCCTCGGCTTTGGCCAGCTGGCGAGCCAGCCGCTCCGGGGAGAAGCTCTGCGCCGCCATTGCCTCGCGATGCCCTCCCGCTCGCGGCCGCTCAGTTGGCACAGGGTAGCGTCCTCAACTCCCCTGACCACCCTCTCCCGACTGACCCTCCTCCGGAAAAGGTGGGGCTCCGTGTGGGCTCCGCCCCTCCTGGTAATGCTGGGAAATCTCCTCCGTAGGCCCTTCAACCCGGCGCCCTGGGGCGCCGCCTGCTTAAGGAACACAAGAGAACCGAGTACAGTAGAAATAGAGTAGAGTACAGTACAGTAGAGTAGAAACAGAAATAGAGTTGAGTAGTGTAGAAATAGAGTAGAGTAGAAATAAAAATAGAGTAGAAATAGAAATAAATAGAGTAGAGTAGAAATAGACTACAGTAGAAATAGAAATAAATAAGAGTATAGAGTAGAAATAGAGTAGAGTAGAAAGAGTATAGAAATAGAGTAGAGTTGAGTAGAAATAGAGTAGAAATAGAGTAGAGTAGAAATAGAGTAGAAAGATTATAGAAATAGAGTAGTAATAGAGAAATAGAAAATAGAAAGAGTAAATAGAAAAAATAGAATAGAGTAGTAAGTAGAAAAAATAAATAAAAAGCAGAAATAGAGAAGCAAACAGAAAATAGAGTAGAAATAAAAAATAAATAGAGTAGAAATAGAAATAGAGTAGAGAGTAGAAACAGAGTAGAGTAGAAATAGAGTAGAGTAGAAATAAGTAGAGAAAAGAGTAGAGAGTAAAATAGAGTAGAAATACAAATACAAATAGAAATAGAGTACAAATTAGAATAGAATAGAATAGAATAGAATAGAATAGAATAGCAGAGTTGGAAGGGACCTTGGAGGTCTTCTAGACCAACCCCCTGCTTAGGGCAGGAAAACCCTACACCACTTCAGGCAAATGGTCATCCAACATTTTAAAAATTTCCAGTGTTGGAGCATTCACAACTTCTGGAGTCAAGTTGTTCCACTGATTAATTTTTCTCACTGTCAGGAAATTTCTCCTTAGTTCTAAGTTGCTTCTTTCCTTGATTAGTTTCCATACTGAGTAGCAATAGAAATAGAGCAGACCAGAGTAGAAATTAGAATAGAATAGAATAGAAATAAATAGAATAGAAGTAGAATAGAACAAATAGAATAAGAAATAAATAGAATAAGAAGAGAAGAGAAAGCTGGAAGGGTTCTGCTCAAGAAGGAGATCCTCTGCCATTTCAGACAAGTAGCTGTCCAGTCTTTTCTTTAAAAACCCAATTATGAAGAACCCACAATTTCTAAATACAAGCTGTTCCGCTGGTTAATTGTCCTCACTGTTAGGAAGTTTCTCCTTAATTCCGGGTTGCTTCTCTCCTTGATTAGTTTTCATCCATTGCTTCTTGTCCTGGCCTCTGGTGCTTTGGAAAATAATTTGACCCCCTCTTTTTTGTGGCAACTCCTCAAATATTGGAACCCTGCTATCAGTGTATCAGTGCTATCGCCTACAACACTGCTATCTAGGCGCAGAAGAGGGTCTCCTTCCCACTTCTGCACCTAAATTAGCAGAAGGGGAACACCTCCCACCCGCCTTGCTTTCCATCTTTTGAGCATCCCAGAATTCCTGAGCCAGCACTGTGGTCTTCATCTCCCAGAATTTCAATGCTGGCTCAAGAATTCTGGGAGTTGAAGTCTACAAATCATCAAAGGGCCGTGGTGGGAGGGATTTTTGTAAGAGTTAGCACAGGGGTGTTCAAACTTGGCAACCTTAAGACTTGTGGACTTCAACTCCCAGAATGCTGGCTGGGGAATTCTGGGAGTTGAAGTCCACAAGTCTTAAAAGTTGCCAAATTTGGAGATCCCTGAGTTAGCAAGAGGGGAACTAACAGATTTGTTAATATTTGTTGAAGAAAAGGTCGGTAGTCATATCTCATAGCTTTAGGATTTTTTTTTCTTCCACCTTCTTTCTATAGATTTACAAATTTGGAAGGGACCGTGTAGGTCATCTAGTCCAACCCCCTGCCCAAGCAGGAAACCCTACACCATTTCTGACAAATGACAGTCTAATCTCTTCTTGAAAGCCTCAAGTGATGAAGCTCCCACAACCTCCCAAGGCAAGCTGTTCCATTGGTTGATTATTATCACTGTCAGAAAATTTCTCTTTATTTCCAGATTAAATCTCTCCTTGATCAGTTTCCATCCATTATTCCTTGTCTGGCCTTCAAGTGCCTTGGAAAATGGCTTGACTCCCTTCTCTTGGTGGCAGCCCTTCAAATATTGGAAGACTGCTATCATGTCTCCCCTGGTCCTTCTCTTCACTAGACTAGCCATGCCCAGTTCCTGCAACTGTTCATCGTATGTTTTAGCCTCCAGTCCCCTCATCATCCTGGTTGCTCTTCTCTGCATTTTTTCTAAAGTCTTAACATCTTTTTTATAGTGTGGTAACCCAAACTGGATGCTAATTCTTGGAAGAAAAAAATAGGTTGATTACTTCATGGTACAAAAGGCCTTTGACACCCATTTGAAAAAAATTCAGATGTGAGGACAGACCCTTACTGAGAGAAGCCATGTTCCTAGAATTCTCCAGCATGACTTCTCTGTGAAATGTTTTTTAGTCAGAATCCAACAGAGCCCACTCCTCCTTGGAACAATTCACGGCCACCTCCTTGAAGGACAGTTTGAAACGCAGACAACGTTGTTGTGTAACTAGAATATGCTAGAAAGTTTTGAAGGATCTTTTCCTTGACTTCCTCAAGTTTTTTTTTAATTCATATTTATATGCCACCTTTCTCCAGAGACTCAGGGGGGCTTACAATTTTTGGAGCACAGCTCAATGTGCTCAGCAATAGCCTTCATTCCATTGTATATGCCTGCTTATTACTGCTTATTACTAGGGTCTTTTGCCCCCCCCCAAGTCAGCTTATTGCCCCCAACAATCTTGGGTCCTCAATTTACCAACCCCAAGAGGATGGAAGGCTGAGTCAATCTTGAAGTAGTCCTCGACTTATTCATTCAGTGACCGCTCAAAGTTACGATGGCCAGGGCTGGGCTCAGTGGTGGGATTCAAATATTTTTACCACTGGTTCGGTGGATGTGGCTTGGTGGGCACGCTTTGCGTGTGTGCACACACTTTGCCTGTGCGTGCACACTGAACGTGCACTTTGTGCAGGCGCAGAGGCATTCTAACTCACCTGCAAACCTGCATGATCCCAGTCACTTCAGCAGCTGCCGCGCAGCACTCTTCTGTGCCGCACAAAGCAGCTGCGGTTCAAATTCAGAGGATAAAGGTGAGTATGGGAGCCCGAGCAGGCGGGTGGGCCCAACAGCAGAGCAGTGGAGAGAACTGGTTTGGTCTCAGCTGCTCATCACTGCTACCAGCTCAGCAGAACTGGGCCAAACTGGTAGAATATCACCACTGGGTGGGCTTCAAAGATTTCAGCAACGGGTTTCCTGCCCGGTTGCTGGGTGGATGTGGGCGTAGCCATGGTGGTGTAGCCTAGTTGGCCTCCTGCACCATGGTGGGGGGGGGCATTTTCACCTTCCCCAGGCTCCAGAGGCATTCCTTGAGCCTCTGGGAGGGCGAAAACTGCCTCCCCTGGGCTCTGGAGGCCCTCCAGAGGCCAGAAACGTGCCCATTTCCGGACTTCCTGAACTTTTGGGAGGTTCCTTTTTCCTCCTCCCCGAGCCTCCGCACGGGTCCTGCACTTACCTTGCATCCAAAACAGGCCATGTGGAGACTCCTGGGAGGGGCAGGGTGGGTGAGGCGGGGCCAGCCAAGGGTGGGATTTGGCGGTTTGCCGAACCAGCCATAATGTTAGCTACAGGTCCACCCAAACCCGGGTGAACCCATAGCAGCCCACCCCTGATGATGGCACTGAAAAAAGTGACTTAGAACCCATTTTCACACTTACAACCATTGCAGCATCCCTATAGTCAAAATTTCCTGACAGTTATGTATGGCCCTCCCGAGCTCCCTTTTTGCTGGCAGAGTGCTAGCAAAAAACAAATTTGCTTGCCCTCCACTGCCTAGGGTAATGGACAGCCTGTGCCACCATCCAGGAGTCCTCCATGTGGCCAGCGAGGAATGGCAAGGTTCCTCTGGAGGACAAGGGTTTGTGTTCCCCCTGGTCTTGCCTTCATCCGCTGGAGACAATGGATCCCCCAGCCCCACCTGGGCCACCACAGGCACCCCCAGCACAAGTGATGTTGAGCTGTCTTGCTCACCCCGACCATGCCCCCCCCAAGGTCAAACACAACCTTGATGTGGCTCTCAATGAAATTGAGTTTGACACCCCTGGACTAGAAGACCCCCAAGGTCCCATCCAGCTTTGTTCTTCTGTTAATAGCAAGAGCACTTAGACTTATATACTGCTTCATGGTGCTTTTGTCATGCCCCTGCTGGAATCTGATTCCGAGGGGGAGGTCGAGCAGCTGACAGGGAGTGGGAGTGTGGCTCCGGTGGCTGTGGAAGAAACTGGGGAAGGGCACAGTCCAGCTGGGCATTCAGAGGAAGACCCAGGGCCACCCCCCCTCTTCATCCTAGGTCACACAGAGAGAAACGGAGAAGGGAGCAATGTGGGTTACGGGGGAGAAAAGGGCCCTGATACCCTTCATTAGCTGCAGCTGGGAAAATAGGATTTAAAAAATCCTGGAAGCAAAGCATGAATTATCTTTGTTTGTCAAGTCTTATCTGGGTTCTGGTGTCCTCCCAACTGTCTGTGTTTCATTATCTTTTGAAGTCTTCAATTCCTTATCCTCCCCTGTCTCATTAATTGCTGCAGTGTGGTTTGTGTTGGTTTTTATTTATAATGTATATGTTCTTTGGGTTCAGACTGAATTTCTTCCCTTTAAAAACTGTTCTTGGGAGAGTTTTTTCTGCAGCCAATGATAACTGAACATTGGGGGCCAAGTTGGAGGTATTAAAGGGACTTTACCTATTTTTGTGACTTTGTTGCTTTTGTGCCATGCCCTGGGTCATCACAGCTTTACAGCCCCCTTTAAGAGGTTTACAGAGCCAGCCTATTGCCCCCAACAGTCTGGGTCCTCATTTTACTGACTGTGGAAGGATGGAAGGCTGAGTCAACCTTGAGCCAGTGAGAATCGAACTGTTGGCAGTTGGCAGAATTAGCCTGCAATGCTGCATTCTAACCACTGCGCCATCATGGCTAAGTACAAGAGGTAGCATTTGGTTCTGTTTAGTCTTGGGCCTGTTTTAGACTGTGATCTTCTTTAAAATCTACCTTTGCAGCATTATGAATTCAATTGGTCTTTAGGATGCCCAGCAAGCTAAATCTCAGTTATTTCTGTTTCATTTATACTCATAATCCTCCTGCCCCTTAACTGGTAATAGCTCTGAATGCAGTCGCACATCACACATGTCCTATTTCAGTTGCAGCAATGGGATTATTATTGTTGTGTTCTTCACTGAACTAGAGGTCCCCAAAGGTTGACAGCACGTATTATTTGCTGAGCATTCTCCTACTTGAACTGCAAGTGGAGTTGCTGTTTCAGGAAAAGGAGATGTTTCAAGAAGTACCACCAACATCGTACTCTCCTTTGTGAGGAATATAAAGGGGATGGAAGCAGAGGGGTTTTTTTTGTAATGTTGTTAATAATTTCTAGGGAACGTCTCTATCATATCTAACCTATGTAGATTGGAGCACAGTGGCTTGAGTGATTGGAGCACTGGGCCAGAGAATGGCAAGCCTGTGTTTGAGACCTGGCAGCTGCCATAGGATAGGGTTGAGTTCTCAACCACTCCAGCTCCAGAGCCCCTAGCTGTGCGTCCCTAGGGCAATGGTGATGTCACCAGCTAATCTTTTCAACCCAGAAATGCCTTGGTGCTTCTGACAAAAAAAACAAACAACCAAAACACTGGGACTGAAGATAGAACCCCACTTTACCTGGCAAGATGACAGGAATTGAATTCCTCTTGACAATCTCTCCGAAAAGTTTCCCTGAGAAAAATCTGAAGGATCTCTCTTTGGCTTGGGAATTGGAGGATCTGCCTTGATGAACCTTCCCTGCATGTGAACATCAATGTGGAAGAAGCAAAGAAGAAGCATTAGAGGGCTGGAACATAGAAAGAGAGTATTCTTCTACAGGGCACAATCATCCTGGAATGGAGAAAATTTGGACTTTCCTCTTGTCATGGGAAAAATACTGAATGATATCTCCCCAAATTAGGATATTGAGCAAAACTGGTTAGGGAGGTACTTGGAGAAATGATGTTTCTATCACCTGATGCTTTTGGTTCTCTGCTTGGCTCAGGAGGAAGCCTTGAGCCAGGGCCACAGCCTGGGAACTGGTCTCTACTCTACATTCTCTCACCCAGTTTGCCATCTCCAGGGGAAGGACGGCCAGCAAATGCTCCAGGACCACCAAATCTAGCATCTGAGCCTTTGTGTTACTTTCTGGTTGCAGCCACTTGAGGCAAAAGTGGTGGAGACTGCTGCAAAGTTCTCGGGATCTTTGGTAGAAGAACCCCCTGAACCGCTGATGCTGGACCTTCCAAGGGAGGGTTCCTTCTTCCAGGATCTTCTGGCTGAACTCCCTCTGGCTCTCAACTCTTTTCCCAGAAGGGTCCTTTGCTTCCCACTTCTCTTGGGGCTGCCCCAGAGATCCCAAAACTTGGAAGGAATGTTGTGGATCTCCAGAGCTCTTTTCTCTGTGAAGGAGCTGGTGAGTCTCCATCACGGCTCTTTTCGGAGAGGATGAAACTTTCTCTTTGCCTTCTGCTACAAGGAAAGCCTCAAGGTCAGCCTGTTGCTCCTCCTTCTTTTACACACACACACACACACACACATACACCCCGCAACTTGGCAGAAGGGGTGTTCCCCTGGGAGTCCCCCACTTGAGTTAGGATCTTTCTTCCCAAAAGGGACAGTCAGAGCCCTTCCCAGTTCCCTAAGGTTTCCTTATCCCTCTGCAGTTATTCCAAGATGGGTCTCTCCTGCAGACTCCTCCTCCCATCAGGGTCCCACAGCTCCCCCACAGCAAGTACAGCAGATTACCCAGGCTACAGTTCTCCAAAGTCTTTCCCTTTGAATAAACCTGATTGTTCAGAAAAGATGTGACCACAAGCCTGATTTGGGGGGGGCAAGCCCACAAACAAGGGAGGGCTTTTTCAGAGCATCCCCTCCCCTCCGGGGTCTGCAAGCAGGGATTCCCCGGAAGGGATTCCCTTAAAAAGAGATGGGGAATCCTCTTCAGTCTGCAAATAGACTGCAAATAGCAATGCTACAACTCAGCGCACATGCTGCAGACTGTCTACTAGTGCTTGCAAAAGATCTGCACTTGAACACACACACACCCGTCTCTCTCCCGCCCCCCAGCATCACTTGCAGAGTTAAGGGGGGAGAGAGAGCGATGCTTTCTAGAGGGGCATATCACCAGGCAAGGATGCCCATTTCCTCTTCTTTAAAGAATTCCACCCTCTCTCCAACTCCACCGCTGCGATAATTCAATTCAATTCAATTCTTTATTGGCCAAGTGTAATTGGACACTCAAGGAATTTGTCTTGGTGCATATGCTGTTAGTGTACATAAAAAGAAAATATACCCTCATCAAGAATCATAAGGTACAACACTTAATGATAGTCATAGGGTACAATAAACAATCAAATCATACTAGGAAACAGTCAATATAAATCATAAGGATACAAGCAACGAAGTTACAGTCATACAGTCACAAGTGGGAGGTGTTCTGCTTATTAATATTTGGATGGCATAAAGCAGACAGATCAATTCCACAAAGCATCCATACAAAGTCTTTTTATTGGTTCATCAGGCATCCTGTCAACTCATATTTATGATGAGGTTCTTCTTAATGTCCAAGCCTTTGCATATCTGAATTGTGTAGAAAGATATTAAACTCTCATCCCCATGATGATGACCATGATGATGATTGAAGCGACTGCATGGTAAAGGATTCAGGCTAGAGTGAGGGAGCCTCCCCCAACCCAACAAGGGTCAATTTAGTGACCAATCAGGATTACAGATGTGACCACATGACATGGACTACATTTCCCAGGATACCTTAACTACATTTACCATGATGCATTCCCTTAAGGGGACAGCTCTCAAATCCTAACTAACTATCCCAAATCCCATTAACTCTAAACTGTCTGGACAGCACAGGAGGGGATGGGTGATAGGAGTGATGAGAGGATTATTTATTTATTTATTTATTTAATTGGATTTATATGCCGCCCCATCTCCGAGGGGACTCAGGGAGGCTTACACGCAATATATAAACAATAAATACATCTTTATCAAATTCAATCCAATTACAAAATCAATTAAAATACCCTTAAATTAAATTAATAGTGATAGTAACAGTTGCACAGTGTTGAGGGAATCATTTGTTTAGCAAAGTGATGGCATTTGGGAAAAACTGTTGTGTCTAGTTGTTCTTGTGTGTAGTGCTCTTCCCTCATTTTGAGGGAAGGAGTTAAAACAGTTTATGTCCAGGATGTGAGAGGTCTGTAAATATTTTCATAGCCCTCTTTTTGATTCATGCAGTATACAGGTCCTCAAAGGAAGGCAGGTTGGTTTTTCTGCAGTCCTAATTATCCTCTAAAGTCTGTGTCTGCCTTGCTGGGTTGCACAGCCAAACCAGAAAGTTATAGAGGTGAAGATGACAGACTCAATAATTCCTCTGTAGAACTGTATCAGCAGCTCCTTGGGCAGTTTGAGCTTTCAGAGTTGGCGCAGAAAGAACGTTCTTCGTTGTGCTTTTTTGATGACATTTTTGATGTTAGGTGTCCATTTTAGGTCCTGAGATATGATGGAACCTAGAAATTTGATGGTCTCTACTGTTGATACTGTATTGTCTACTATTGTTAAGAGGTGGTAGTATGGGAGGGTTTCTCCTAAAGTCTACCATCATTTCTATGGTTTTGAGTGTGTTCAGTTCCAGATTGTTCCAGTCACACCACGAGGCTAGTTGTTCAACCTCCCGTCTGTGTGCAGATTCATTGTTGTCTTGAGTGAGACCAATCACTGTTGTATCATCTGCAAAGTTCAGAAGTTTAACAGATGGATCATTTGAGATGCAGTCATTGGTGTATAGGGAGAAGTGGAGAGAGCACGCAGCCTTGGGGGAGGGCTGTGCGAAGTGTACAGGTAACTGTCTAGCTTAGCTTGCTACTTCCTGTCTACTAGGAACCTTATGATCCACTTACAGATGTGTTCAGGTACTGCTAGCTGGTTTTACTTAGAAGAATGTCTGAAATGAATGCTGAACTGAAGTCTACAAAAAGGACCCTTGCGTAGGTATTTTGAGATTAAAGATGTTCCTGGATGTAATGCAGAGCCATATTAACAGCATCGTCTGTCAATCTATTTGCTTCGTATGCAAATTGCAGGGGATCTAGCAGCAGATCCATGATGATTTTCAGATGTGACAGCACTAGCCTTTCAAAGGTTTTCATAACTACAGAGGTTAGAGCAACTGGTCTATAATCATTTAGTTCCTTGATGGAAGGTTTCTTCAGAACTAGGATAATAGTAGAGCTTTTGAAGCAAGAAGGAACATAGCACATCTCTAGTGATTTATTGAAGATTCGGGTGAAGATGGGGACCAATTAATCAGCTTTAAACGAGAGGGAGTTATCTTGTCTGGGCCTGGTGCTTTCTTTTCCTGGCTTTTGTTTGTGAAATAGATCTTACATTTCTTTTCTGTGATCACCAGAGGTTGTGAACCTAATGGGTTGGGGTCAGTTGTGGGAGGTTTGGCTGTTGTTGGTGAATCCTCCAACCTATCTAGTGCTTTTTTTTTGCTAAGTAGGAAGTTTTAAAACAAAGAGAGTATCATTGGAAATTAAGGCTATCATTTGGCCTGAAAATGATCTGTGGATGCCAATATTTAAGTGGTAGATTCCCTAATCATTTCTAGTAACTCCCTTTGATGAGTACACCCACTAGACTAGAGCAGAGTTGCAGGCAGAAATGCAATTAGTCCTAAATCCCTTACTATTGTTTCAGTTTTTCTTCCTTTGCTTACTATTGTCGCAGTCTGCCTTTCCATCCTGCTTCACATTATGTAATGCAAGTAATAACTGAGAAAGAAAACGTTAAGGAGAATGGTGCTGAATTAGAAAATGCAACTCATAGGTTGTTTGTCCTAATTTTGTGGTGATCTTTCCTTGCCTTCCCTTGTGTTGCCCACTCACACAATCTTATCAATATCTTTTTTTTAAGTGAGGTCTCCAGAATTGGACACAGTATTCCAAATGGTATCTCACTAAAGCCCTATGTAGAGGAATAGGACCTCCTTTTTGCTGATGGTGATACATCTGGTGATGCCTCTCAGAATTTTGTTTGCCTTCACATGTACCTGGCCACAATGTTTACTTATTTTGCAGTTATCATTGTTTTAGTGCCATGGCAACTATTTTCACATAGTTATGTAAAAAAAGGGAAAAGAAAGCAGTGGTAGGGAAATGTGGATGTATATTAAGTTCCCATAGGTAGGCAGCCTACTGGGCAACCCAGGCAGTCCCTGATTTACAATAATTTATCAAGTAACCATTCCAAGTTACAATGGCAATGAGTGATGGTTCTGACTTCCTTACTTCCTCCCTCCCTCCCAAATTAGGCATACTCCAGGATATCAGAATGAAAACCATTCCAATGTGCTAACATTGCAAAGGATGGATCAAGAAGGAAGTTCTTTGGAAATCAATGGGGACCAAAATAATATTAAATTAAGAAGAACTACTTCAAAAAATTACTTCTGTCCTTCCTGATGAAACACGCAGAAATACGAATAGGAACTAAAGATTCTAAAAATAATCAATAAAAGAGAAAATGTGTAGCACCCAGTTGAAATGAAGGGTCCTTGGTGCTCTCTGAGCTTGATTGTGTTCTTGGAGACATTTCATTAGCCAAACTAGGGAACCTCATCAGTGCATCATCAGTGCACCAACCAACCTCAGAGGGCACCAAGGAGCCTTCAATCCAACTTGCGTCCACTGTGTCAAATTATGATCTGAGTCAACCAGGATGAATGTAGGAGAAATCTTTTTCGGTCAAAAACCTCTTACGATGTGATGGAATAATGACAGATGTCAATGTAGTATATGTGGAAAAGCTTCAGGGTGAACAATTTGTCTTTCAAACAAGGGACCAGAATGAACAGAAGCTGAAACAAATGCATGGGCGAAAGATATTTTTCAAGCATTAGGGCCACGTTTTTTCTTTTTATGCTGTGTCATGACATTAAAGTAACTTAAAATTATCAGTCATGTAGTTACTTGCTAAACATGCAAAAAATTCTTTGTTGCATTAAAAATTGCTAACACACTAAAGTCTTTGGATGCCCTGGAGTGGGGGCATATTTCAGCTGCTGCTCAGTTGAAGCTGTTTTTTTCAAATATCCTTATTAAATATTTTCTGTCCAACTGGAGAAAAAAAGAAATACAGAAAAAAAAACAGACTTTACCTCCATTTTTAAAAATGGATTTTTAACCACTTTAACATCCTTTTAAATTGTTTTGCTCCCAGTAGCTAACCTCTGTGTGTCATTGTCAACTCCAAATGTGGTCGTATATTTTCATAGCAATGAAGCGTTCGGCTTTTCTTGTTTTGCTTTTTCATTTTATTTTTCCTCTTTTCATTTATGGTCTAATGATATATCCTTGCCTTAAATTCTCCAAGGGCCTTAAGCTTCCTAGTCACATTTCTTGAGGTGAATTTCCTACTCAATCCCTTTGTAAAAATGGTTTTTCCTCCTCATGGTTTAGAATTTATATTCCTTTTTCAAGATCTTCTTTTTCTTTCACCCGAAGAGGCTGGAGGGGGTCTCTGCCTTTTCTGCTCGCCCCTTCGCTGAGAGGCTGGGCTTCACAATTTGAGAAGGGCAGCTGCATCTGTTGAATTAAAGAAATCAATTAAAATCATTTTCCTGATTGTGGTCTTCCTGCCTGTGTCCCATCTGCCTCCCCTTCTGGCAGGAGTTCCCAACAACCACACAACACAAGCTGGGTTTCCAATAGAGGCTCCTGGTCCTCGTCTTCTGACCGCCCGGCTGTTTCTGACAGGATTTGGCCCCTTTTGAGGCCTCCCACAATCTCCTCTGAGGAGCTTTCAGGGCAGCTTTTCCTGAGGGAAATGAATTAAAATTTGCCAGAGAGATTTTTCTCCATCTTCACAGATGGTTCCTGGACAGGGAGGAGAGGAAGATGGAGAAAGTGCTGTCTCTGGACAAGTCAAAGCTTTTGACGGAGCCTTTCCTCCTGCTCTCAAGCCCATCATCCCCGCCCTCTCCCTTCCCATCAGATGTGCTCCTCTTTCCCGCCCTTTCTACAATCCTGACACTTTAAGGCACATCCACCAGGGGGAGCCATCAGCCAAGAGAAGGAAACTCCCGCGCTTCGGCCTTTGATGCACTGGAGGACGGAAGTCACAGCTGGCTTTGTGGGGGCGGGGGTGGAGTCTGGGAAGGAAATGACGTCAAAAACACTTGTCGCTCTAGGAGGCCGCCCTCGCTCTGCTTAACCGCCTGGACTCCGCAGGCGTCGGAGAGGCTGCGGGAGATTCCGGCGGTGGAAGATCCAGACGTGCTCCGGGTGAGGAGTGGGCGGTTCCCGGGCAAAGAAGCGGGGCGGCCTCTCCAGCTGCCTCCTTCCCGCCCCTGCTCAGGGAACCTGCGCTGGGATGAGCCGCTTTGGGCTCCAGCCAGGTTGGGTGAAGGTGATTCAGTGGCTGAATTCCAGTTTCTAATTCTGGGCGTTTGTTTTTCTTTCCATCCCAGATACAGAAACTCGAAGCCATTTGAAATCTTTGCAAGCCAAAATTTTCTCTTGGGGGGGGGGGAGATCAGAATAACTTGCAGGGATCCGTCCTGCAGCCCCAGAAATGGTCCTGTGAAGGAAAAGGCACCTAGAGATCAACAAGAGTCCTTGGACCCACTTGGAGTTCCTCTGCAGGAGAGAGGAACGATGGAGACACAACCTTTTGCGAAGGAGGGAAGTGGAAAAGTCCCTTCAGCTCTTCAGTCTGAGAAGGGTGGGGAGATCTGGACAACACCTGGGAAGGAGATACTGGAGGAGGGAACCATCTTCCCTTCAGAAGTCCAGCCCTGGAAGTTCATCCAATGCCAGGAGGCTGAGGGTCCTCGAGGATTTTGCAGCCGACTCCATGACTTTAGTAGGCGATGGCTGAGATCAGAAAATCACACCAAAGCCCAGATGCTGGACTTCGTGGTCCTGGAGCAGTTCCTGGCTCTTCTGCCCCCAGAGATGGAGAGCTGGGTGCGGGAGTATGGAGCAGAGACCAGCTCCCAGGCAGTGGCCCTGGTGGAAGGCTTCCTCCTGAGCCGGACAGAGGAGCAGAAGGAGCAGGTCGAGTTGCAGGTGAGTGACTTTAGGGAGCTCAAAAGGGAATAGAGAATGTGTTTGAATACTTCATCCCTTCTTCCAAAACTTATCTGATGTTCATAATATGTGGCAAAGTCCCACCAATTCTTGTAGGACGCTGTTCCATTGTTTTCTCACTCAACCACATGGATGGATATTGGGGGCTTTGAGATTGTGTTCCGAATATAGGAATCCACTTTACATCGTATGATATGCATTAATTCTTCTTTTTCCCTTCCTCCGATTTGAAGTGCTGCACTGTGGAGATCAGAGATCCTGAGGGAAAGAAGAATCCATCAAATCCCCCTCAGGAGCTATTTTTCAGGAGGATCCCTTGGGAAGATCAAACTCGGGACACCTCAGGAGGTAATTGAAAATCCTCCGATTACCCCCTTCGCTTTATACTTCTCCACACTGATTGTGTCTGCAGATAATCGCCCAGCGACCCTCTTTAGGGTGAGCCTCCTCCTGTGGAAGGAGGAGATTGAGGTCCACCTGAAAGGGAGCACTGAGGAATTTGCGGATTTTTTTGGAAGACAAAATCGCTCGACTTCTTTCCCAGTTAGATGCTGGCATGGTTGCTGGTCTGGTGGAGGCCCTTGAGGCAGGTTCTTGCTCTGTTATCTGGGAATGGTTTGGCCCTGTTGCTCCTGAGGAAGTGGACAGGATCTTAGGGAGTATGCATGCAAGCACCTGTGTTTTAGACTCATGTCCCTCCTGGCTTGTGAAAGCTTCCCGGTAGGTGACAGGTAGGTGTACTCTGGTGGTGATTGATGCTTTCCTACAGGAGGGGATAGTGCCCCAGTACTTTTTAAAAGGCTGTGGTCTGCCCTCCTCTTAAGCCATCGCTGGGTTCCACCCTCTCGGATAATTTCCGACCTGTCTCCAGTCTTTCCTTTTTGGGGAAGGTGATTGAGAAGGTGGTTGCTCCAGAGGTTTCTGTTTTTTTTAATAACAATAACAAAAGCAAACATATAAAACCTTTCTGTTCCACAGTGTGTCAGTTGGGTACATATTTCTTCGTGCATAAAATAATCTTATCATACATATTTAACATGTATATGTTTATAATCATTCTAATCAGTATTTTATATCACGTACATCACTTATTCTGTTAGCTTTATAATTGTTGACTTTCAATAATATATTTCAAGTTCATTTTCTTACTCTACTTTACTTACTTACTCTAACTCATCCATTGATCAATAACTTATGTAATTCAATTCTTTACTCTTCTATCCAGCCATTCATAAAATAAATTCCAAATTTTATAATAGTCTTTTTCTTCTTGTTCTGTAATCGCCATTGTCAATCTACTCATTTCTGCACATTCCATTATTTTCTTAATTATTTCCTTTTCTGTTGGAATTTTTTCGTTTCTCCAATTTTGTGCAAATACAATTCTAGCTGCTGTTAAAATATTAATAATCAAATACGTTAACTCTTTGTTATAACCCTCAGGCAGAATTCCCAATAAAAATGTCTCTAGTTTTAAATCTATAGGTTGTTTTATCATCTTCTCCAGCCAAATGTGTATTTTGGTCCAATACTTTTTAGCCTCTGTGCATGTCCACCACATGTGGTAGTATGATCCTGGTGACTTCTGACATTTCCAGAACTTCGCCGACTTGTCTTTAAACATCTTAGCAATTCTCATTGGGGATAAATGCTACCTATAAAACATCTTATACAAATTCTCTTTATAGGCTGTTGACGTAGTTAATTTATAATTTCTAGACCATAATATCTGCCATTTATCTAAATCTATTCCATATCCAAAATTTTTCCCCCATGCCATCATTGTTTCTTTTACTTGTTCATCCTTTGATTTCACTCCTAATAAATAACCGTATAGTTTTTTAATCAACTTCTCTTCAGTGCCTGTTAGGATTTTATCCAATTCAGTCAATTCCTTATGAAACCCAGTCATCTTAATGTCTTTTTCATACCTTTTGTGTATTTGCAAATACGAATACCAATTTATATTTATCCGTTGTAAGTCTAATTCTTGCTTTGTTTTGAGTTCACCCTTTTCATTTAGAATTTCTTCATATCTAATTATATGTTCCTTTTTAAATAGCTGTGGATATGTAAAAGCTTCTAATGTTGATAACCAGACTGATATTTTCATATAATAATAGTCTCTTATTTTTTCCCATACTGTTAATAAAGCATCTCTAATGTAATGTCTCCTAAAATATCCATGTGCCTTACTTTCTTTATACCATAAGAATGCATGCCAACCCAATTGTAAATCATGCCCTTCTAATGTTAATAATTTGGCATTTTTCAATACAATCCATTCCTTCATCCACATCAATATTTGTGATGACCCGTAGTCTCTCAGAATAATCCAAAACCCAGAACATGAATTAAAGTCCGGCAATGCCTTCAACTTAACTATTTTATTAGTCACAGTTTACAGTCCCAAAAGTAAATAATGAGGCAAAAGGAAAACAAGAACAAACCGTAGTGGCGAGAATTCCGAAATCAAACCAAGATAAGTAATCATATGTTCCAAGCGGACAACCGGGGAAAGTCCTTGGGAAGCACTCCAACAAATATAAACCTCATTCAAAGGAAACACTAACTTTGACTCCAGCAATTCTGAATATGCAGTTACAAACTTATATACAGGTGAAACTCGAAAATTAGAGTATCGTGCAAAAGTTCATTTATTTCAGTAATGCAATTTAAAAGGTGAAACTAATATATGAGATAGACTCATTACATGCAAAGCAAGATAGTTCAAGCCATGATTTGCCATAATTGTGATGATTATGGCTTACAGCTCATGAAAACCCCCAATCCACAATCTCAGAAAATTAAAATATTACCTGCAATCAACAAAACAACGATTGTACATAGACCAATATTGGACCTCTGAAAAGTATAAGCATGCATATGTATTCAGTACTTGGTTTGGGCCCCTTTTGCAGCAATTACTGCCTCAATGCGGCGTGGCATGGAAGCTATCAACCTGTGGCACTGCTGAAGTGTTATGGAAGACCAGGATGCTTCAATAGCGGCCTTCAGCTCTTCTGCATTGTTCGATCTCATATCTCTCATCTTTCTCTTGGCAATGCCCCATAGATTCTCCACGGGATTCAGGTCAGGTGAGTTTGCTGGCCTAACAAGCACAGTAATCCCACGGTCATTGAACCAGGTTTTGGGTCTTTTGGCAGTGTGGGCAGGTTCCACGTCCTGCTGGAAAAAGAAGTCAGCATCCCCATAAAGCTCGTCTGTGGAAGGAAGCATGAAGTGCTCCAAAATCTCCTGGTAGACGGCTGCATTGACCCTGGACTTAATGAAGCACAGTGGACCAACACCAGCAGATGACCAAATCAACACAAAACTTCACACTGGACTTCAAGCATCTTGCAGTGTGTGCCTCTCCATTCTTCCTCCATACTCTGGGACCTTGGTTTCCAAATGACATGCAAAAGTTGCTCTCATCAGAAAAGATTATCCAAAATTAATCCATATTGAGGAACTGGACCAAAAAATAAAAGAAGCCCAGTAAAAAAGGAGAGAGAAAAATAAATCCAACATGTACTCCAGCAAAAATTGAATAAAAAAACAAAACAAAGACAAAAAAAAAAGAAAGGTACCAGCTATAATTTATAAATCCATGTCACTAAGTAAACCAAAATCTCAGTGTAACATTCAGTCAGTCCAGAAAGCCAGAGTCAAAAGCATATATCTTATTCAAGGTCACAGTGTTCTTTCTTTCTCTTAATCTTATTCAACTTTCCAATTGTATACCAGCTATTTAGAGGCAACATCTGTTTTCAGCGCTGACTTATTATCTTTCTCCACTTCTCTGTAGTCAAAATAGCTTAATCTTTACAGTCTGTTATTCTTGAGAAAAAGATTTTCCCTGTGGCCTTCAAATGGCAGTATTGCTTAGCTTTCCTTATAGTTGTTCTTTAGTTACACTGTATCTCTATGCCCTAAGCATTGAAAGTAAAAGAAGAATCGAGAGAAAAAGAAAAAGTACTTCAGATACTTAAACTAAGAAAGCAAACAAGGTTCAATTTCTTCTTATTTTTAAGTTCAGTTCAGTCCAGTCCAGTTATTTAAACAAAGAAGCAAGACAAAGTAATCCTTTTTTTTTCCAAAGAATAAAAAATCCAAACAAAATTGACAGTTCCTTGCCATTCGCCGCTATCCTTAACTTTTCTGTCTTCTGACTTTCTTTAATAATTTTTTTATTTGGTGTACTCCTTTATTTATTTATTTTTAAAATAAAAATTTCTTACCCAAACCAACACACCTTCTTCTTTCTTTCGTTTTCCGTTCCGAGGCTGGCACAGCTTCTTAGCGGCTCGAGATAAATGGCCGCTTCCCACTGCCTCCAGACTGTAGGAGCTTTCTTGGATCTACAAGGGACTTTGCAATGTCCCTGGGATCGACAGGATGCGCTTCTTTCGCTTACCATCTCACCAGGATGGTTTGGGTCCACTGGGACCATCTAGCTGCAGGGGTATTGGTGGCTTTCTTGGAGCCCGAAGAAAACCGTCTTTTTGCTGCCACTCAAGCCCCGCCCTCCACTGCTCCAGAGGTTTCTGGATGATGACAGATTATCTAGACCCTTACCAGTCAGGATTCAGGCCTGGATTTGGGACATAAACGGCACTGGTCACAGTTTTGGATGATCTCTGGCGAGAGTGGGATGGGGTAGCGCATCCATCCTGGCTCTACTTGACCTCTTGGAAGCTTTCGATACCATTGACCATGAGATTCTCCTAGTGCAGCTTTGGGGGATGGGAGTGAGAGGCCTTGTGCTATCCTGGCTCACTTCCTTCCTCTGCGGCCGCTGTCAGTCAGTGTTGATAGGAGGGGAGAGATACAGCCCTCGTCCACTGCTTTGTGGGATTCTGCAAGGCTCAGTACTCTCCCCACTCCTGTTCAACATTTATATGAAGCCGCTGGGTAAGCTGATGATACTCAGCTGTATGTCTCGGCCCGTGGTGGGTTAAGCGATGCCGTGTCCTCCTTCTCACAGTGCCTGGAGGCTGTTAGGGGCTGGATGGGAAGCAACGGGTTGAAACTAAACCCTAACAAAACCGAGTGGCTCTGGGTTTGAGGTTCATTGGCCAAAGGAGAATTGCCACCTCTGGTCTTGGATGGGATGGCATTACCCCAAACAGACCCTGTGTGTAAACTGGGGGTTCTCCTGGACTCATGACTCCTGCTAGAAGAGCAGGTGGCGGTCATGGCCAGGAGGGCCTTTGCGCAACTAACAGGTTGTGCACCAGTTACGCCCCTTCGTAGACCGACAATACTCACAGTCATTCATGCACTAGTCACTTCCTGTCTTCACTATTGCAACACACTCTACATGGGGCAACCCTTGAAGAGCATCCGGAAGCTCCAGTTGGTGCAAAACGCAGCAGCCTGCATGGTTTTGTGCAGACCCTGGTGTGCACATGTATCACCTCTCCTGCAGGAGCTGCGTTGGCTGCCAATTTGCTTCCAGGTGCAATTCAAGGTGCTCGTTGTCACCTTGAAAACCCTTCATGGCTACAGACCTGATAATCTAAGGGACTGTCTCTTACCGGTTACATCTGCCCAACCCATCAGAGCGGTGAGGCAGGGAATGTTGCATGTCCCATCCTCTAAGGAGATACACTGGTGTGACCCAGAAAAAGGGCCTTCCCCATGGTGGCTCCCTCTCTCTGGAACATCATCCCACAAGAGATTAGAATGGCCCCCTCACTAATATTCTTACAGAAGGCGCTGAAGGCCTGGTTCTGTCAGCGGGCCTGGGGAACCCAGAGTGGGATGGAGCCCCTTAAATGGCTCCTGTGAGGTGCTGTTGCTGGGGTGATTTTATTACTTTAATATATTATATAATTCTCCTTTTATTAGTTTTATTGTTTTATTGTGGGTTTGATATTTTGTAAGCCGCCTTGAGTCACTGTGCAAATAGGCAGCATATAAATTGTCTAAAATAAATAAATATTTTGTTAATTATTTATTTTGAAATTATTTATTCCTTACAGAGAAACAAAGAATGAAACGGTCTGGTTTTTATGACGGTGATCAAACAGCGGTTGAACCTCCAACTCAAGTAAGAAAGGGAAAAATTATTAGATTTGCATTCTCCCTTCAGGAAGTGAAGTGGATGTTTGGACTGGATTATTTTTGTGTCCTCCCACAACATGGACAGGAGAATAGCAGGTTGAAGTTGCTGTCAGTCAACATAGCTTCCTCTGGTTATCTTGTTCTGCTAGGTTCTCCTCCAACTTTGCGTTTACAAGAAGCACTTCTTTTAAAGTCCTTCAAGAATTAGGAATAAACGTATCACAGTGGCAGGAATTTCTATATCCCCCAATTCTTTTTATAATTTATCAATCTCATGAGATAGACATTAACAGAGTTGGAAGGGACTTGTAGGTCATCCAGTCCAACCAGGGGTGGGATTCAAATTTCTTAACAACCGGTTCTGTGGGTGTGGCTTGGTGGACATGTGACGGGTGGGAGTGGCTTGCTGATTGGGCATGGCTACATGGTCATGTGACTGGGGTGGGCATGGCCATGTGGCGGGCAATCCAAATTTAAGTGGTCCTCACTTAATGACCAGGTTCTCGCTTAGTGGCCAATTGCTTAGCAAGTGCTTTTTGCCAGTTTCCAAGGCCTGGGGAGGCCCAGGCAAGGCTCGGGCAGGTGGCCATGTGGCTGTCAACCCAAATTTAAGTGGTCCTCGCTTAATGACCAGGTCCTCGCTTAGTGGCCAATTGCTTAGCAAGTGCTTTTTGCCAGTTTCCAAGGCCTAGGGAGGCCCAGGCAAGGCCCGGGCAGGTGGCCATGTGGCTGCCAACCCAAATTTAAGTGGTCCTCACTTAATGACCAGGTCCTCACTTAGTGGCTTGCTTAGCAGTGGCCAATTGCTTAGCAAGTGTTCTAATTTACGACTGACCTCCACAGAGCAACTTGGCCTGTTTTTGGTGTTTTGACAGCCACACACATACACATACCCTTCTAACCCTGCTATTCTTTGATTCTGTAAGGATCTCCTGCTGGAGCAGGGGTTTGGACTAGATGACCACCGAGATCCCTTGCAGGCCAGCCCTAGATTGCTGTGCTGCTTCAAAGTTTTCTGAAGCCAGGTTTTATGTCCTTCCTTCCTCTCCTTTTTTTCTCTCTCCCTCCCTCCTTCCATGTATTTATCTATCCATCCATAATATATCTCATTTACTTTCTCCTCTCTCCCTCTCCCCCTTCCTCTTTCTTTCTTTCTTTTTCTTTCTTTCTTTCTTTCAGCCCAGAAGAAAGGCAATAGCAGGAAGGAAGGAAAGAAAGAAGAAACCACCCTGAGGGCTGCAGAATCATGCAGCCTTTAATGTTTCAGATTGGTGACCCTTCCTAGACCCAACTGGTGCTTCTTATTGTATGTACAGTACATGAGTTTCAGTCCCAAAGATGCCCCTTCTCCCCAGGAGCCCAACCTCAATCCTGGATGAATACTTCTGCACCCTTTCACACTTTGTTCCTCAACATCCTTCTTACATTGGATCATAAGCTATTGAACCAGGTCAGAACCAAGAACAACAGTTGCAGTTATGTAGATGTAAAAGAGACTTTACAGCCTTCAAACCCCAATCCAAGATCGAGACAAAACAGGAGCCTCAGGCTCATTACTTTTAATCCCTGACACTCACAGCCAGATATTCTTTCTCTTCATTTGTGTCTCTGTATGTGGCATTGTTGCAGAGAACTTACACAAACGAAACAAACTTTACAAGAATAATAACATCTTTAGAAATTTATTTATTTATTTTATTGACTTATAGGTCACCTTCTCCCCAGGGACTCAGGGTTGCCACAATAAAACAAGAATACAAATATTAAAATAGAATTAAACTAAACTAAGCCCATAAAATTTAAAACCGACAAAACTAAAATTGATTAAAAACCCCACCCCACCCCATTCAGTCCAGGCTGGCCTGTTGGAACAACCAAGTCTTTAGGTCGCGGCAAAAGGAACGGAGGTCAGGGGCCAACCGGAGCCCAAGGGAGTTGATTCCACAGGGTGGCTCCCACAGAAGGTCTCTCTTTCCTGCACCGACCGACAGTGTCTGGTCGACGGCACCCATAGGAGGCCCTGCCTGTGGGAGCGTACAGGGCGATTGGAAATGATCCTTTCTTCAAAAACCAGACATTAGGAACTGTAAATGGAGAAACTTTATTATTTACTTAGACTCTATTTAACCTCAAGAATTCACCTAAAGGTAATAATCAGGCAACCCAAGACTGACAAATCGAACTTAACGACTTCCATGAATGAATACAAAAAACATTTCAGAAATGTAACAAACATCCCATGCTCTTAACAAAAATGAATTTGTACCACAGAAGGGAAAATTCCAAATTTACAGATATTGTCAACAAAGGTTCTAATGCAACCAGGACGATGCCTGTATGCTGACTTTCTGTATCACCCCATTATTC